>CAWUFW010014526.1:0-409579 GCA_963921515.1 Calotriton arnoldi | reverse complement strand
GTATGTAGAAATATGAAAGCTATTTGGCTGAAGAAGCAGAGAGACTTAACTTCTACAGTGCTGTGGATAAACTGTTCCATAATGCAAACCTCACTTCAGCAAAACACCACATACTTTTCAACCCAATTATAAATGGACACCATTTTCCCAGATAAAAATCACCATGAAATGCCCATAATACTCTATCATGGCCAAAAAGAGAGGACTTCCCCCTCATGACCCAAGTAGAGCAATTCCTTTTTTTCAGAAACAGCAATTGCTAATCCTTCACATGAAATTATGTTCTTCAAAAATTCAACAAACAGACTAAAGCCTGAAATTAGTTCTTGCCACGTTTTCCCATTCATCAGCAAATCATCCTGCAATGACACCCAGAACTTACCCAGCAGAGAAGACATGCCACATTGGAGCACTGAAGCTGGTATCACAAAGCCCAAAAGGCATTCACAGGAACTTCTAGGCCCCAGTTGGTGTCATAAAGACTATAAGCTCCTGTGAATTTGTCCAGTCTTACCTAGTGATATGCGTATTCTAGATCCAGAGTGGTAAATTCTTTTCAGTCACCAGCATGGTGATACTGAGCAAAGGAAATTTGTCAAAGGCAACTTCTTTATTGAGTGCACAATGGGCTTTGCAAAGATGTTGTTACCCCATGCCATCCGAGTCATCATCACTGAGACTAACCACATAGTGCCCTCAACTGGAGTGATGATTCATGACTTACACAACTTCTCCTACTATGATTTGACCCCATTACTCTCCAAATTCTTGAATTTGTAGTTTTATCTTCAGCTAATCACCCATATCACTTCTAGCTGTTGTTACAACGTTGCAAGCAGCACTCCTGTTTTCCTCCCTTCTCAGTTCATCCACAACACAAACTTAACCATCTGCTTGAACCACTTTGCACCCATGAGAGCTCCTCCTAGAACCTCAATTCTATACCTTTCTAGGGTGATAATTTAGAAGAAATTGATCTTGTAACCTTTCTTTGGCTCGCCAAACTTACACATATCAACCAGCTTTTTAGATCAGAGTTTTGCCCCTCTCTAGACTCATTTTGTGCATGTGTGCATCAACCAAAATCGTACATTTCCAAAATTATCAACACTTTGGGAAAATCAAATCTAATGTTTTCACATTTCATACTTATTCCACCTTTTTGTTGCTTCCTTGTCAAGCTCTGGAAGATCACCCACGATCTCTTGACCCTGATCTCCAAAGTTATGCGTCAATAGATCCAGCATCCTTTCATACCCCATGGTTGGGTCCACATACCATGGCATAGATATCAAACACCTTTTTCTGTTTTGCACAGTGCATGGGTGGTTCACCAGAATAGCTCTGGAAGAATGGGAAGGAATGTAATGTTCTGCATATCGTTTTCCAGAATGAAATTAGAGAGTAGCTTATTGTGGTGTACACATTGCCACCAGACTATACCCAGAACACTAGGGGGAGGTATCAGATTGCTACTGTTACTTCTTATTTTTAAAAGCATAAAGAAGCTCATAAAATATATATACTTTCTGGCTGAAGCTTGAATGTTGTTCAAATTCTGAATAAATCCTGCAACAAATAATGGCCAGGACTAACAGGGTTCAACCCCTTCTACCCTGGCTTTACAGTTAGTATACCAATCACTGACAGACTTCCACTTATGTAACACTTTGTGCAAAACCTTTGCAGTTACTGCACGTTTTCAATGACAGGCTTTGAATCGTGTGAAGTGTCAAAATATATGCTGCTCAATACATGCCCAAACATTATAGTGCTTACACAAGAAACGTAACCTATTGTGCCCGCTTTCTAGTCACTTGGGTACAGATTTACTAAGGACAAGCATTTTCTTTGTGTGACACAAGAAGTCGCAAGGCAATGCAAGTCCTTAAATGGAATTTGCAACGCCATGCATGATTTTGTAAAGAAATGTACCACAACACAGCAGCTTGTGCTGGGTTGTATTATATTTTGCCGTGGTAGGCACTTCGGGGCAGATTTACAAGCCCCATGCTCTGCCAGTACGTCACTTTTTGTGACGCACTGGCAGCGCATTTCTCTGCCCCATATTTACAAGGGCAGGAAAAGCCACCCAGATTTCAGTGGGGCAAGTTAGAAAATGATGTCCGAGGAGGAGGAGTTGTTGTCCGGGAGCCACTGGATGGAGTCCAGGTCAAGGATTTTACTGTCAGACTTTGTCACTATTTTGGAAGGTCATGGGGATGAATCTGTAGGGTGTAGCTGACAATTGCTTCTCGAGGCTGTATACCTTGGCCAAGAGGTGCGGCTGAACAGGATTTGCTGCTATAGAGAGTACGTAGCAGGAGATACCATAAAGTCATGCCGACTGGAAATGCATCTTGGGTGGATCAGCGGGCAGATAGGTCCAGGTCTTCTGCTGATTCTCAGAAAACTTTTTGGTGAAACATTTTTTAAGTCCCAAGTTTTAGACTAGTCAGGAGCAGCACATCTCCCAAGGGTCCAGGACCTAGAGGCACCACTTGGGGTCTTAGCACTCACTCCAGTAGAGGCCAGGTGCAGGGTTCAAGGTCTCTTGAGCTTGTTATGTGCTTTAGCTCACACAAGAGGCCAGTCAACTGGCTCCTGGAGTTCTTGTGGTCCTGGGTTCAAAGAGATGGTCCAGTTTCCCTTCAAGCAGCAGGGCAGTCTTCTGGTAGCAGCAGGGCAGTTCTCTGTGGATCCAGGCATTAAATCTGAACTATTCAACAAGTCCAAGAGTATACTGAAGAGGTGTTCTGTGGGTCCAATATTTTTACCTGGTGCCAGTCTACCCAAAGGTATTCCGAATTCTTACATTTGTTTTATTTGTCAAACTTCAATTTCCGCATAAGTTCTGTTGTTTTGCATTAACATTTTTGTACAAGGTTTTCTTTTTTACAATGATTTCAATTTGGTCCCCAATGCATTTCGGAACCCCTAGGTCCTTTGTCAGGAGGTTCTTTTGCATGAAACAAAAAAGTAATGTGATACATACTTACCTCTCTCGACATTTAGCTCAGTAGTAAAAGGAAACTGGGTACGCTTAACTAATCATTCCACTGTTCTAAACAAAACTAGTCATTCCATTGTACATAATCATTTATCTGTTATCAGATGTACTCCCATGCATGAGTTTTAATGAAATTCAAACCGCTCAATTGTCTTGATACCATAGTTAGTTCTCATCCGAGTGCCTGATTTGACTCATATATTTTATTAATCAAATGTATACAAGACTCGCATTTGTTCATAAATATAAAGACATATGTTGGTAGGCTTACAGGCATAAAGTGAGCCGTTCCAGGAAAAATGTTTCCATATGTTTCCGGGTCCGAGTTACAATGTATTTAGTGGGATATAAACCAATCAATTGTCATAATCCCATAATCTATTTTGATCTGTCTATCTAAAATACAATAATTAACCAATAAATGTTGTAAGTTAAATGGATAAGATATTCTTACTTATTCATAAATATAGAGGCAGGCAATTTAAGGAAAGCTTACCGGCACGGTATAAACATTACAGGTAGAGTGCTCCGTGGGATTCCTCTTGTACTATCAGTGTGCAACATGTTTTTTGAGGTATTTATATCCCCTCAATGTTTGTCATAGAAATGGGACTAGATATTTCAAGGTTATAAAGAAAATGTACAAAACCCAAAAAGGATCATCTAAGCTTTGTGATTTCTAGGTTTATCAACAAAAAATGAATCCCAAAATCTAAGTGTGTTTCATGTTTATGAATAGTGCAAACAAGTACACAAATTGAGTAAAGTCCTAAAAAAAGTTAAATACCAAATGCCGGTAGACCTTATATTAATTCGTCTGAATGATTGTATTCCTCCTGATTGGTAACCAGTGTTATTTGGGTCCTGTTCAATGCAAACTCCTGTACAGTGTTTTAATGGAAATAGAAATGGGACCAGTATGCATGTCAAAAATGAGTGTTCTAATGGAAATAAAAGAGGACTGATATACATACCTAAAACAATAAATTCTGACATAATGTGCATGTCTTCTCAGCTATTTTCTTTTACTAAAAAGTGTAATATTTTATAATCTGCCGTAATTTGTCCCCTCTCGTATATTCTACTAAAGTTTTGCCCTTCTTCATACAGGACTTTGTTCTAGCTGTACGTAAGACACATGTCAAAGCTTCAGTAATGAAAAATAAATTCTAATCATTTGCAATTATAAATATAAACAAAATACCCTGCTGAAAAATCAATACAAATATCCCATAACAATGTTTTCATTGTCCTCATTCCAGTGCTGCACGGGAAATCAGTTTGTAACCCTTCTCTATGAAATTTTAGTCCATCATTGTTCTCTTTAATATTCTTTTGAAAAATTGTGTGACTTCAGGTTTCTTATGAGTTTCCGTATAAACAACATTATCCGCCCCTTTAATTGCCGCAATTAGACTCTTAGCCTTTTTATCGGCAATTTTATAAGCTAGTACCTTGCCCACCTGTTCACTATATTCATATTGCATCGAGCGAGATCAATTATAGGCAATAGCCACTCTTTCCTTAAGTATCCCTGCCACCAACTCTCTAGCTTCAATTAGCTTAATGTAAGCCTGGGGCTGTTCTTCATCTTGTTGCCTAATGGCCATCACGTGGGAAACTTCCAAGTTAACGCTATGCAGGCCACTTTAAGGGAAGCTTCCTTAGTTTTATTTTTCACCAATATGAATTCCTGTGTAATACCCCTTATAAATGCCTTCATAGATTCCCAAACCACGTCTGACGAAGCAGTGTCAGTGTTAAAATATAGAAATTCTGCTTGCAATTTCCCCATATGTGAAATATAATCGTCATCCGCCAACAGGTGGCGTGGGAAAGAAAAAGAGCGCCTTAAGTTATTAACCGGTAGAATTTGAATTGATAAAATAGGATTGTGATCTGACGTAATCTTAGGGCAGACCTCCATCTTAGCTGCAGATAGTGCTATCTCACTAACCCAGGCCATATATCTATCCTTGAATATTGTCTATGCGGGTATGAATAGTATGTAAACCCCGGGAGATCTGGGTATAGAGCCCTCCATGCATCCCGAATATTATATATACGTGCAAGCTCCAAGATTGCTGCCTGTACTTTCGGCATTCTTAAAGTTAACCGTTGGGCGGTGGAGTCGATGTTTCGGTTCATAATACAGTTAAAATCACCCATGACTATCAAAACCCCTTGAAGATCCGATAGGGTTAACATAAGTGTATTAAACACCTCAGTATCATCTACATTAGGCTCATAAGTGACACCAAAAAGATATTTACTACCAAAGATCTCAAGTTGAGCAATAGCCCATCTCCCCCTGGGGTCAGCTATCACTTGACACGTTTTATATAGAAACATCTTACTGGCTAAGATGGCAACTCCCCTAATTGAGACTGCTTGAGATGAGCATACAACAATATTGTATCCAAGCTGTTTGAGTACCGCCCGGTCTTTATATGCTAAGTGAGTTTCAGAGAGAAATACCAGATGGGGTCGATACATCTTTAACTCCTCACGTATTAGTTGACGTTTAGGTCTGGCATTTAGCCCAGATACATTCCAACATAAACATTTGATCATACCCATAGTAAGGCTGAAAATATCTCCCCCATGTTACGTTTTCTTATCGCAGTACCTATTAACAACTCTCCCCCAAACTAACCCTGGGCGGTGAACTACGCTACGCTCGCGGAGTTTGTGGAGTTTCGGTAACTTCGCGATTTGCGTAGAGCGCAAAGTTACCGAGCACTACGCAATTTGCGGCGTAGCGTAGCTGTTTTTCTTCTTCGCGCGCTCAATATGCGTTCTCGCGCGCGGTAACGACCTACCGTGATTCTGCGTTCGCCGACACGATTTCCTATCCGTTCGCGGGCGCCACCAGATTTGGAATCCGGCCGCACGATCCCGCGAGAGTGTGCGAACGCGAACACGTCATTCGGACGCGCGATCTGACTTCCGGCGGCAGTGTTGGTAAGATCGCGATCCCGAACACGAAGAAACTACAATCTGGCGAAGAATATCTCTCGAGCATCATAAAACCTTCTCGAAAATGATTATTTTGCTCCAAAAAACTCCTCAGATTGTGATTTGGCTGTAGTTTTTTGTGCAAGGAGTCCTTTTTCTTTTTTACTTTTTTTTCAAGAGGAAGGAAGTGCCCCTGAGTCTCAAACTTCCTGTTCCTGTCCAGCAGGCTCCTCCCAGTGCTTTGTCCATGTGCTGTTCACTTTCATTTGGATTTGGAGCTGGAAGGATCACTTTTTGTGTCTGTCTGCTGCATCATATCATTGGATTGGATTTGAGGACTTTTGGATTTGAGATTTTACAAGTAAGTTGGAGAATTGGTGTACTTGTTTGTTTGATTGGGGCTTGTTTGTACCTACATTTTTTGGGGATTTTCATCGTTTTTAAAATGTATTGTTGTGGCCTGGGTGGCCTGTAGTTTCAGTAGGGGCCTAGTTGTTTTTCTTTGATTGGAATTTCAGCCAGTAGGCCCAGAGGTACCCATGGGTGCATGTTTCTGTGGTGTCTGTTGAATTTAAACATCATGTAGGGCATGGATGGCATTGGATTGAATTGCTAAATGTGGTTTTTGGGGTGTATTTCACTTTTTGGGTGTGTGTTAATAAATAAATACCTTTGTTGGATGTGTGTGTGTGCTTGTTGTGTAACTTTCCAACCTTTCGTAGCCCTGTGGATTTTCGTTTTTGCATTTTTGTATTAAAGCTGTGTTGTTTAGCAGGCCTCCTTTGTCTGGTCATATTATAGGCCTGCTTGAGTTCATTGTTTTCCATGGCCTGTTGTGACTGTGAGTGACCATGTGGCTTGGGGCCATTTTGTGGTGGTAGTTTAGTAGTGTGCTGCTTTTTCCATATAGGCCTGCATGTCTTTTCTTTGTTCCCCTTGGCTTATGCTTGTTGTTGTTGTGGCCTGGCCATGTGGGTGGCGGCCATTTTGTGAAGGCAGGCAGTGTGCTTTTGCCATAGGCTTGCATTGTCTGTCTTCCATTTCTTTTTGTTGTGGGTGGCTAGCGGCCATTTTGTGGAGCCATCCAGGCAGTGTGCTTTTGCCATAGGCCTGCATTGATTGTCTGTCTTCACTTTCTTGTTATTATTTGTGGGTGGCCTGGCCATGTGGGTGGCGGCCATTTTGTGGAGCAAGGCAGTGTGCTTGCTTTTGCCATAGGCTTAAGCTTGTGGCCTAGTCTGCCAGTAGGCCCAGAGGTAGTCATCATGGGTGCATAAAAACTGTTTCTGTGTTGTCTGTTGAATTTTAACATCATTTAGGGCATGGATGGCATTGGATTGAATTGCAAAATGTGGTTTTTGGGGTGGTATTTCAGTTTTTTGGTGTGTGTTAAATAAATAGGCCTTTTCAGCCAGTAGGTAACCCTGGGCGTTCAGCTCGCGGACTTTTGGCAACTCCGCACTGCGCGACAACGCGGACTTACACTTTTTTCTTCTTCGCGCGCTCAATATGCGTTCGCGCGCGATAACGACTTTTTGTGACGATCGCGATGCCGAACACGCAGAATTTACAATCTGGCGAAGAATATCTCTCGAGCAGCATAAAACCTTCTCGAAAATGATGATTTTGTTCATTTTGCTCAAAAACTCCTCAGGTTGTCATTTAGATGTAGTTTTGTGAGCAAGGAGTCATTTTTCTTTTTTTACAATTTTTTTAAAGAGGAAGGAAGTTCCCCAGAGTCTCCAACTTCCTGGTCCTGTCCTTTGTCTTCACTTTCTTGTTATTGTGGGTGGCCTGGCCATGTGGGTGGCGGCCATTTTGTGAAGCCAGGCATTGTGCTTTTGCCATAGGCCTGCATTGTCTGTCTTGTCTTCCTTTTCTTGTTGTTGTGGGTGGCCTGGCCATGTGGTGGCGGCCATTTTGTGGGACCAGCCACTGTGCTTTTGCCATAGGCCTCCAAGCTTGTGGCCTAGTCTGCCAGTAGGCCCAGAGGTAGTCATCATGGGTGCATAAAAACTGGTTTGTGTTGTCTGTTGAATTTAAACATCATTTAGGGCATGGATGGCATTGGATTGAATTGCAAAATGTGGGTTTTTTGGGGGGTCTATTTCACTTTTTGGGTGTGTTAAATAAATGCCTTTTTTGCGAGTGTATGTGTTGTTGTTGTGGTTGTTGTGTAACTTTCCAACCTGTTTTTAGCCATGTGGATTTTAGTTTTTGCATTAAAGCTGTGTGTGTTGTTTATCAGGCATCCTTTGTCTGGCCATATAGGCCTGCTTGAGTTCATTGTTTGCCGTGCCTTGTGCCTGTGAGTGACCATGTGGCTGGGGGCCATTTTGTGGTGGTAGTTAGTAGTGTGCTGTTTTTGCCACATAGGCCTGCGTGTCTTTCCATTGTTCCTCTTGTCTTACTGCTTCCAAATCCATCCCCATTGCCAGCTGCAGCTCCCTGATGCTGCATCCATCCCACGTGATGCACAAATTTAGGCCAAACAGGCTCCACTACATTTTTGTTTTTGTTCTTTGCTATTCTTATTCTTCCTGAGTGTACACACTACACAGTACACCAGGAAAGCCCTGGCCTTGTTGTCAAAGTCTCATAAATGGCTACACTGTTGTTGTTCACTGAGTTTCTAAAATTTAATAATTGAGACAACCACACACTAAGTTATATATTATATTAGTTTGATTTGTGCTATCGTTTGACTGATGTTCTTCTGGCTTTTTTGCTTTTAGGTGCACAAAAGACTGAGGAGGAGGTGTGTCATCATTGCCCGTTGTACTGCCAGACAGACGTCCTGCTGCTGTACACGACGTGACGTGTGACCTGACCAGACATCTCTGCAACTTGTGCAACTGAGTGCTGCTGACATCTGAAGAAGATGGGCCCAAAGAAAGCAGGTACCAGGTCCTCCAGTACCAAGAAAGTTGCTATTGAGAAGAAGGAACAGAAGAAGGAAGTGACACTTAAGTCTGGTGTGCCGCCCAATACCTTTTTTGGGGAAAATAAATTACGCCTGCAGCAGCGGTGTCCGGGGGGCAAGCTGGGGGCAGCACCTCCGCATCAGTGGGCCCAACCCACCAACCCAGGCCCAAGCACATGAGTGTGGAAGAGGTAGCCAGCCTAATGGTGGAAAGCAGTGATGCTGAGCCTGAGATAAACTTATCGCTATCTCAAAGTAGTACCCAATCAACGCAGGAGGAAACACAGCAGATAAGTGGTCAACAACAACAACAGCCGCAACCACCACCCGCAATAGTAGTTGTTGTTCCTCCCGAAGTAGGGGCAGTTCAGGAAATTGAGCCTCATGCAGAGGTAGAAGAAGAAGCCACTCATTCAGAAGATCCATTGTCTTCCAAATCTCCAGCAAGGAAAAGGAGGGTTAGTCCATCAAGTTCTTCGCCAAGCCCCCTTCTGATGATCTAGATGCCACTTGGAAGCCACAAACTGAGTCTGAGAGGGAGACACGTCCCAAGACCAGGCTAGGGAAAAGGAAGGTTCCAGAAAGCCTTACACTTATGGAGGTCGATGTAGAACAGCAGGATGATGATGATGAGCCAGTCATCACGAACATCACTCCCGGCCCCGAGGAGATGGAGACCAACATTATTACCCTATCCAAAATCGCTGCGAGGGATGTAGCACGCATACCTCCACAGGTAACACCAACACGACCTACAGCTTCCATATTTGCATTAGCAAAGGCCCGGCAGCGACCTACATCAAGCACAACCACCACCTCAGTAGAAGTAGGTAGTGGTACAGCACAGAGTCAAATTCAACACACACCCTCCAGTTCATCCGGCATTGGAAGTGGCACCTCCAGCAGGAGGCAAAAGTTAAGCTCCCCAGTTTGGGACTTCTTTACGGTTAGCGAAAAGGAGGAGAACATTGCTATATGCTCCATTTGTAATACCTCTGTTAGTCGGGGTAAGCTTGGTACAAACTATGGTACCGGAGGCCAAATAACCCATCTGAAAAAACACCACTTGATCAGCTGGGAGGACCACCTTCGTGGCATAAAAACTGCAACCATTGGTGTTGGTGGGGATAAACGAGTAGAAGATCCGATCACGGTGGAAGAGGAAGGACAGGGAGACATTCTCTCTGGTAGTGCTACACAAAGTAGCCCTGTCCCCAGCAGTGCAGTGTTATCGTCGCCCACATCTTCAGCAACATCTCAGTGGCACAAGAGTAAGAGTCAGCCTGAGACAGCAAGGAGTACCGCAATGAAAAAAGTGCGTTGTTGAGCCTAAGAGAAAGGAAAACCATGCAGCCTACCATTATCAGCATGTTTGGGGGGAGGGGCAGTACGAACGCAACCACCCAATAGCACGTTTGTACAATGCGAAGCTGGCTAAAATGTTAGCACTGGACCTTCTCCCTTTTTCTTTTGTTGAAGGGGTGGGTTTTCGGGAATTTGTGACAGCCATCTGCCCAAAATGGCATGTTCCCAGCCGCTACTATTTTGCCAGAGTTGCTGTTCCAGCACTACATCACGACGTGCTGGAATTGCTTGGAAAAGCCTTGAAGCAGAGTGCTGTTCACAGTATCCACCTGACAACAGACATGTGGACCAGTTGCCAAGCCACTGATTACATGTGCATCACTGCACACTGGATCTCTTTTGCGGGGTTAGAGAACAGATATCTGCTGGTGTTGACGCTGCTGACATTTTTCATGCCACTCGCAAACATGCAACTGTAGCCATGTTTGCCATGGAGAAATCTCATACTGCTGCAAACATTTTGGAAGAGTTTAACAGCAAGGTCTTTGAGTGGCTGCGCCCAAGAGGGCTTAACATTGGTTTTGTTGCCACGGACAATGGCAGTAATGTAGTTAAGGCCATGGGCGATGGTGGCTATTTCAGGGTCCCGTGTTTGGCACACTGCATTAACATTGTTGTTCAAGACTTTCTGAAAAATGAATACAAAGTCAGCAACTTACTGGCCACCTGCAGAAGAATATGCACACATTTCAGCCATTCTTTTAAAGCCCGGAAGCAGCTGAGGGTCATTCAACGTGAGCATAAAATGCCAGTCAAAGCACTCATCCAGGAGGTGGCAACACGTTGGAACTCAACTTATTACATGCTTGATCGTCTGTTTGAGCAGTACATACCACTCAATGCTTATGTCATGCAAAGATTAGGGGATCCTACTGTGAGAGGCATGACCGTTGAGATGGGTCAATGGGACCTCGTTAAATGCCTGACAGAGATGCTACTTCCTTTTGAGATCTTCACACGTGAAGTCAGCAGGGAGGACTGTACTATGGGCCAAGCTATCCCATTGTTGCACATGCTAGAGCAACAGCTGAAGGAGGTGTCTGAAACGTACGCAGGTGTGGATGACAAACAAGACGCATATCATTTGGCGGAGTCCTTAGCCGTTCGCTTATCTGAAAATACAAGGATTCAAAATAAAATTGTGTCAGATCCACATTACATTACTGCCACAATTTTGTATCCACGGTACAAAGTATTTCTGAACAGTAAGGCTGTAATTCCTTTTTCAGAAGTGGATGTTGCCAAGTACAAAACTTCGATAGCTCAGCTAGCCATTGACTTTGAAAATGAACGTCTGGTAATTACAGGCCCCCCGCCCCAGGCCATAACAAGTACTACAGGGCATCCAGAGTCAAGTTCTACTTCGGAGCCTGAGGGCAGTGCGTTTGCCTCCCAGCAGTCACCGACACCAACACTACCAATAACATCAACAACAGCAAGAACAGGATCATCCACAGTACAATCGGCAACTGATTGGTTTCTACGGCAGGGGTATGGTAAGTCCAGTGCTGATGCAAAGGCAAAACAGGCCGAGCACATCGGAGCACCCCTGAGCATTGAGCGGACGGTCCAGGCCTATCTGGATGACCCAACAGAGGTCTTCATGGATCGAAACCCATTGGTGTATTGGTATGGGAAAAGAAGCCAATGGACAGTGCTCAGCAGGCTGGCGATAAAGTATCTGGCTTCCCCTGTCGCAAGTGTCTCTTCTGAGCGTGTTTTCAGTGCTGCTGGTGCCATTGTAACTTTGAAAAGGACCAGTCTCTCGCCCAAAAGCGTGGAGAGGTTAACCATGATCAAAATGAATCAGCACTTTATACCACCGGATTACAAAATACGTGAATCACAGCAGGAAGAGGAGAGCGACTTCGATGACGTAAGTAGTGGGTTACAGGACCTACTTCTGTCCGAACCACCAGAGTTTGAGGACGAGCTCCTCTTCCCTGACAACTAGGCTTTCAAATTGTTACTTTCTTCCTTCCTTTATTTGTCTGTGTATCTGTCTTTCTGGTTCAAATCAAATCACAACAAATCCATCACCACCGTCTTCTCTTTTTATTTCCCTATTGGAGTTGCACGTCTGTGCATTTAACTGTCCACTCCTCAGAGTCCTGCTCCATCTTCCTGACTCACCCTAATTACATTTCCATCAAGCCAGACATTGGAGTACAAGAAATGTTGCCTCTAACAGTCCCTCCATAATAAGTGAAACGTGACTATAGCTATCCTCCGTTTTGTTTCCGAGCCGAAACTCATCACTGGCCGAAGGCTATCGCCTCTGCAGGCATCCACAACTCTTCACTGTCAGAACTTGGGCAGGCATCCAAAAGTAAACCCATCACTGTCAGAAGGCTACAGCCTCGGCAGGCATCCAAAGCTCATCACTGTCAGGACAGAAGGTACTTGGCAGAGAAAGACAAGACTCTTCGAAGAAACTTGCTGACATTTCTGCAAACTCAATTGACCAGCAATGACCGCTACCCAGGCCGCGGCCCATCACAGCGCTGACCATGTGAACCAACTTAAACTGCGACAAAGTGCCACAGATGAATAAGACGCAAACCGAAACAGCGACTACCAACACTCAAAATGAATGTGGAGTAATAATGAGGCCACTGCCTCGTTAAAAAAAACACACACCTGTCAGAACTAGGCATCTGATGATCTGACAGCCAAAGAGAAGAGCAAGACAGGTAATGATGGCATGCATTGGATGCTTGCTGACTCTGAGCGATTGCTGTTGTTTGTTGTGTTGATGTTGTGCATGAAGTCGAACTCTACTAGTTAATCTACAAAGTGAAAGTGACTCAAGTGACAGTCAATGTTTCCCTTCTTGTTGTTTAATAACCAAATTGTACTCCTACTACTGCAGGTGCAGGCCAATATCCGTTGCAATTTTTTAATATGGAATATGGACTTAATCGGAGACTAGTCACTACAGACTGAGTTGGAGTTGGACAACACGTACCACACCATGATGATGACCATACTACCTTTGCACGCAGTCAGTCAGTTGGATCGGAGATGATTGATGGAATAACTGCGTTTCATGAAGTGGCATAAAAGGTAAACACAACAATTCAACAAGAAAGTAAACACAGCAGACCTACATGTCCATGTAGTGGTGGAGTCGAGTGTAGTCATATGACTGACAGCGGCGCATTGATTTAGTCACTTAATTTTGAAAATGCTAGGTTGCTGTATATGCCTTTTGTCTGGCTCTGTCAAAATTTAAGGTAAATGGAGGTTGGGTCACGGCCTGGTGCTGTGGGCCTGATCTGTCCTGTTGTTGTTGTAGCTTAATGCTGTAAACAGAATAGACACGATGTATCCAAGCCGCCTCAGTCTGAAGGTATTCTCTCTTCTCTTCTTGGACTCCACCATAATTGATGCTTTTTTTTTATTCATTGATTTTTCAATACCCCTTTGTTTTTCCATCTACACTTACAGGCCGGCCTTTACCCTGTGCTATACTGGGAGAAACAACTCACACTTACCTTACCAATCCGCATCAGGCAGGCAGTGGCACCCAAGATTGATGTGCAGAGCGTCCATGGAAGATAGGACCAAGAGGAATGACGAGATTCAACGCCACAATTTGACCAGGATAATACAGGAACTTTAGTATCAGTCATCATTCGTCTTTTAATTAATTTGATTCCTTTTTTCTCTTCAATCATTACGACTGTGTGTTGTGTTGTTGTTTGTTTGCTAATTGATCCTTAAAACTATTTTTTAATTTTCTTTGCTATCTTTAAAAGTAAGCCCAGTACAACATGTAATTTGGGTCTCTCTGAGGGCATACAGGCAAGGCAAATTGCATAGAATATACTGCTGCCCTGTACTGTCTAATTGTCTAGTAGTAGTTAGTAAGTACTACTCATTAACCATCAAGTTATCTTCATCATCATGCATGCATTTCCTTTTTCTCCCTTTATAGATTTATTGGATAAGATCATGGTTGTCTGCCAAGATTGTGCTTTGCTTTTGTTGTGTCCATGCGTACTGTTTTTCTTTGTCAAACCTTTCCCCAAACCCCCTTCCCATCCATTCATCAAACCTTAACCCTCTTCCCCGGGCTGTGATTTATATTGAGGTGTGATGTGACTACATTAAATGTACACCAATTGATCACACGCTTGCTGGGGCAGATGTGGTGAAAGCAACACTAATTCAATTTCAAGGCAGGGCGAGGATCTTCTTCTGCTTGCCCACCCATGCTCAGTCTATGTGCAAGCCAATTTTTTTTCCAAAGGGACCTAATACATCATAATTAATTGCCGGCATTGATTGGATTCATCATCAACATCCTACCACACAGCAGTAAAGGTTACGAATTATGATTGTGTTAAGTTAAGTGACTCACTCGACACAACTACAGTTTGTAACTTCTTGTTCTAGGCTGTCCCTGCCACCATTATGTTTTATTTTACTTTAGCAGTTGCAATATTGTTTGTTTGGCAGTCTTCTTCTGTACTGTACTTTACTTCATTCTACTACTCCTCCCACAGTCTCTCTCAGGCAAGTGACTGTCTCTTTTTATTTGTTTTGCAAATGCTACTGCCAGTGTCTACTACTACCACCACAACCATGGCACCTTCTCCATTCTCTTGGGAAACCATGCAGCCATCGCTGTGCCAAACTTAATCATCATCAATCACAGGTAAGATAAGTTTGGTGGGAGGTATAATGGACTAGGAGGAGAGACTGACAGTACTAGTAGGACAAATAACTCAGTGAGGGGTACCGCATCTATCTGTTTGTGTTACATAATCAGCAGATTATTTAAATCAAACACTGGCTGCGGCCCTGCAGCAGCAAGGAAACCATGTGATGTAAATTCGTAAAACAGTAACCCCCACAAAACATTAACATTGTATGTTTAAGTATAAATATAATTTATTACCCTAACAAAAATAAACTATCCCACACCTGACCCACCCCTCTCCCTAACCCCAACCAATGTCCAAAACGAAAAAGTCCAAACAATGTCCATAAACCCCAACGCCCTATTCCCACCCACCAACAAAAGGAATAAAAAAGGGGCAATCCAACGGGGTCCTATAGTTCTTATATTCGGCGGGCTTTCAGGTGTTTGTCCACCAGGATCTTGACCCGCTCCTCTAGTTGCTCCTCTAGGCGTGAAATCCGGAGGAGCATCTGGCGGCGAAATGCCCTGCAGTGGCATCCAGGGTGGGGGGCAGCAGTGCTGGCTATTAAGGAATTGCGGCGGCTGGCGGCTGCCTGACCACGGCGCCGTACCACTGGAGGTGGGGCCTGTCTGGGGCCCGGGGCATCGGAGGAGGCTGCAGCTGCTGCTGCCTCCTCCTCCTCCTCCGCCTGAGCCACCAGCCGCCGGTACTCTTCGCAGATGGCCTCCAGTTTCCGGCGCTGGGCCCTGGCTGCCAACTCCTTCCATGATGGTTTTTCTTGGGAAGGAGGATCTATATCAAGAAAGAAAAAGAATATTGTTGTAACCAATACTCTTAGCAAAACAGTAACACAAAATGAATTCAACACATAGTGGCACAGTAGCACAGTACATAACATTTGTGGTAATAATCTATCCTCCCACTTCCTCGGCCTCTAACATTTGTGGGAGTTTCAGGCATTATACTAGCTCTATGGACTCCAGTACACAGTACACCAGTCTTCTTCTTATTTCTAGTTTAGCAAAATTACATAACCTGGTTGTAGCCGGCATGCCAGCTCAGTCAGATAAGCTTGCACCCAAGACAAACATACGAGTCATGACGCAGACTCACGTTAGTTTTATTTACTACTGTCTGCAGGTGGGGAAGCTCGTATTTTTCTATTACGGGTGGCACTGGCCATACTCTCTCGGTTACATGAAGAGCAATTGCTCAATTTCACTTTCACACTGCCCTGGCTACTACAAAAAGGCAGATTATATATATGATCCAATGATCATTGCTTATATATGGGACGACGACATAAGGTCAGTAGCGGTCGGTGGTGGGAGTGTTGCTGGGCGGTGACGTGGGGAGGGGCAGGGTGGGGGTAGTAAACTATGGATTACGGCCAATTACAGGTAAGTAAACATATAAATAAATAAAACTAATTTTGTTGCGCGCACTGCATCACATTTGGCGGTGCAGTGCGCACAATGAAATTCGCTTTATTTATTTTTATGTTTAGTTACCTGTATTTGGCCGTAATCCATTGTTTACTACCCCCCACCCTGCCCTCCTCCCCACATCACCGCCCGGCAGCACTCCCACCACCGACCGCTACTGCATAAGGTACTTTGTTTTGATTGACTGTGTAACCAACAGATAGGCCACCCTTTGCAGGCTGGCTGACACATTCGAAAATAAATTAACATAGGTAGGGAGTGGTCCTCGGAGTCGGAGGAAGGCGCTTGATAACTAACTATACACAATATATATGATATGCTTGCAAACTACTGTGAGTCAACTGTATTCTGAAAATACAACTTGTATTCCCTCGGCTTTGCTACTCTGGCGCGGTTTCTTTTACATTCCCTTCAAACTAAGACTCTGCATCCAGTGACAGTCTCCACCTATGCTGTCTATGATGAATACATACAGGCATCCATCCATTCTAAGTAAATGTCTATCATTCTTCTTAATCTCTCCACAAACCTTAGTTTGTTTCACCAACAACCACCCATGCGTCCACTCCTTCCTTGCTTGCCTTGGCTTTGAGTTTCACCCAAACACCGCTGATGATTCTTGCTATCCCCAGTATCCACCCATACTGTGTCGCCCACCCACCCAGGCAGGCATCTTCTTTCACCTTCCACCCATCCTTCAACAACACATGCATCTGATTCCTATCAGCCACCTATGCATGCTTCCAACGTATCCTTCTCTGCCAGTTATATTACATCTCGCCCGTCCTTCCTCCTTCCACCCTTCTTTCCCTTTTTGTTCAACACATCCATCAAGGTCATCTGATCTGACTTTTAGTCTTCTCCATAAAACTTTCACAGCTGAGTTGAGTCAGATAGAAGAGGCCATTGGTTACTCAACTCACGCTGCTAATGCTATTGCTAATGCATTGCTAATGCTAAGTAAAGGGTGTCTTCTTCAACCGTTGTATAATGTTCACTACAACTTCATACTTAATAAGTCTCAACAGTACAGTGAGTGAAGTGAACACCCTTCCAGCTAGTGCAATGTCAATAAGTAATTAATATAACTTACCACCGACCGCCACTGCTGCTGGCTCACCCCCTGTAGCTCCTGCAGGTGCCACATCTCCTGCCCCCTCCGGAATGGCCGCATCGCCATCGCCGCTGGCCCCGCCGGCACTGGTGGTCGGTAGTACGCCTAGAAAAAACATTACACATTTTTAGATGCCTGTACACCTCCCCCTATTTATTTGTTTTCACTAGCAAGATTGAAAAAAAAGTTAATACATACATATACAACATACATCACTAGTCCAAATCGGGTACTAGAGTAGAGTCAGTAGACACTAGTAGTGTTATGGTCCCTAGGGTCATTATTATAGTCTACTCGACTCTTTGCAAAGTTAGCCTGAGCCATGCAACCATTTTTCGCTTCATGTCTTTTGCGCATGTTACCTCGCAGCTTGTTGTGCAGTAAGATGCCTTTTTGAGCCCACATGAGCTCATACAGCTACTGTCTGAGCGTTGCGTACAAGAGGTAAAAAAACAAGCCACTTTGTTATGGAGTTTGGTTAGTCCGTATTGCTTAGCCATAAGTAACATGATACACTTTTTGGCATGACTGAGAAATGCTTGCATTATACTATCTAACGCGCACCATTTTTCTCATAACAGGCAGAAGATTCCCTTCTACGAACCAGAGATTTGCAGAGCTTATGAATGATGCATGTAACCAGTACTTCTACGTTCTACAGTGAGGGGTCTCCCAGAATTCGCACAGATCTTTTGTCTTCTATCATGCACTTGTAACAATGTTTATTGTTTTAATCTTATGCATTTTGCTGTTGGAGCTGTCTGTAGTACACTGAATTTTATAGAACAACGTACAGAGCTTGTTAGTTGAAAATAAACCTTTTGAACTTACACATAGACTCTGTGGTATTTGGTGTGGTGGTGGACTTACACGAGTGAGTGAGCGAAAGGGTGTTATGTTCTGGGTTGTGTAATCATTGGGTATCGTATCTTTGGGTGGGGGTTCGGGGACCTAATGAGACACTATAGCTAGTCAGTCAGGGGATTGTGGGTTCACTTCTTACTGAGGTGTGAGGAAGGTCCAACCTCCCATCACCAACATCCTATTTTCTTGTGCATAGTTCTGTATGTGGCTGTGCAGAATCCCCACAACAGTAGTAGTATGTACTATATCCTATCAAAAATAGTCAAATATCTGGTTGGGCATTTTGTTGGTGGTAATTGTCAAAGCCTCAAGATTAAGAAGACTAGAAGAGGACAACCCAAAGGACTGGACTCAGTGGCTAGAGCTATTGGTCAATCTGAGTTTTATTCAAAACCGTAAAATAAAGAGTTGCAAACTGGGCAAGCTTAGCTACAGACAGACTAATAGTAGTAGTACAGAGTGTCATAGCAGAGGCAGTTAGAACTTAGAGGCAGGGATAACCAGAATTTAGAAACAGATAGTCAAGTCAAGATCAAAGAAGCTTTTGTAAAAAATAGAATTAGGAAGTGGAACCAGAATTAATAGTTCGGAAAAAATAAGGTGCAGTAAAAGTTAGGGAAATATAATTGTTAATATTAACCACTGGAGGACTTACTGGGGCCAGCAGCAGGGCCCTCGGTAGAGGAGCGGTCCTCTGGTTGTCCCGCCGACTCGGACCCCGTCTTCTTGCACCTGGGTGCTGCAGATCAGTGATCATGTAAGATATAATAAAGAAAGAGACAAACATTAATGATTGCTGTGAAACAAATAAATTATTTTAAAAAACGCTCAAAAAACGTTTTAGGAAACAATAATTGCAATAAAATTGACTTATCTAATCCGATCGACTACTGGCTTGCGGGATTCACAGACTGTCTACTTATTTATGAACACTAATTCAGTGTTCCATTCTGATTGATTCGAATCCAGAACACTAACTAAGCCTAAGAACCACCTGACCTAGCCCACCTATTCCAGACGGGCCAATTGTTCACTAAATCTGCATTTCCATTTTTTTTAGCCCTCAAAAATGCATAGATGAGATGGAGGACACATGTATAAATTTGTGCATACACCAAATTGTTGGTTGGTTGCGTCTGATGTTCTGCTACTGACTGACACTGCTAAGCCTACCACTCACTTAACAAACTACAAAAGGTTCTACTAAGGACTGGGGTAAGCAGCACTCAGTGACAGAGGATGCGTCAGGCAGACCACTAAAAAATTATCAACTAATACTAACTAAACCTAGTGTCAATCCATCCACCACTATTTGACAGGAGGACAAAGGAAGGACTAGAGTCTCTCTAGCAATAGCATTACCTAACTTAAGTTCTCTAAAGTAAACTCTTACATAATAATCAGCCCAAGCGAGCGCAAAGTTGCAAACAAGTAAGAGTAGCGCCGAGCACCTGTGTCCTACAATCACAGAAGATTTTGAAACGTAATTTACCTGCAATGTAAGCAGCAGTATTCTTGTTATTCGTAAAAAAAGTATACACAATACTTATACTACTATATATATTAGCTACTCACCAAGCCCCACAACCTCGACACCTAGCAGGTCCAACAGGTCCTGCTCTCGGTCCAGGATGTCTGACCACCGGTGGACCAGCTGGTTATGGGTGCGCCGGACCCCTGAGCAGCGAAACACTGCCCAGCGCACCTTCGCCCACCGGCGGTGGCGCTCCTGGGTAGGGTACCCGGAGCCTGGCCTGCTGCCTGCTGCCAAAGTCAAGGGGAGGTGGCGCTGCACAAAAAAAACAAGGGCGGCCACCTCCGCCTCGCTAAAAAGATGCCGGGCTTGCACCCCTGCAGGGCGCAGTCTGCCGCAAGGCAGGCCCCTCTTGGGCACACGCGCCTTGCCCTTGGAGCCAGTAGTGCTGCTACCCTTCGCCATGGTTCTGGGGTGTGTGGGAGGAGGTGGAAAAGAAAAGTTAGAAGGAAAAAATAAAGTTAGGGGAAGAAGTAGGAGCTTAAAGAAGGAAGTAATATAAAACAGTAGAAAAGTAAAAAAACACAGTAAAAAGTAGAAATAAATGCAAAATATAGACTTAGGCACAGAGAGAGATAGATAATAAATAAAAAAATATTGAAAAACAATGTAAAAAATTAAGGATTGCAAAGATTGAGGGAGGATAGAAAAGCAGGCCCAGAACCATAGCATAGAGTGAAAAACAAGATGGCCGCGCCCATCGCGACCACGTGGGTAAGTTCGCGAAATATTTCTCCCCGAGCACGCAAAAAGCGTCGCGAACATGTATGACGCGTTCCCGAACATGAAATGCGCATCGCAAGCACGCTATACGCGACCTGGAACAGGAAATAATGGCATCGCGAATGGGCGGGACAAGTGACAAACAAGATGGCCACGCCCATCTGCGACCGCATGGGCAAGTTCGCGAGATACTATCCCCCGAGCACACAAACAGTATCCCGAACACGCACAACGCGTTCCCGAAGAAGAAAAACGCATCGCGAACGGGCACGACAAGCAACTACACACGCTCGCGTAGCTCGCGTAGCACTTTAACAGCTTCGCAAGGCTTTGCGTAGCGCGACTACGTGAACTACGCCCAGGGTTACCCCAAACTCAAAAATATCAATCAATTCAATGCCCCATTTGCTTCCACCCCACACCTGCACTCCCTCCACCCCCCCCCTTACTGCCCCCCCTCCCACCACCCACCCCGTAACTACAGAAAGGAAATCACCTCCTTCATTGCTGTCAAAAAGACAGCCTTGGAGGAAGGTCGCACACAGAGTGCCACCGAACCGTTTATCTAAGCTAGTTTACAGAAAACACAAAAGAAGAGGAATATACTTCATCTGGGATTTCCAAGTAAAGACAGAGACGAACAGTGAGAAATCTACATATAAGAAAGAGAAAGAGAAAGAAAGAGAAGGAAGAGGACAGAAGAGGGAGCGAAAGAGGAAGAAGAGAAAAAGGAGAAACCTATCAATAATCAATTGTCAGTTCAATTATCAATTCTGATTATTTGGAAGTCCCTTGTCGCCAGCTATTCAGGACCTCTTGAGCCTCCTGCTCACTGTACACCAATCGCATATGACCATCTTTGATAATTTTTAAGCGTCCGGGTTCCTGCAAGTACACCTGTGCTCCTTCAGCCTTTAGAAGATCAATAAGCTGGCGTAACTTCCATCGCCTATCCATTGTGGCCTTACAGAAGTCCGATCTTACAAATACTGAGAAAGAGTCAAGCCGGATAGGGGAAGTAGGCCGAGCCTTAATGGAAACCGCTTGTCTTAGTAGAAAATTTCCAAAACAAATTAAAAAAGGCCTAGGAAAGCGTCCAGGAGGTTTATTAGAGACCAATGGCAGTCTATGTGCACGTTGAATTTGACTGTCCCAGTCCCAATCAGCCAAATCTGGAATTTTTTTTTGAAAGAGGTGAACAATATAGGCGCGAGAGTCCGCACCCTCCGCTCCTTCTGGAACCCCAAAAAGTCGAAGATTGTTTCGGCGTTGGCAGTTCTCCAAATCCTCGAGCTTCTCTTGCATGGACCTGAGCTGGATATCGTGTGCCTCTGAGGTTTTAACGGTCTTGCTCAGCGAATCCTCCATATCAGCTACCCGTTGCTGTAGCTCTACAATATCAGATGTGAGAGAGGCCACTTGGTTTTTAACATCAAAGAGAGATTGTGTAATTATAGAGCTATCAGCCCTCGCTTGAGCATAGAAATCTTGAGCCTCCGCTCTGGCTTGAGCATAGAAATCTTGAGCCTCTGCCCGCTGCGCCTGCAATGCTTGGTGGATTACCGCTAATGAGATAGCATCAGGTAATGCCTGTAAACCAGTTTGGTTAGCCGCCTCCGTACCCATGAAAGTGACTGAAGAAGCCAGGGGGAAGAGATGCATAACTTGTGTCGAACTACCAGCCCCCTGCCACTAATGTTTGGATCCCTCTGCTCAGAGGTAGCCATTCGTTGCTCAACAACCAGAGGACCTTGGGGTGTTTGTTTAGATTTAAAGCCCGTAGCTGAGCCAGAGCCCGAAAGCCATGAAATTAGGTTCTTGACTTCTCCCTTCTTCGTAACCCACTTCCGAAGGGGGCTACTAGTAGAAGCTAGTTTACCAGAGTTAGGATCACATTGCTTATCAGTGAAGGGAAAGGAAGATGGCGGACTGAAGCCGCCGCTGTGAACCTCGCACACAGAGCTGCTCCCTTCCGCATTGAGGCACTATGTATACCGTCTAAATGAAACTGCGCTAAAATTATGGCAGGGACCAAGGAATTTTGATGAGAGGAAGAAGAGGAATTGTTTGATCTTGGTAGAGAAGACGGAAGGAGAAGAAATTTCGACAAGCTTACTTCCATGATTCTGACTGTTACTCGAACGCCGCAGTGGGTCTGGCTCTCTGCCCGGCGAGGATTAACGGACTCTCGGCGCTCGTCACTCTGCTGGTTTCCTTGGGGCTGCTTCCTTTCGAAGCTGGAGTTGGAGTCACTCAGTTCGGCTTAGCTGTGTTCGATGGGACCAGAAAAGGCTAATCCACAGTGAGGCGGGTATGCTGTGTCGTGCACCACTGCAGTGGCTGGAGAAGCGGTTGGACTCGCTAGTACTGAGGCAGACACTCACCCTTTTCCCGCTAAAGGTAATTCAACACGGTCCACTTCCAGAGTTGGCTGTCCTATAATGAAGATACTACAATCCTCAAAGGCCTCTAAAGTAATAAATCCAGGGGGAGGGCGACGCGTCTCTATTAGAGACTGAAATGGTTAATGCACTGATGGGGGCTGTACTACCAGGCGTGGGGGATAATATATTGGAGAAAGCTAATACTATACCTGGTACAGGACTCCTCTTACCACTTTTACCACTCTCTCAATGCAGGGCTGTCAATGCGGATGATATGCTCTCATTAGGTGCAGCAGCCCCCCCTGTGAGTACGGTTGACGGGAACAAATTGACTGGGGATCTCTTTAAAATACAATCTGCTAACCAAGTAGCTCCACAGTTGAATATAAGTCCAGTTTCACAGGGTCAGCAGCAGGAGGAGGCGGTGTTTCAAGAGGATGTCCATTTGGATACAGGGTCCTCACAAGTCAATATGGATGGAGAAGCAGCTTTCACTATACAACAGTCAGTACACCTTATTAGCTCCTCTCCTCCTACCAAAGCTGTCTTGTCAGAGAGTAGTCTTGGGGATGGTGTATTACAGACTGTAAATACTACTAATGGTGGTGGGGCTACTGTATTTACCAGCAATCAGGAGGCGCAGGCAGAGCCCACTGAAGCGGCGGACTCATCCCTTAGCTATACCTAAAGTGGAGCCAAACCTAAGATTCAGAGATTACATAGGAAAAAAGTGACTTCAGGTTTCTTAACGCAATTTTACATTTGTACTGCATACTCCTTTATCCATAATTTATTAATAATATCCCGTCAAATTATAGAAAGCATGCATATTCAGTCCTGTCATTCAGTTCGGTGAGTGCAAAATTACTGAGTTTTTTTATGCTAAATAATTCTCTTTCAATAATGTTTTCCTGTTTTCCATGTCCTCGTGAATTCCTACTTTTTCTCTTTCGATGAATCTCATTTGGCTGATGTTGTGACACTGGCTATTGAAATGCATGGCCATGGATGATTTCACTTCTTGTTCTTATATTGCTTTTATGTTCAGTCATTCTGGTTGAACACGCAAAGGAACATAAGTAGTACGCGGGGAGGCACTATCTTTGTCAAGGGATAGTGCATAAACGGCACCTAAGATCACCCAACAGCACACTGAACCATAAGATTTGAACATATCATCAGTAATTATTAAGGGAGTGCACTGATCATTCATTGTTTAACTTTCTAAAAGTGGCATTTTCAGAATTGTGACTTAAAGTCTGGGTTAGGCCTGTCAGACTTAGGGTGGTTTTCCCCCAAACGTTTTTTTGCCATTTTCCCTACATTCTTGCTGGAATTGTCCTTTGTTGACCTTTGGACTCTGTGCACTTTACAATCGCTAACCTGTGCTAAAGTGTTTATCCCCCTCTTTCATAAACATGGTAAAATTGGCTTGCACCTGATTGGCATTTTTTATTTACTTATAAGTCCCTTGTAGAATGGCATACCATATACCCATGGCCTGCAAATTAAATGCTACTAGTGGGCCTGCAGCACGTATTGTGTCACCCACTCCAGGAGCCCCTTAAAACATGTCTCAGGCCTGCAATTGCAGGCTGAATGCATTTTAAACTGCCAATTTGGCAACACAACCCCCTTTCCTCTCCTTAAACTTTCCATTTATTGCATATAAGTCAACCCTTAGGTAGGTCCTAGGTAGCCTATAAGGCAGGTTGCATTGTAATTAAAAGGTTGGGCATGTGCTTTTAGGTTTTACATGTCCTAGTAAACTACTATATTCGTTTTTCAATACTGTGAGGTCTACCTGTCCCATAGGATAACATTGGGTCACCTCATTAAATTTGATAAATGCTAGCTTCGGATTGGGAACAGATGAGCATTTCATGTTTCGTATCTATGAAATTGTAAATAAAAATCCTCTTTAATGGTAAAGTCAGATTTTAAATTACAATTTTGAAACTGCCATCTTTAGAAAGCTGGCATGTTCCTACCCGTTGCAATGTGGTGCCTGCAGCCTACCCTAGGTGACATGGCAGGGTGTAGCTGGCAATTAAACTTTGTGAATTCCTCTCAGACAGTTCCCACAACAGAGGGATTAGGTGTGCCTGAATGGGCCATCAACTGGAAGGATGGACGGGGTGGAACTCAGCACAGCCCACTTGCAACCTAATTGGCTGTGGTCTGCTTTCACACAAAGGGTTTGCAACCATTGCATTATCCCTGCAGCCAGCTTGGAGCCAGGGCAGGGGAGTATGGAAATTCCAAGCATTTCAAAGAGAAACCTCTAGACATTTCTTCTATTTAAAAAAAGACAACATGTTTAAAATAGGGCCCTCAGACACAATCTTCAGGTCACTTTCCGGAACTGCGGTCGGACTCTCAGATGGCTGCCTGCTGCTGTGGCCTGCTATCTACTCCATCAGACTGCTTTGCAGCACCTAGAAAGGCTCTTTTGCTGACTGGAGGCTGCCTTGAACCCTCAAAGGCCTACCCTGCTGCTTTAGCTCTGCTTCTTCACCTGAACCCAGGACTACCAAAGTGACACCAAGGGCTAGATCGCTGGCCCCCTGTTCAGAGCAGACTCCCACCATCTTGGACCCACACATGGACCCAGCCTGAGTGAGTCCTAACCCCCCAAGTGATGCCCCTCTTGTCCCCAACCCTTGGTGGTGATGCTAAAAGTGCCAAGATAGCCAAAATCCAAAGTTTGGGACTTAAAAAGATTTGGACTAAAAACTGCTTTGAGAACCAAGGGAAGACCGGGACCAACCTGCTCGTTAATCCACCTGAGGTGCATCGCAGGTCAGCCTAACTTCGTGGTAGCTCCTGCTATGTTATTTTCTGCAAACACAAGGAGATGATGGACAGAGCGCTGAAACTTTTCAGACACTCACCCCCAGTCACATATCTGGGTTGAATCCATCATCGTTCTTTAGCTCACTTCGCCACCCCAGTTCAGACACAGATATATGCAAATCAGTCTTGACCCTGTACCTCAGGGGAACAGTCCAGCCCGAACTGCCAAGACATATCTTCCCTGGATGGGAAACAAGCATCCTGGGACTGGTTTCAGGCTAACAGCCCTCATCAGCCAGGCTAGCTTGAATCCAGTGGCAAAGTGAGCAAGGGACCCACGTCTGGGCATACCCTGCAAACTTAGGGTGAACAAAGCAAACACAAGGAGATGATGGACGGAGCGCTGAAACATTTCAGACACTCACCCCCAGTCACAGATCTGGGTTGAATCCATCATCGTTCTTTAGCTCACTTCGCCATACCAGTTCAGACACAGCTATATGCAAATCAGTCTTGACCCTGTGAACAGTCTAAGATTCAACCCAGATCTCTTGACTGGGGGAGAATGTTTGAATCATTCAGCATTCCACCCATCATTTGTTGCAGTTACACTTTTCGCCCTAAGTGGGATGGGTATGCCCAGACGTGGGTCCCTTGCTCACTCTGCCACTGGATTCAAGCTAGCCTGGCTGATGAAGGGTGAAATACCCCGAAACCGGTCCCAGGATGCTTGTTTCCGGTCCAGGGAGGACCTGGCATGGCAGTTCGGTCTGGACTGCTCCCATGAAGCACAGGGTCAAGACTGATTTGCATATGGCTGGGTCCAAACTGGGGTGGCATAGTGGGCAAAAAAATGATGGATTTAACCCAGATCTCTTGACTGGGGGAGAATGTTTGAATCATCCAGCATTCCGCCCATCATTTGTTGCAGTTACTCTTTTCGCCCTAATTGGGATGGGTATGCCCAGACGTGGGTCCCTTGCTCACTGTGCCACTGGATTCTAGCTAGCCTGGCTGATGAAGGGTGACATACACCAAAACTAGTCCCAGGATGTTTGTTTCCGGTCCAGGGAGGGCCTGGCTTGGCAGTTCGGTCGGGACTGTTCCCATGAGGCACAGGGTCAAGACTGATTTGCATATGACTGGGTCCAAACTGGGGTGGCTTAGTGGGCAAAAAAACGATGGATTCAACCCAGATCTCTTGACTGGGGGAGAATGTTTGAATCAGTCAGCATTCCGCCCATCATTTGTTGCATTTACAATGTTCTTTTCTGCAGCAGAAAATCCTGTTCAGTGGTCCTTCACCAAAGGTGTATCCTGCCTCCTGGAACTCTCCTCAGCTACAGGCTCCTGCCTCATGCCACTTGAGATTTCTGACTTCCATAAAAGTGACTATGCCCGAACATAGAATCTTAATCATGATTTGGTTTAGTGGCTCCCTGATGATGACACTCCTACCTCGAACACTGCCTGCAGCCTTGCCCCGCTAACGTTTACCTTCTCAGAACATTTTCTTCAAAATTTCTTCTTAGTCTGAAGGTAAGTGGCAACCAGGCACAATCCACTTCTTGTATCCAACCCACACACCGTCGCAGTCAGTCATATATTTCAACTTTGGCCAAGGTTAGTTCTTTGATCTTTTAGGCACTAGTTTTTACTAAAAATTCTATTGATTGGATTTTTGGTGTTTTGGTCTCAATTTATTAAAATTGAATATATTTTTCTAAATTGTTGTTGGATTTTTTCTGCTTTGTTTTCTCACTTTATTGCTGTGTGTGTGCTGCATAAATACTTTACACATTGCCTCTAAGTTAAGCCTGACTGTTTTTAAAACACCAAGCTACCCAGGTTTAAGCACATGTTAATGTAGTTACGTTTGTACTTAACTCTGACAGGGATGGTGGCTGTTGCCAGTTAACCAACACTCCAATTTCTCACAATCTGACTTTACCATTAAAGATGATTTTAAATTAACATTAATTTGAGTCTAAACATTGCTGGGGTACCTTCTCCCAGTCTAAAGTTAACACATGTTAAATGTAATAAGGGTACCAGAATGTTTTCCAATGGAAGAGGGAGGGCTTATACTAGTGAAAAATGAATTGAGGAATTTCTCGCTACCACGACACATACAACTTGAGCCCTGTCCTATCTTTTTATGTGCGGAGTTCCCTGCCCCAACTACGGAGTTTCCAGAGATGTAAAAATACTATTAATATAATTAGTCTCATAGCTTATGAGTACCAAAAAATAGCAAACTTACTCAAAAGTGTAAGTTTACCTTGGCGAGTCAGGCTCTTTTGTATTAGAATTGATTAAATATTGTGTTCATTCATTTTTTATATTTTTTATATGTATTTTGTCGTTTTTGGTTTGTGGTTTGTTTTAATTGTGTTAATGTATTCCAGTTAAGAATTGAATATGTTTGTAAAATAATCATCAAATAATCTTTATTTGGCTCATTAAAATCATCAAAGCATCCATAACACACAAATCAGTAATTTACAAGCAAAGATACTTAGCAGCAATTTAGACAAGGATTATGAAAATTAATTCATGAAGTGACTTGTGCATAAGGAGTGGGAATATTAACAATAGACTACAAATAATCCGTCCTATAATGTATCAAACAACTCATTCACCTATCACTCGATGGTAATGCACAGATTTCTTTTTGAAGCCACATGTGCAATTGTTACCATCATATGTGAGGGATACAAAAGTTGTTCTATGTGCGATCTGTGACTTTAAGTGGGGATCACATTTTCTTTCAGCATTTTAGATGTAGAGTCTCTGTACACCAGTATAATACACATGTTTTTTTTGGAAGCTATCAAGCATTTTTTTAGAGCAAGGCAACCGACTTTCCTACAGTATGCAAATATGGGCTTAGAAATGAAGCATTAGTGTCTCTAGGAGAATATCTTTCTGTTTGATACTCAACTGTTTAGACAATTGTAAGAAATTGCAAAGTGCACCTGTTTCTCCCCCAGGAATGCAAATAATTTGAGGACTTGTGGGAGGAGCATGTGCCCAGCGGTGACTGAACATGAGTTATATAGCCGACCTTTTCCTAATATGGAACGGTTATAGGGAAAAGGCATGTGAATTTACCGAACTCCTTAATGAGAACAAACTAAACATGATACTGACATGGGAATATTCGTGATGTATCATCTGCATATTAAAACTGGAGGTGAAAGGATAACTTGATAATGACCTCCCTGCATAGGAAGGAAATAGTGGGCAATAGCTTACTTCACTACACACACCCTTTACCCCTACAAAACACATCCAGCACAGTGAATTCCTAAGCACTAAGCGTAGCTGTAGAACAGAAGAATCATTTATGAAAGAATAGAATGCTATGACGATCAGAAAGGGGACTTTTGGGTTATGTTGAGAACAAGTATGTGCAAAATGAACAGCCTAGAAATCCAATAATTACATTTGTGT
Source organism: Calotriton arnoldi (assembly GCA_963921515.1). Taxonomy (NCBI): domain Eukaryota; kingdom Metazoa; phylum Chordata; class Amphibia; order Caudata; family Salamandridae; genus Calotriton; species Calotriton arnoldi. The sequence goes on along the minus strand of CAWUFW010014526.1, from coordinate 380,355 downwards.
TTTTATATAGGAAGTTAATATTTGTGTTTGTGACACTCTTAAACAATATTTTTATGTCATAGATTCCTAGTCCCCTAGTGGGAACATCAAACTTACATGGGATAGATGAGTGGGATAATGGGAGTCTTTGCTACACTTATAATTGAATGATATTGTGTCCTGTTGTGTACAGGAATTAACAGTCATATGTCTGCATAGGTGTTCTGTTCTCTCACCATTCTTTTTCAAAGGGCAAGCAGCAAAAAAAGTGGGAAATGTCAGGACTAATGGCAGAGGAGACCAAAGGCTTCACCCAATCAGCAGGCCCCAGAATCAAATACCACACTGAGGAGGACGGAAAAGACACCAACAGGGAGAGAGCATCCATTTTGAGACAGGCATGTTTATAGGCATTGGAACTTGTGGCGGTGGATGAGGAAACAACTGAGGGGCTGGTAAATTTGGACATCACATACTAATAGGAGTGTCATAATGGGGCTCCTCCTGGCCTAAACATCGACAGAGGTGCTCCAGGAACAATCCCTTCCACCAAACGGGGCCTAAAGCTGTCCCCTCAACTAACGGTCAGGCCTACACAAAACTGTGGTCTGCAGCTGCACACTCTCTCCCCCCTTCTCCCATTAAGAGTGCCTGCTAAGAAAATCATTGGCCGAGGGTGAGAGTTGCCTCAGACATCTCTGAGCACTCTCATGTGGCCCCAATCCCATCCACTCAGTAAGCCAGGCTGCCTTAATTCCACAAATCAAGTAGAACTTTTATTTTTGCAGGTCGGTGTTTGGGACCATCAAGAGGTGCACGATGATCAACATAAAGAGGACTGCTCCCTCTTCCACTCTTCCAGTTGTGCTTGTGGTTACTCCTCTCCATCCACTGTGAGCCCCAGTGTATCTTCTTTTCCCATTGCCCTCAAACTAACACTGCTTGATAATCCTCAGGAAGCATCTGGTCATGTCCTGCAACCCACAATGCCTGAATTGAAAGAAGAGTTTCATGCATTCTAGCTATCAGACAAAGAGGCTGGCCCAGAAATATTGCCCTCAACTCTGAGCAGCAGTGAGTTTATATGTCTGGGTGAGTGAATGTGGCTTTTAAATTTATTTGGCCTATTTAGACCAGGGCTCTTCAAAAGATTGATCGCTAGGTAAAAGTTGTTCACAGACTGCCACTGAGTAGTTAACAGATGATAAATGCCTGTCAGCAAGCCTGAGAATATACAGCTGCCCACTTGATAATCCAGCTGCTTAAAACGCTGAACAGGTTTCTGTAGGGCTTGAAAGATGACGTGCAGGATGAAGAGGCCTGGCCTCTTCTGAAAATTGTTTATTTACATCTATTTCTCCTTTTTTCTTACCTCTCCTTCCTTCTCTTTCCTTCTTCCTTGCATTCTTGTCTTACTCTCTTTCCTCAATGTATTTCTTGTATCCCCCGCTTTCTTCTATCTTTTTACCATACTTCTTTCCTTTCCTATTTCTTTTTCCTTCCCTCCTTCTTTGTTATCCACTCTTTTTCCATTTCTTTCTCCTCTTTTCCTCATGCCTTTTCTTATAATCTTGCTATGTTTCTCAACATTTTTCTTTCTTTATCATTTCTACCAGCCAGAGGGCTTTGTCACGGGGATAAGCCCACAGCAAATACAGATACAGGCTTGCTGTCAACTAACCTGTTTACTTCTGCATGTGCTGTGATCCTGCATATTTTCAAATTGTTGTGCCAGAGCAGGATGAGTGTAAGATTATGGCCATTGGGCAGTGAGAATTCAGTAAAGTGTAATTGTCACAAATGGTGATATGCTAACATAATGGACCCCATTTACAAATGTATTTTCTGCCATAAACACATATTCCTGGCCAAAAATATTTCTATTTGAACTTGATAAGAATTGCTTGAAGTAAATGGTTGGAGGTTCGGTCCTTTGGTGGAATATCTACGCTTCCAGGATGGGAAGGGGAATTAGTCACTGCCAGATCTACTGTGGGATTAGGGGAAAGGCTTTTGCCATAGAAAAACATGTTATTCCCCAACAAGAAATAATGTACATGTGCACATGAGTCTCTATTCACCTTTTGCCAGTTGCTATGCTTTGTAGATTTTGATACAGGTGGAACTCAACTCATGAGAGATGTCACATGACATTCCCAATGGAATACCTGGAAACCTCAGCCAGGTGTTATGGAAATGTTGATGAACTGCAAAAAGTAGTAAATATGTATCTGTAGGTAGGTGTACTTCTATGACTGCAGTTTTACTCCTGTGTATGTGAGTAGGGCTCATTATCTGTACAACTGTGTCGGATGGCTCTGAGATATGTCTCACTTGCAAATTACTATGTTATACTAACGCTTCACTGTGTCCATAACATAGGAAGAATGCTTGGATAAGATTATGGTCAAGGCTAACCAGTGTCTTATGAAAAAGGATGGATTTGTGTCAGAGATTGTCCACATCACTAACTAATAGTGATCAAGCAAATAAAAGATTCCCTACTTTTTGTTGTATGCACTATTGCATAAGTGGATCTGAATGTTATAAATCAGTGTCCTGAATGTGGGGATTCTAGGAGTTGGGTCCACATGATGTGGGAATGCAATAGGTTAAAAGCATTTTAGTAGGGGGTATTGAGGTGCATGTGAGCTTCTTTCAGAGCTGAATTTAACCCAGATGTGATCTTGATTCTATTGTGGTGTTCTAACCATTTAGGAATCTGTCCAAAGTCAGCTCGTATTTGGTGGTCTATTGTAATGACACTGGTATGTTCAGTGATGACTACCTGCTGGAGATCATCGGAATCGTAAGAAATTTTAGCTTGGATTGAGAAGCTAAATAATGTATGCATTAACCCCTTGGCCGCGGCGGTAATTCCGCCGCGGCGCTGGGGGGGGTGGGGGGTGAGTGCGGCGCCGCCATGTTCGTGATGGAACCACGCCGTCATGAGTCACGGGCGAGCTGTGCTCATGACGGCGTGGTTCTGTCACGACCCCGCCCACTCACTAATTCGCCCGCACAGGCGGGGAATCAGTCCTGCGTGGGCGGAGCGGCCGCAGCATGACGGAACCACCCCGTCATGAGCACACGCCGCCCGTGGCTCATGACGCCGTGGTTCCGTCATGCGCAGGGAAGGGGTTAAAGAATGTTTGTATGAAAAGAAGATGGGAAACAGGAGGACTTTTTTTTAAATCTGGAAATTTGCTACACTCTTTATAAATGAATGATAATCTACTGACTCTTCCAGTTATTGAATGTGACAACGTATACAATTTGGGCTCCTTTTTCTTTGCCCCCCTGCAATGGAAGATTATAGGTGCCTGAGGAATAAAACGAGTTAGTATCAACTGCAGTTTAACAATTACAGTGTAACCCATTTAGCCACACAGTAAAACTCTGAGTCGGAAGATAGGATTAAGTATGGATTTATTACAAATTTAATGCCAAGCTGATATAAATCAGTCTCAGAAACATAGTATAGAAATACAGAGTCACTAATGGATATCCTTAACTTCTAACAAAATGTATCCTAAATAGCAGAATGCAAAGGAGGAATTCTGTAGCTGCAATACAGTGAAAGAAAAACAAAGTCTGGTGAGTAGATTGAAAGTTTTGATCCTCCAGCCTATACACAAGGTTATCTAAGAAAATCTACTATGCCTTATTCTAAACTAGGAATTAGGAAAACCTGTTTTAAGTCAGGGAAGCAGAGAAAGGTGTCATTATAGCAGAACCTCTGTAGAAGTTCTCTAAATGGAAAGAATGTTGTATAGCTAGAGGCTACACAACAGAGATGTCGCAAAGAGGTATATACCTCTCACAGTCTAAAGGGAATCGGAATACAGCTAAAGTATATTCTCAATTATACCTCCAACAGAATCCCATGTCACATACCTCATTCATTTCCATCTTCAAACAACAAAACTTGGAATCTACACTGGTGATTTCTTTCCTTTGGGCCACACATTAAAATGTCCTTGTTAAAACTTCTTGCCCTTGCCAAAAGATACTCCTTTCAAGTCTCACTATCCCTTTCACACAATGTGCCTTTCTTTAACCATGAGCTCACACAACTGCACCTGCAGAGGAGAAAAAAAATTGCATCCAAAGCAAACATTCATGTTAAAATTAAGCATTCAGAAATCCCAATACTTAAGGCCTGAGGTCAACTTAGTGCTGTAAGCATTTCAGTACACATTTAAATGCATGATTACAGATACATATAAGGTTACAAAATAAATGTAGAGCCCTATTCAAATGAAAACGCAAATATAAAAGGATTACAATATTGTTCAAACCACACATATACAGATATAAGTGAGAACTGCAATTCGTTGTTGCTGTAGGGGAAAACGTTAATATACACATTCATATAACTGTCGAGATTACACATTAAATGCACCTCCTGTATCGGTTCAGGTGCATTACATTACATTAATAATGTTACATCACACACGTACATAAGGCCCTGTGTTAACATATATGTGGCCTAGTCAAACATGAAAGGGCGAGGCCAAAATTAAGCAGCTCCAATTTTATGTAATGGTTACTAAGTTAAGCCAAATGAAAAATGTTTTTCTTCTTCTTAAAGCCTGGATGAATTATATTAGCTGGAAAATGATTGTATGTTTTTCAATAATTCGTTACAGGAAACTGACCAAAAAATCAACACAAATTTAAAAGGGTGAAAAAAATACTTCTGATAGACCCATGCTTTTCTTTCTTCCTGCTACCATGATTGCTTTGATCCTTGCTCACAGGGCAATGAGCAAGAGTATAAACTAGCAGCAGACATGGGTGCATGGAGACATGAGGCACATGCCCCAGTATGGACGCTGATTTATTGCAATGCCAAGGGTGCTGGAAGTGGCATTGTGCATCTTTTGACCCCTGACTACATTACATGGTAGGCCAAATTTTCTTCCCTTAGACCCTCAATAGCCTTCTATTGGCTAATGAATTCATGGAGACTACAGAAAATGTGCAGGGTGCTAATAATTCACGTTTTAGTCCAGCGACTGCCTTCTTGACCTCTGAGATTAGGGATAACGGAGGCCATTCGGGTGGTTTCAAAGGGGCAACACAGGAGCAGCAGCTACTACCTCCGTCTGCCACATTTGGCACCCATGAGCATAGGTGACATATAGACGTAATCATAATCTCAAAAATGTTGGAAAGTCTGAAAAACTGCCAGTGCGACAAGCTCATTGCACTTTTTGGGCAGACAGAGACAGTGGCGGCTCGCATAGGGCGTGCTGCGGGGCGGTGGGGTAGTAAACTCGGACATACGATGGAACGGAGGAACGTAATGATTACTTTTCTCCGTTCCGTCGTATGTCCGAGTTTACAACCACCCCACCCGGCCCCTCCCCGCTTCACCGCCACGCAGCACGCCCTATGCGAGCCGCCACTGGACAGAGATGAAGAAGAATATGATTATTAGCACTCAGTGGAAAGCAAAGTCCCTTGTCAAAACAGTGATATAGTTAAAGTCATGCACTACCAAAGGAACACTTCAAAAGGACTCAAAAGTATGCTAATAATCCCATTGCCTTCGAACAATTCAAGGATGGAGTGGCGCTCAGCAACTGTCACATTTATCCAAAATGTTCTTAATTTCAAATTTAAGGGTAGCGCAGGGAGCACATATGTTGCAATTCAGACAGTAATATTTTTTTAAATTATTCTTGGATGCCATGGGCCCCATTGTCATGCCCAAACATTTTTTTTTATCATATCTGCAGAAACGACCTCTTTCAAAAGTTGATTTTGCACTCGTAAAAAAATATTTCTCGCACAAGGATGTTCATTATGAACTGCCCACTATTCATGTATATTATCGCACCTGCAAAAATTCGATGCCAGGGTTTTTGGTATTTATCAGATGCCATAATTATAACTTAGCACAAGTTTTGGTGAGGAAGATTCAGATTTTGGTGCTTTTTGCACCGAATTCCGCTAGGTTCAGAAATTAACTGGCACTTGTCCCCTGATTATTATCAGCAGGCCCGACCTGCTGATATTTATCAGAAAACTCATATTTCGGAAATGTTCAGTAAAAGAAGATACAACTCATGCCGCAAGTTATATGCTACTCACAATAAGGGCCCATGAATTTCTAAACGTTTAGGATTGAAATGAAATAATACGGGCAGACAGGTCTTTACTCTAATACTTTAGGATCTCAATGCAAAACCAGGGAAGGACCGCTGAATTTACAGCTTTTTGTCGGTTCCCCAATGCTTACTGGAACACAACCCCAATGTAAGAACACCCCCCTCATTGCGTGTAAACCAGGGTCGGACTGGGAACCCACAGCAGCCCTGGCAATTTTGTCAGACCGGCCCCCACCCCTGGAGGAGGAGGGTGGTTTAAGTGTGAAGCACTGCTGTTTAACAAACCAGGCCTCCCAGCACTGTTGCTTTTGTTACTGGGGGCTGATATTTCAGCATCGTTGCAAAATCGTCTCCCAGTAACAAAACCGGCCCTCAGTGCTCCAAAACTTCCCCCTACCCTTCCAGCCTACCGGGCAAGCACGGCCGGCTCCTCCACTAGGGCGGAGGAGCGTTGCCCCACTGCTTTCTCACAGTGCGATAAGCAGAAACATAAAATGGTAAAACTACCATTTTATGTTTCTGCTTCTCACACTGTGAGAAAGCAGAAGTGTTTGGTTGGGGGCGGGTGAGTTGGCAGGGCTGCTCTAGGGCAGGGGAGGAGTGGCTTGCCCACTGCTGAGGGCTGTTTGGTCGGCCCTCTGGGACCGACCAAACCAGTCATGCGCACTCTGCCTCTTCTCCATGTAGGCTGCATGCATCCTACATGGAGAAAATGGCCTCCCCATAGGCGCATGGCTGGTCGGCGTCCGAACCAATCACAATGCTGCCATTGCAGAATTGTGATTGGCTTAGTTTAGGGGAGGGAGGCTGCCTGGAGGCAGGAGAGCAGGAGAGGAGAAGACACGACGCGGGACCGGCCCGGCGAAGGTAAGTCAACTTTTTGTAATTTTTATTTTAAATGAACCCCCCGTGCGACCCCGTTCCTGCGCGACCTCCCGCCCCCCACCCGCGAGTCATGCCAGCCGCGACTGCGGGCAAATGCCTGATGCCCACTACGGTCAGTCCGCTATGGTGTAAACTAACACCTAAGAAGGAACTCCTACTTATGGCTTTAAGGAATTCCCAAAATTAAACATAATTTATATGAGTTAAAAGCAAATAAAAGAAAATGCAGTTAACATGAATCCAACACTAGGCTTGTGGTGTTGCACTCCTGCTGTATGCCCATTCCCCGACCCACTTTTTGTTCCTATTCAATATATCAGTTTCACTTTATGAACTAAGTATTTTAATTTACATATATTTTAAGTGTATATCATGGCAGATCATTTTTTGCTACCGATTGTTATGAATGATAAATGTTGAATAATGTGGGTCATTTTTCTCCTGTGATAACTGCAGGAGGGGGAATAGGTTAGGATCATGGCAGTCCTACAATCAGCAACTATGACGCCGGTAAAACACCACCACATTTTTGCATCAATCTGGCACCATTTTCTACAATAGCAAAAGATGCATTTGCTGGAGAATGGGGTTCTTGCTAGGTGTGAATCACATCCTCACTATGAAATAAAAGTTGCATTAATGGTTGCCTACTGGATCAAGAATTAACAGGTTTTGAAGTTTGACGGAGGAGACATTGGGGGAGCAAGTTATTTGCTTTTTAGGTGTGTGTTACATTTGTGTGTGAATCTTGGTGTACATGGACATTTGTTTTTTGTGCAACCATCCAGAGTGGTGCAAGGGAATTAGGGGTTCCTTTGCTTAACATCATCATGTGAGTGTTCACAGGCCCTTTGTGTAATACGTGGCACAGCCAAGCTTTGTGAATGTCTCCCCAAATGTCTTTATATGCCTTTACATGTAACTGGGAGGAATTTTCCCCTATAATAGTACTTTAAAATGACATAATGTTGCTGACCAAGTAGGGTGCCCACCTCGCTCCAAATAATCAGGCACACCGTTTCCAGTCCTAGTCTGTAAATTCACAAATTATTGTTAGTTGTGTGTTAGTGTTTTTAACTTTATGAAAGCATACTTAGATTACAACATCCACAATGCACTTGGGTGCCACATTAAAACCCAGGCTAGGAATAATGTACATGATGAATACATAGAGGCATGTCAATGACAACAAACCTGATATTAATGGAAGGGTACTACAAGCAGGTTGCTTGCGGGGAGAGGGCTGGTCCTCATCACAGAGTTTTGAAGTTAGGGCACCATTTATCAGTTATCTAAGTTAACTCAATTAAGTATGGGTTACTGACTGAGAAAACTGTAGACCAGTGAGGGTTGGAGATGTGTAACCATGTTTGACTAAAGGACGTATTAAGTACAGTGGTCATTTTTTCATTATCCCAATCTCAATGATGATTCTTCTTTGGTGACAATGATTGATGACTTAGTCTCTAGGCAATGATTGCATTGCTCCTGGGGATCTTGAGACCATGGTAGATGAGTTATCTAAAAGTGGTCAGCTGAGGTCCCCCATATTACTTACTGCCAAAGCCTTTTTCTGTACTATGGTGGGCCTCAGAAATATCTGATACATAAGACACCATGAAGTGAGGGACGTTTACTCTGCCAAATACAGAGGCTCTTCAAAAATTGAATGCATGTTGGTAGGTACCACATTGACTCCAGGGGTGTATAGTGTAGAACATTTAGAGCATCATTTTTCAGATAATCCCTCAGATAGTGTGATGTTTAGTATCCCCTCCAAACTCAGAAAATCAAGTGGGTGATCATTTCACAAGAAATTATTGCAGAAGCCTGATTTTGGTGAACCTAATGCTTGCTAGATTCCACAGTTTTGTGATCTTAATATTTGTTCTGCTTCACTTTTTCTGATGTGGGACACCTTCGAGGTATTTCTGAGGAGGTTTCCAAGAGAATACTATTAAAGGAAGTCCAAGAAAGCACATTGCAGAGATTCTTGTGCTAGAGGCAGCAGTAGGGAAAGAAAAGAGTGTTTTGAAGAAAGCACACTTGTTTCCCTCCTCTTACACCAGATCATTGGCTGTAGGATTCCCCCTTTCCCCCCACACTGTGTCAGTGATCTCTTGTCATGTGATTTGGATCATTCAGGTCTTGATGTTTGGCTTACAATACTTTTCCTACTAAGACTTATAAAAGGCAATTTTTAATGATAAATTCAAATGTAAGTGATTTTTAAAGGAGATATTGATGCAAGAACTGAATCAGTTATGGTGGCACATCATCAGGAAAGGCAGCAAGTCTAGATGGCATTAAGATAGATCTTTTAAGTGGTGGATCATCCCTGATAACTCAGCTGCTTAGATCACACAATGCAGTTATTCAGGAAAGGAAGGGTACCAGATATTTGAGAAGAGGGGACGATCTCCTTAATTTTCAAAAACAGAAAAGCATCAAATAGACTGTGGTTCATGCAGACGGACCCCCACCTTTTAACACAGACTTGAAGTTTTTTTGTAAATATTATTGCTCTGATGCCAAGAAGGGATTTGACAGTGTGTCTTTGGATTTGATGTTTAGCGATCTTCAAGTCAAGGGTTTTGTGGATGGTTTAATACATCTATTGCAGGCCCTACAAAGTGATATTTCATTGGTGATATCTTCCATCATTTCTAGCTGCTCAAGGGAGGACTGCCCTCCTTGCACTCTATTATTTAACATCTTTCCTGAAGCACTTGCTGTCATTGAATGTCCATAAACATGAGCTACCATTCTGCTACACATTGCAAATGATTTATTTATAGACATTTCAGCTCTTGGAGTTGCATTTCCAAATATCATGGTTCCCATCACATTATAAGCTGAACCCAGACAGGACTGAGATAAAGATTTGAAGTGAAAGATCAACTTCTCATGTGCGGTACAGGAGAAGGACTTTACTAAGAACCAAGGCATTTGGTCCCTAGGAAATCAAGCTGTTTACACAAAGTAAATTATACTACAGGGTCTTGTATGACCTGAAGAAGCTAGTGAGGTCATCCATTAACCTTTCAACAGCCCTGGAAGGTGTGATGAGTGACCACCTTTGAAAGTCTTTAATGGCAGTTATTGCATTCATGCCACTGAGTGCTTAGATAGGAGGGTCAGTTGATAAATTGCCCCTTTAAGCGTATTTAGTGCTGAGAGGTTGAATAAAATAATGGGCAGACATCTCAGATAAACATTAGGAATCATTGAGGGGTTTCAGAAAATAGGGTAAAGTGACACAAGGAGTTTCTTTTTTGTGTAGGCCTTTGGTCCAGTCAAACCAGCAATCCAACTATAAGTTACTGGCAAAAAGTTATGGTGCAAGGGTGCCTGCACCAGCGCATGGCTGCAGTTTGTGTGCCAGTGTAGGGGGGAGCGCAGAGATGCGACATATTGTTGTAAATATGTCGCATCCCTGTGCTTTGAAAGTGACTCAGTGCGGTGCAGCCAAATGGCTTGTGGAATGTACTGAGTCACTTTCATTGTAAATCTGCCCCCAGGAATTCTATAAAAAAAATGAGAGTTTATTTAGAAATGCCTGTCAATACCATTACTTATTTGTCACTCTAGTAAATAAATTGTGCTGGAAAATGCAAGGTTGTACCTTATTTTCTAAATATTTACCCTCTAATAATTCTTGGCTCAGTCACTCATTAGTCCCGCTACATTTAAAGCTCACCACCCCCCACTGCTTCTTATTTCACAGGTTGCTAAAACGGGAGCCTCAGATGGGTGCACAATTCCAATTGGGCAGGTGTTCCTGGCATGCCTTTCACTCTTATAGCACAGCTACCAGTGAGGGAAATGCACACCATTTTAAAGTGGTGATATCTATGGAATGTCATTATCGTCTGTGTTATATTTTTATAATTTTTTACATACTATATAAAGACATTTAAAATATGTTTACGAGAAAAAGACAAACATTCAGCCATATGCACAAAATTGAAACTTTTGTCAAGTAGCAAGGTACTTCAATTATATCAAGGAACAGAACAAACTAAGGCCATGACCTCTACATTAGGCACAGGTTCCTAAACATGGATTCCAAAGTCTTACAAATTTACTGAAAATGCCTGCTTGTTTTGCAAGCCCTTATATTGAGGTGTTAACTGAAAGCCTACAAAATATTAGAAATTAATCTCAGCATTAAGGTCAACAGGTCATCATCCAGATTATGAGAAGTTACAAACACTGGGCAATATTCATTTCACATATTAAGGCCTCAGAGTTTAGAGCTGCCTTTGAGACTACAAGGATAAAAAAAGGTGGGGCTTTAGTTAGCAGAGCTATTCCTAAGGTTGCATGGTTTCTGTTATATCTCTGATTATGGGGACTTTGGGGAAGTGGTGCAGTCCAGTGGCTGCACCGGGGTTTTGGGCTATTTTTGGGCTATTGCATAGCCCAACTCATCTATTGGTCTCCATTTTAAGGTACCAGCCACCATTTTGTCTTGATGACACAGTGACTGGTCCAAAGGCAAGGTTCCTTTTTTGTTTCTGGTGGTTTGTAGTGGCTTCTGGTAGTACTCACACGATGGCAGCAGTCGACACTGATGATAAGGTGACCCAGGCAGTGCTTCTTCTAACACAGATCGTTCACCTCGACCTCCTTACTGGCGGGGCCCAGCTGCATGAGAGCCACCCGGTTCGGAGGGTGGCTGATGGGCTCGCACCACAGTGTTGGCTTGCGGGTCACCGTGCCGGCCCAAGGCGGCATCGGACAGGTAGGAGAGAAGCCACCCCGGGAAGGGGTGTGGGCCAGGCAGGCAGAGCAAGGGTAAGCAGGGTTGTCTCTCCCCCTGCTTACAGGAAAAGAACTCAGCAGTTGGTGGTGTGCAAGCCCTCGGCTTGCTCCAGCGAGGCCTCGCAGGCAGTGATGATGGGTGGGGCCTCCACGGAGGGTTGCGTGTCCCAGTGAGAAGGGGAAGAGGGGGCGGGGCATGGAGGATTTCCCTGATGAGGGAGAGGTGCCTAGGAAAGGGCAGTCAGAGCATGGCACCTCGTGAGGCCTCAGCAGGATGTAGCGAGGCCTCGCGTTTATGGTCGGTGGGCTGGCCACTGCAGATTCCTGCCTGGCCATGCATAGCAGGCAGAGAGGCCTTTTTGTATTTCATTCACTCAGAGGTCATCAGGGGCAGGAGTTGGGGGGAGGAAAAGAGGCTTACAGGACATGATTAGACAGATGAGAATTAGTGTGTTAGACAGGCAGGAACATGAACAGATGGATTTTAGGGAAGTTCATTAGGAGTGGTTGGCTGAGGAGGCTGCAAATGAACACGAAGTGCAGGAGGAGGTGTTACCCCCTCTACAAGGCAGAGACTGGAATGTCCTAGATTGCAGCAATGACACATGGTTGGAACAGGTGTCAATGGGCATCAGGGTAGCCTGGGGGAGCCCACGGGCTAGTGCATTTGGGGGCCCTCGGTGGGTGGAAGGTGGGTCGAGCCTGCTGTCTCATACCCTTCCTCGCCCTAATTTAGAAGTGGCTGCCTTGGTTTGGAGTGACGGGGAGGAGGAGGGGATGAAAAGGGGTAGGCAGGAGGTGGCCAGGTCCAGATGGGGGAGCGTAGCCAGTGTCGTGGATGTCAGGTGCCTGGGCAAGGTATATGGGAGGCCCCTGGGAGGGGTACGGGGGACCCCTCAGCAGGAAGGGTGGAGGCGGTGCAGAGGTCGAGTGAGGTTTTTGAGCAGGATGAGCTATTTTCCAGCAAACTGGACCAGAAAAAACAGTTTTTACAGGTCAGCAGATTTGTTGGGTGCCAGTCTCAGGAGGCCCAGGTGCAGCTCGTCCCTGAGTGGCTAGCTGGAATGCATCGGGGATGGCAAGATCCAGCCACAAGAAGAGCTGGGGTGACCTCGGCGGTGCAATGGGCGAAAGGACTGGAGGCATCCTCCTTCACGTCGGAGTACAGGACTGTGCATCGTGCATCATTGAAGAGGTGGGGAGGGTAAGGTATGCACCGCCAGTAGGTTGGCACACAACCATACATTGCAAGCTAAACAGCCCATGTCCAGGTGGGGGAACAGTGGGCCGCTTGGGGATCTGACACAGACCAAGAGCACATTACTTGATTAAGATGAGGGCAGTTTGGAGGAAGGGGAACTGAGGGACGAAGACGAGAGTCAGGTGGAAGTACGAAACTGGTGGCGGGAGTGTGCAGTGGGGGATCTTTAACCCATCTATACCTAGTATGTTACAGGACACAAGGGCCCAGCAGAACGTGGGGAGTCATGACCGGACATGGAGAAAGCAGGTGATGGCAAAGCTGCAGGCCCCCAAGTGGGCACCAACCTTAGTGTCAGGTAAGATACCGAAGTATGGGTCAGAGACGCCCTGCACAGTATATACCAAAGCCAAAGCTAATATGGGGCAGGGAAGCGGGGAGGCCCGGACAAGGGTAACATTGGAGGTCGAGGCCATGTAGTCTCAAACAAGCGGGGAGGCCCGCCAAAGTATACCAAAAGAGGGGCTAGGGGGGAGATGCCCCTAACAGGCGGCTAGGCCCGTATGAAAATGGTGTTCATTTGGAATGAGGCAAGGGAGCGTCAAGACAGCGGGGAGGTCCGCTTAAGGAAAAGGAGGTACATCTGGGGCACTGGTGTGGGCACTGAGGACCCCACTGTGCGTATGGTTAATCCCACAGGAAAGCTGGGGGACAAAAATCAAGAGGCCTTAGATCAAGGGACTACATTAGACAAGGCTAATACCAAAGGGGTAGGAACAGGGGCTGAGGGGAGGCAAAGAGTGACCTGCATGCTGAGATGAGTGACAAGCTGGAGAGCAAGGAGATCAAGTTCAAGAAGTTGCCCTACATGGGAATGACCAAGCCACTGGAGGCACACCTTATGCAGGAGACAAAAAAGAAGATGTGGAAGGAGGAGTATGTAGAGATGAAGGAAGGGTCTAAGAAGGAGGAACTAGAGCTCTCAAAGCAGCCAAGAGTGCTGATGACATTAGAGAACTGAACCGTGGCATTCCTCATATACGCAAGTGTTTACTGCGAGAAATATCCAAAGAGAGGTCGTGGCAATCTTCAAGCATATGGACGTCATAAGAAAGGCCCAGTTGAATTACAGGGGCTATGCATGGGTCCATTATGACGAGGAGTTCAGGACATGCATAGCAGTGGACCCAGGAGCACAATGGGGAGAGTTGGACACTGCCTTATGGCAAAACACTATGGGCCCGGCACAATTCGGCAAAACTGTTTTACGCATAGTGGTCTGCTGATCTTTTACAAGCCCTTTCAAGGGCGACCCACCCGGGGAGGAGTGGGGGCTCAAGCAAATCTAAAACCAGCCAAAGTGGGGCCTGTTGGGACTTTAACAAGGGTCTGTGCACCAGGGAAATCTGTAAGTTCTGACATGAGTGCTCGAAGTGCTCCGGCAGACACCCATTGGTTGCCTGCTTTGGGGCAAGCAAGGCTGGGTATGCACCTGGGTATGGGCAACAGCAAGGGGCAGCAGGTAGACAGCAGGGGACCATACAGGGTGAAGTCTGTAGGAGTCTGGTCTGGTAGGAGCAGACAGGGATCTGGAGGGAAGGGCGCACACTTCCAAGCACTCATGGGTGACCTAGGCGTCCCCTTGGCGGCTGAGAAGAAAGTTTGGCCCAGTACGGTCTTATCCTTTCTAGGTATTGAGATTGATTTCCCAGTCATGGTGGCGAAGTTACCTGACGACAAAAAGCTAAACATGCTGAACCTGCTGAACACAATGCTGGGCAAACAGAAAGTGTTGGTGAAAGAGGTGCAGGTGTTGCTCAGTCATTTGAACCTGGCCTGCAGGGTGGTAAGAGCTGGGAGGACATTCTGTAGATGGCTAGGTCTTTCGCTCGCGAGCTTGCCCCTACTGCAACATCATGTCACGTTGTCGGCAGGGGTGAAGGATGATCTGCGAATGTGGAGGGCTTTTTTACAGTCATTCAATGGTATGCCATTGGCAGCCCTGAAAGATTTGGAATGGGACACACAGCTATTCTTAGACGCTACGGGGGGGGTTGGGGCTTTGGCCTGTATTGGCAGGGCTACTGGTGTGCTGAGGAGTGGCCAAAGCAGTGGAAAAAGGGTAAGAATAGTATTGCCTTCCTAGAATGTTTTCCCTTAAAAGTAGCTGTGGTACTATGGGGGGATCAGCTGGCCCACAAGAGAGTTCTGTTTCGCATGGACAACAAGTCAGTCATACACGTGGTTAACAGACAGTCAGCCAGGGAACCTCAGTTGTGGCAGCTTCTGAGGGTGTTCGTATTGCATTGCTTCGAGTCTTGACATTACGTTCAGAGCCAGACATGTCCCGGGTCGGACAATGACATTGTTGATGCTTTGTCTCGTTCACAGTGGGAGAGGTTCCATGGGCTGGCGATGGAGGCGGATCTGGGGAAGACTCAGATGCCACAAGAACTCTGGTCATTAGGAGAAAGAGGATGCTCCTATTAGTAGCTGGGTCTTTAGCCACTTCCAAGAGGAGGGCATCCAACCAAGCATGGTTTGAATTCTTGGCATGGGGGGGCCACATGGAGTTCAAGGGAAAGGGTAGAGGATGTGGTACAATTCATACTCTCTCTCATAGAAAAAGGCCATTCGAATGTTACAATTGTGGGCAATTTGCCCACTATTGCATTTATGGGCAACCTCTTATGGGGCTACGCACCTTCAGCTGGGTAGTTGGGGAATAGGATTCTAGAGGGCGGGCTGAGGGAAACAGGCATAGGCCTCTGACCTTAGATGTCTTGACCGAGGAGATTTTGTCCCTTATGACAGAGTGCTCCAGGAGGAGGGAGATGGTGCTCTTTGCAACCCTCATGTCATGGATGTTTTTTGGGCCTTCAAGGTATCAGAGCTATTGGGGGCAGGGGGAGTAGGGGTCTACTGAGGGAGGGGGGTACATTGCAGTGAAGATGGCTTGCAGGTTTGGCTGTACAAGTCCAAGACTGACCAAAGGAAGGAGGGGAGAACTGTGTTCCTGAAAATTTTCCCTGCAGAAAGCATCTGCCCGATATGCTGGGCTACTGCTTTACAGCGGCAGGGAGCAACAGTAGGAAAGGTGTTTAAGAATGAGGATGGTAAGCCCATGACTTTTTTCCAGGTGTTGGCAGTTTTGCGTGTGGCCTTGAGGGCTAGGGGCTAGGACCCGTGCAGGTTTGGTACACACTCCTTTGGGATAGGGGCAGCGACAGAAGCAGGTCGTCGGGGTTGGAACCAAGGGAGCATTATCACGCTGGGCAGATGGTCGTCAACTTGCTTTCACAGATATGTCAGGGGGAGGAAAATTGGGGGGAGTAAGTGCACAGTTTGTCAACCACAGGAGAAAGGGATGAACATTTGAATAGTCAGTCACTCCTTTGTGAAGTGGGCAGGGTGCCAAGCTAGGGACGGCTGCCACGGTAGGAATTTCGGTTTTGACAAATTTCTGTATGCTATAACTTGGGGCGTAAAAGGAGGGATGAGGTGGAAGGAACTCAACCCTTGTCTAAATAGGCTGTTGCTGGGCATGAAGTGTCTGGATGTGCTTCTTCTTCACCTGGGGAAAAATAACCTAGTAGTACAGAAGGGATTGGCACTTATTAAGGCCATGAAGAACGACCTGAGGGACATACTTAGGTCATGGCCTGGATGCCACACAATGTGGACTGAATTCATCC
This sequence comes from Calotriton arnoldi, assembly GCA_963921515.1. Taxonomy (NCBI): domain Eukaryota; kingdom Metazoa; phylum Chordata; class Amphibia; order Caudata; family Salamandridae; genus Calotriton; species Calotriton arnoldi. The sequence goes on along the minus strand of CAWUFW010014526.1, from coordinate 363,709 downwards.
CCAGGAGAGTCTGGCATGGGGCAACTAGGCCAGTGACCATAGATAAGGTGAGGAGGACACTAAAAAAAGAGATGCATACATTCTGTAGGGACATGGGGATTGGCAGGATAGAACATTTGGATCTCCGTCACGGGGATGTGGAATTTTTCAGGGGTACATCTCTCATTTATAGGCATGGAACTATACCTACAGAAGGTGAAACTGACTCATGCCAAAGTGCTAGACATTTCGTGAAAGGGTATACTTCCCTACTATCTTACTGGGAACCTAGGGGAGGGGTTGGGGGCAGAGAAAGGTGCAAGGAGTGGAAGGGGAGCATTTTAACCAGGTGGCTCCCTCCCCCATTCCTCTTTCTTCTGGGTGGCGGTGTGCTGAGAAGTTGCCATGAAACTGAAATGCCAGAGACAACACTAAACTAGAGGGCTCCTTGATACCAGCCTCAGAACAATCCCATGCACCAATGATCCTTCTCTAGCTGGATGCGGAGAAGGTCTTTGACAGAGTTATTTGGAAATCCATCAAAAACAATTTGGAGACAGTCCCACTTGGCCACAAAATGAAGCACTGACTTTTAGAAAACACCAATCAAGGCAAATAGCCAATATTTCTGAAAACTTTCCCTAATCTGAGGGACACACAAAGGGAGTTCCCTGTCCCCACTCATGTTCATTTTATCCATGAGACCCCCACTACAGCACATCCTGACTAACGCTAACATTCAAGGGCAGACAATTGCAAATCAGGAATTCAAAACACTCCTGTACGCAGATGACATCTATGCTTCCTGTCCAACCCCTCTACATCCATTTCCACCCTCAAAAAGGATCTTCTACAATTCGCTTAGGTATTGGGATGCAAAATAAACTTGACAAAATGTAGTGGTATGGGGGTGTTCGGCATAGCCCAAGGAGCTCACAACACCCTAGCACAGAATGGCTTCATAGGGACCAAAGGCCCCATCAAATATTTGGGCATTTATCTCCCACAAAAATTGACTCTCCTTTAGAGGGCCAATCCCCTACCCCCACAGACTCTTCCCAAAGATGTGGGGAAACTAGGGATTCATAGATGGGGTGAATGAAGAACGTTCTCCACAGAATTCTATACACAGTCCAGATATTACTGCTATGCCTCCACGCTTCACTTATAGATCACATACAAAAACAAGCTATGGGCCAGTGGGAGAGCCTTACCCCTATAGTCCCTAGGGCCACTCTCACAAATCCACCGTAAAGGGGAGGGTTGGACTTCCCAAACATAAAAACCTATATCCAGGCTGCACGGATACTCCCAGCCTCAGAGTGGAACCTCAAAGACCCTCATAGGGGTGGTTACACATTGAACAAAGTTTCTCCCCAGTACCACTATACCTTCTGTTATGGCTCCCTCACGAGTATGGCTTCAAATCCCTCAATTGCTCTCACCTACTGCCATATTGCTAGAATATTGGCAACAAATAACATGCAGAAAGGGCTCCACCATGTACCATCCCACTGACCCCCATAATACACAATCCGGACTTCCCACCTGGCTACAGTGATGCCAGATTTAAATCTTGGAGGGCCCATAATCCCTCACTGCTGAGAAACCTATTTTATGATTGGACACTCCTCACTAGACTCAAACTCAGGACTAATTGGGGGCTAGATAACTCGGATCGTTTCAGGCTGTCCCAACTCCTACACTGGGCTAAATCACAACAAGTCACCAAACTAGCGGGATGAGATATAACCCCCTAGAATCACTGTTTGTAAACCAACAGGTGCTAAAAGGCATAACAGGCTACAAAAATTCTGCCTAGCCTTATACACTACATCTAAGCATAAATACGTCCAGGCTTGGGAGACAGATCTGGGTCACGAGATTCGCAAAGTCACATGGGGGAAAATATGGCAAAGGGCTGCAAAATCCTAAATCAGTGTCCAATTTAGGAAAACTCCTACAAAACTCTTAACTCAGTGGTATTTATCCCCTACATATCTACATGAAGTGAATAGAGGCCCAGAAACTGATGTTGGAAATTTTTTGCTGGGCAAGAGGCACTTTTTTCTGCATGTTTTGGGCATGGCCACAGATCCAGCTATATTGGAAAGAAATACTGTCTCATATCAAGCCCATCACAGGCATTACACTTGTGGTCCTCCTTGGTGCCCCTGGTGATAACAATGTGTTCTCACCTAATACATCCACAGACAAACTCATATCATACCTTCTGTTTGCATCTAGAATGTCCCTTACTCTGGTATGGAAGCAACCAATAACCCCTCCAATAGACTTTTAGTGGGGAAAAATTTGGAAAATATATCCAATGGATAAGCTGTCAGCAATAATAGGCGACAAGTCGCACAAATTCGGCCCAACATGGCATGCATTCAAAACCTATATGAAATGCGCCGGAACAGTATGCCATTTCGTAATGGAACCCAAAATCATTTAAGCTGCTGGACTCCTCACAGTATCACCTTCCCCCACCTCTACTCCGGACTCTGGTTACTTACAGCCATATCGTAACATGATAATAGTTGGACTGACACCATCCTGTTCTTGAATTTAGAGGTCATACCCCACATTGACCTCCACCAGTGGCAATTCTTTACTGTTTGCTGAAACTGATCAGTTGCATTATGCTAATTCAAACAAAGTGAATGTGCAGAACAAAAATTCAGTAAATAAAATGTTTAATAAAAATGAAAACTGTTGTATGCTTTTTAACTTCTAGATCCCACCTTTTAATATAAGGTCAGCTGCCCGGCGAGAACTAAAGCAAGTTACTCTTGGTAGTTAGCACATGGGACTTGCAATACACATGAACGTGTGTAGGCTGAGTGAGGAAGATTGTTGTTTGACTCAGTCTGTCATCTGCACACAGTTAGGGCTGTTGGTAGATAGGCCCAAGTTAGCTGTAGTCTGATGCATAGTGATGCTAAGGCATTATAATTCATTTGGGTTCCAAAACAAATGCACAATTCCTTCTGAATAAAGTATATAATAATCTGTATTGCTTTACTTTGAGCAATATCAGGACTACTCACAAAGGTAACTGACATGTGTGAGCAATTTACATGTGCAATTTAATCTTACAATTTGGAGTAATTTTACTACTTTGGACTGTTCACAATATCTAAGTGTAGAAATATTCAAAAGTATAGATGTACACGTCTCCATTTACTGAAAAAGAGGATGGAGCAAAATATATGCATCTAAGTTATCACTGCCAAAAAGAAACAGTATTAAGCACCCCACAGCAAAGGGCCAACCATTAATACTGCAACACCACCACATGAAAGAAATTAAGACAGGGACCTAAAATAAAAACTTCATTGGAAATAATTTTAGATTAATTTCTATTATTTAAAATAGTTTTAAATAGTTTAAAATATACATAAATATGAATAATTTTTTTAAATGTACAAACATGTAACATATTTATTACTTAATTATACATATTTTAACATCTTTTTTAATCTAGACATGAATGTAATAATATTACAATAATTAAATACATGTAATTCATTCTATTCATATTCATCACTCAATCTTTATTAACTTTTTTTTAACTTTAATTGGGAATGTATTTTAATTGAAATTTCAGAAACATTATTTTCACTGAATTTAATATATTTAAATTAATTAAAGATTTAAAAACATTTTTATTTTTCCCTATACTTTTCCATAGGGGAGATCTCCACCTCAACTGTGGAGTACTGGGAGAAATAATTGGTATTTAATTTGGGAAAAAAATTCTGTTAAATGTTAATGCAAATTAATGGTATATAGCTATTTTGAACAAACAACATAAAACAAATGCTACAATGCTCTTTACTTAAACTAAATCTTTAATTAATGTAAATGGGCCCGATTCACAGAACTAACTTAAGACAAAATCCTAAAGTTACTACCATTTTGGTATTCACAGAAGGCACTTACTCATTTTGGTATTCACAGAAGGCACTTACTCATTTTGGTATTCACAGAAGGCACTTACTTACTCATTTTGAGTAACTTACTCATTTTGTGTAACTTACTCATTTTGTGTAACTTACTCATTTTGTATTCACAGAAGGCACTTACTCATCAATGAGTAAGTGCCTTCTGTGAATACCAAAATGAGTAAGTTACACAAAATGGGTAAGTTATACAAAATGAGTAGTTACTCATTTTGGTATTCACAGAAGGCACTTACTCATTGATGAGTAAGTGCCTTCTGTGAATACCAAAATGAGTAAGTTACACAAAATGAGTAAGTTACACAAAATGAGTAAGTTACTCATTTTGGTATTCACAGAAGGCACTTACTCATTTATGAGTAAGTGCCTTCTGTGAATACCAAAATGAGTAAGTTACACAAAATGAGTATGTTTTTTCTTAAGTTAGTTCTGTGAATCGGGCCCAATATTTTTAAAATGAAATAAAAATGAATTTCTGTATTTAACTTTAAAAAATAAATTTTCCCCTAAGGTCAAACAATTACATTTTTCACTATGCATTAATAATTATTAAAAGTGATGTATAGAATTTAAAAAAAATGTTGTTTGCATTTTAAATAATTAAATAATAAAAGTTTTATTTTTAGATTTATTTGAGCAATAACTTATATTAGTTATATTTTTCACTACAATTAAATACATTTACTGCAACATTATTTCCTATGGGGTTTTCTTTAAATTATTACATCCATTATTTTCTATGGGAGAGGGGAGCAGTACTAGTGTTTGGCCAGGTGTGGTTCAAGACTTACTCTAGCTCTGAGCTGGAGTTATTTACTACTGTTTTGGATACCTTTTGGATGTATTAACTTTAGAAGTGCAGTTTGTGAAAGTCCTTCCTTACTCCTCTCTAGACCATACCCATGTTGTAGTATGCATGCCCCCTTTTCCAGCCATTCCCTCGGTCACTCCTATATTTACAACTAAGAAGTAAACGTATTTACGTGAGGATCTCCTCGTGCGAGGATAGAAGAGGTGGTGACGGAGATTTGTACTCATAGATTTGTGACTAGCATTTTATAGTACTTACACAGTACTATTGTAGTATTATTAAACATACTACAAAATGCAGTTTGTGAATAGGCCCCTCTATGTCTAATGTGTGCCAAAATCTAAAATAAGCAGCTGGCTTAGAAACCAACCATGAGGCTAGGGTAGACTGTGTCATGTCTTCTAGGATAGTCCCATCATGTATACCCCATTTCTACATACATTGTCCCATCCACACGGCTATGTTGATTCTAAACAGGTGACCTTTTACCTAATATCTTGCTCCTGTTTCTTCAACACCAGGCTCTTAGTCTTCTATCAGAATCCCTGTACCTGATGTACATAGGCACAGCCGATTTATTCTGTATAAGGGCCACCACTTTTTTTCATCCTTGGCCAACAGCCAGCTGTGCATGATCGCACTTGTTTAGAAAAGCATTGGTGATTGTTTTCAAAACATTTATGATTGTTTTCAAAACATTCATGGTTGTTTTAAAAACATATCGATTCTAGAAAAAACTCTGGAGTGACCACTTTAGTATAAAAGACCCTCACTACCCCCTACATATTAGAGGAGAATTCCTTCCAAGCTGAGACGGGGGTCCTGCATGCCGAATCTTCGACACACAGCAGTCTGACATCCCTTGCTGTTTGTCATCCTTGACGCAGAGATGGGGTCCTTCGTTCTAAACCATCAGGTAAGGGGGCTGGTTCATCCCTAGGGGTTTCTTGTCTACAGATACACCTAGCTATATGCATATACACCTACACATCCATTTTAGGCTAGGTATATTTATGCAACTTACTTAGGGCGCACATTTCAGGAATATGCAAGTGCTACTGTTTTTATCTGAACTGTTTTTTGTTCATCTTATTAACACTATGGTAGAAATGTATCTACTATACACTATATTGGTACTAGCAATCTCTTTCGTATGCTTCTGTCTCCTGATTGTCGCAGCACATATGTTTTACACCAGGCTGTCGCTGGACTAATTAATTTTTATTGAAAAGTCCTAATTGCCATCCTGTGTATTTTCTGAGAGAAAGCAAGCACGAGTGTCTGAGTGAAACGTACTGTACTGTTTTCCACGATCCATGAGGAATCAGGGTTGTCATGTTCAGTGGTTGCCAGAAACTACCTACACCACTGTAGAATATAGGGGGGTGGTAGTGGCACTGTAGAGCTAGCTGGTCTAACGGCTGACATATCCTGTGGGGGTGTCCGGAAGCGGTCGGGACACCAAGCCCTCAGTTTAGGTCACCTAAAATGCGCAGGTCCTGGGGGACTCCTATGAACTACACGACAACTGATTGACCCAGCTGGTAAGTGCAGCCAGCAACTGTGCCTTATTGCTCACAGCCACGCCTGAGGCTGAAGATCCCTCAGCCAGATGAAAGTGGCAGAACTGCTTGCCTGCTCCCAAATATCCATTGCAGCTAAAGGACATAAGGAGTGTATGGTACTGACAGTGTGATGGGTGACTTCAAACAGCAGAACTCCCAGTCTAAGGCAATGGGGAACTCTTTGCCTCTGAAGGCACCAGGGCAGCTATGATGTAAGCATGGTTATAACACATAAAAGGCATTCTGATTATTTGTGCTGGCAGTGTTTGGCAGATAGGCAACCATATTACCAAAATGGGGGTGACGGGTTAGAGCCTGCAAGCTCTGTCAAATTAAATTGAGTGTGGCCACATTTTTCTTTATCCCTGTATGACAGCCCTAATGTTAAAACGGTGTCTGGCTAGTTTTATGTTGGTCGGTCTTTCTAGTGAGAGGACTAAAATGAGAGGACTTTTGTTAACCCCTCAGCTGCCAAGGCTTTTCCAATCCCTTTGCTGAGCCATTTTTTGAAGTGCAGAGGTTAAATTTGTGTTTTTTTCCCCTCATCTTGGGGATTCTAAAGGTACCCAGAGTTTTTGGATTCCCCAGGAATAATCAGAGAAAGTTGCCAAAATGTTGCAAATTTTTGTTTTTTCTAGGTGTGTCGGGGTCCGCAGAGTTTTGCCCACTTGGCGCTCTGCTTGGATCGCTTAGTGCGGCAAAAACATTGGCAAAAGCCGCATAGCAGAGTATTTCTCCTGTGATGCTCGCCAACATTCAGTTGGTGAGCGAGAAAAAAGGTGTGCTAGACCTCATTCCGGTGAGATTTCTCGCTGCGGGCGGTCGTGGCAGGCCGATAGCGTTCATGTTGAGAAAGTTGCTGCTTGCATTGTAAAAGCTGCCACTTGAGAACAATATCTACTTGAATGGCAGAAAGAAGCAGTGCCCTTTGGCATGCCACATGGCACTGTTTGTGCTGATTTTACAGTGTGGGACAAGCTCACGGCTCCAAAAATTAGCATGAGCAGCATGACGGACTAGAATTCCGCCACTCGCGGAACTCTGTGGAATCTTGTGGAGTTTTTAGGTAACTCCTCGGAATTCCGCAGAGTAAAACTCCACGCGTTCTGCCCACCCCTAGTTTTTTCTTTGATTAATGGGAAAAATGCTGTGCAAGAAAGCACATGTTTATTCCCTAAAAATGGCATCCACAAAAGGATTGATGTGCTAATGTCACCACCTTTCCAGTTTTCAGAAACACGTTGTAAAAGAAAATCATTTTAATACCACATTTTTTTCATTTTTCTATCTGATAGCCCATTTTTCCTATTTTTTGAGGTTTTAATATTTTTGAAGGTTGTGATGGAAACTGATATGAAGCCTATGGGTGAACCCAAAGAGCTATAAAGTTAAAAAAAACTAGACAAAGTTCTAAATTTAAGGAGAGATCACTTGTGTACATTGCTCATGTTTTTCCAGAACAAACTCAATGTTGAACTGAAAAAAGTAAATAAATGAGGAAAAATATAAATTGGTGATAATATTTTCATCTGTAAATTGTTGCCCCAATTATTGATTTACAAAAGTAGCATACCATTACATCCAACATGCCCATCTGCTCGCAGGGACATCTTGGGGCATATTTACTAAGATTTCATGCAACACAGCACAGCAAGGGAAGTTGCTGTCTTGTGACACATTAAAGGAGAGAGCAGAACCGCCCCATCTATATAAACATGTGGTTCAGTTCTGTTCTCTTTTAATGCTGGCATACTTGTGGCTGTCTAGCACTAATTCAGGCACCCTTACGCCATGTAGCAAATGTACTTCCATTTGGGTCAGGATAGTTTTTGAGCAGGAAGGGATACCCTCCAGCACAAAAACTATTATTTGAGCCTATTTCCTCTTTGTATGTGTGGTGTAGAATGTAGCAAAGATGCAAAGAGAAAAACACAAGAGAAAAAAACCTATTTCTTGGTAAGCACAGCATTTTACAAAGCCATGTAAAGCCAGGAAAAGTTGAGCTGTGTGTGGCTTTGGAAATCCCTAAATGAATTTTGCATTGGGCTACACCAAAAAAGTGATGCACCCCTGGCACAAATTCTTAGTAAGTCTGGGCCTCGGTGTTTGTTGGTGGTCTAGAACATGAGATACCCAGAGCAAACACCTAAACTGCAGTGTGTAATGACTTTTCATTGTGTACCAGCCATGCAGCAATTCATATGTAAAATCTAATGAATGAAAAATGGGTATGAAGGACACTTATGTTTTTTTATATGTGAGCATGATACTGAGTTCAGAAATAGTGAGTATTTCTTTATCTCTAAATTTGGGGTTACCAAGCTACTATATCACTCAGGGGAATTTAGCAAAATGAGTTCCTTATTGAACACTGGTTGGCCTTTGTAACCCAAATGTTGAGAGAAATCCAATTGGATTTATCAAATGTTATACTATTCTGTGTTCCCACACTTCTCCTACAAACCGTACACTACTTGTGTGGGTAGGCCTCTCACACATGATAGGAAAGGCTTCATAGCAAAACATGAGGACTTCAAATCTTTGGCATGAAAAAATTCCTTTTTGGCAATGAGGGTAGGTGAGGATTTTGGGCCTGGGCTTAGCTGTCACACAGGGAAGCTTCCCAAATGTATACATTTCTGAAAACTAGACACTGAGAGGAGTTCAGGTCGGTGTGACGTACGCTGGCCAAAATCGTGCAATTTCCTCACATTTCTTGTGGGCGGGGATCAGTCCCAAAATCCACAACGATGCTCAAAGTTCCTACCACCCATCTTTCCCACACTACTGAAAAAACAATGTCCAATTTGTGAGGCTGGGCCTAGCGCCTGTGACAGTGAAGGCTCAAACCCAAACGCAAAGTGGAGATATCATATTTCTGGCATGAAAAACTACCCATTTTGACAATGCTAAGCCCCCTTCCCTGCTTAAACAGAGCAGTAACAAAAAAAACTTTTTAACCACAATTCTCGGAATTTTTCAGATATAGTCCATTTTTTCCTAATATTTGTATTTCAGCCTACCAGCAATTTTTTATTGGAAACAGGTGTAAAATGCATTGGTGATCCCTGAAAGCTGTATTGAAAGGTAGACAACATTTTTAAATGTGCAGATTCCTTTAAGGTTCTCACAAAGAAACTACCTGCTGAAATAGAACAATAATGAAATGATTAGCAAAAACTGCCATTTGTGACAACATTTTCATCTGTAACTACTTGTCACAATGGCCGATATACAAAAGCAGTATACCGTTACATTCAACAGACCCATCTGGTTGCAAAGATATATAGGGTTTGTAGGATTTCTAAAAAAAAGATACCTAGAGCAGCAGTGGACCGTGCAGGTAAGAGCGGTGGGGACAGGTGGGTGGGATTTCGACAGATGACAATAAGCGAAAATTAATTATTTATTTAATTTACCCTGGTGGTCATCTGTCGAATCCCCCCCAACCCTGCCCCACTGACCCACCGCTCTTACCTGCACAGGCCACTATTGACCTAGAGCCAACAACTGACCTGCACCTTTGCAATGGTTTTTCCTTGTGTACCAACTACACAGGAATTCATATGGTAATAAAAAATAAAGAATTAAAAATGGGTATGAATGAACCCTATGTTCAATGTGCGAATCTTTAGCCTCCTTCTTTCGGAACAAGGTGGAAGGGATTTTCTCCTCCTTCTCCAAATCTCAAGGAGAGGTAGGGGAAGCAGCAATCAGCCTCGATTCTAGGGTGAGGTTGGCACCGGATAGACTAGAGAGTTTTAGTCCGCTACAGACTGAGGAGGTCATAAGCCTTCTGCGGGCTGCCCGGTCGGGATCGCCTAGTGATCCCTGCCCGGTGGCGGTACTTAAAAACTGTCCCGAGGTCATTGCAACCACACTTACCCCAGTGGTCAACACCATCATTGACTCGGGTAACTATCCTAGGGGGTGGAAATTCGCCTCTATCCTTCCCTTAATAAAAAAACCCAGTCTGGATAAAAACGACCCTAATAGCTACAGACCCATATCCTGTCTCCCGCTTCCGGACAAATTACTGGAGAAGGCCAAAAACAGGCAACTAAGCTCTTTTTTTCAGAGAACCAAGGCACTCGACCCCACGCAGTTCGGGTTTCGTGCAGGACACAGCACGGAACTGGCCTTGATCAAGGCCACTGAGGAGGTTAGAGTTGCGGTGGACCAGGGAGGGGTGGCTGTCCTGATTCTGTTGGACCTATCGGCAGCCTTCGACACGGTCCATCACAGGGTGCTGATGGACCGGTTGTCGAAGGCGGGGGTGGAAGGCACTGCCTGGAGCCTCCTGAAGTCCTTTTTGGCTGACAGAATCCAAACAGTTGATCTGGGGCTTGATAAATCCAAACCTTTTGCCCTCCCGTGTGGGGTACCGCAGGGGTCTTCCCTGAGCCCCACGCTTTTCAACATTTATGTCAGCCCATTGGCGGCTTTGATAAGATCCTTTGGCCTGCAACTCACTTCCTATGCAGATGACACACAAATCGTGTTATCCATACAGCGAGGGTCTCAAGTGGATATGGCCGCGAGGTGCCATGATTGCCTGAAAGATATTGCGGGCTGGATGGCCTCGAATTGCCTTAAATTGAACGCAGGGAAGACCGAGGTCATGATCTTCGGGAACAATCCTAACATCTGGACTCCGGATATGTGGCCTGATGCTTTGGGGAAGCCACCAGTCCCCACGTGCACAGCAAGGAATTTGGGCGTGATCATGGACCAGAAACTTGATTTTGGGGATCAGGTTAGCGGAGTGGTTTTGACATGCTTCCATATCCTTAGGATACTGAGAAAAATTAAATTTTCTCTTCCAGCCGATGGTTTTAGGTTAGCAGTCTCAGCCCTTATTCTGTCGCGCTTGGACTACTGTAACAGTCTGTACCTGAATCTGAGAAAAAAACATCTGTACAGATTACAGTTGGTACAAAACGCGGCGGCGAGACTGCTAACAGGCATCCCAAGGTTTGCCTCCGTTCGAGAGGGACTCCGGCAACTGCACTGGCTGCCGGTATCAAGACGAGCTCAATTTAAGGCTTTGTGCTCTGTTTTCAAAGCATTGAAGGGCAGTGGCCCAGAGTTCTTGAGTCGGTGCTTCAAATGGTATGTGCCAGGGAGAGCGTTGCGCTCCTCCGAAGGCAGACTAGTTGCGGTGCCCCGAATAAAAAAGGCCAGTTGGGGAGGAAATAGCTTTTCATACTGTGCAGCGAAAGCCTGGAACAGCCTGCCGGCGCATATCAGGAATGCCGAGGAGCTCCTCTCTTTTAGAAAGGGGCTGAAGACTTGGTTATTTAGGGAATAGGCCCCTCGTGCTCCAGGGAGTCAGTGTGCAGCGCCAGGACACCCTTGGGTATAAGTGCGCTTTATAAGCTCATAATAATAATAATAATATGTGTTTCTGAATTGCACACAAGATACTGTGGTTAGGGCCATTGGTTAATTGTACACATCTGCATTTGTGGTTACCCATACTATCACGTGATTCATAAGATTTCTTGCAAACTGTCTTCTTTCTTGCACACTGGCTTACATTTGGAAGCCACAAATGCAAATAAATCTAATTGGTAATAAGAAATGTTCTTTTATTGTGTGCCCACACATCTCCTGATAAATACGGCACCGACTTGTGAAACTGAGCCGAGCACTCAGGACAGGAAAGGGCCAAAAACACAACATGGACAGGTTAAATTTTTCCGCTAAAATGATCCATTTTTTGCACTGTGAGTTGCTATGAAATTTGGGTCCAGGCTTGGGAGCCACTGAAGGAAACTTATCAAACCCAGACATATCTGAGAACTACAGATGGATTCCTGGTGGATGTGACTTGCATTGATTTTACAATGTTTTCTTACCCAGAATGCCCTGTAAACCTCAAAATTTGGCTAGAATCATGTATTTTCCTTTTTGGCCGACAGAATCCAAACAGTTGATCTGGGGCTTGATAAATCCAAACCTTTTGCCCTCCTGTGTGGGGTACCGCAGGGGTCTTCCCTGAGCCCCACGCTTTTCAACATTTATGTCAGCCCATTGGCGGCTTTGATAAGATCCTTTGGTCTGCAACTCACTTCCTATGCAGATGACACACAAATCGTGTTATCCATACAGCGAGGGTCTCAAGTGGAAATGGCCGCGAGGTGCCATGATTGCCTGAAAGATATTGCGGGCTGGATGGCCTCGAATTGCCTTAAATTGAACGCAGGGAAGACCGAGGTCATGATCTTCGGGAACAATCCTAACATCTGGACTCCGGATATGTGGCCTGATGCTTTGGGGAATGCCGAGGAGCTCCTCTCTTTTAGAAAGGGGCTGAAGACTTGGTTATTTAGGGAATAGGCCCCTCGTGCTCCAGGGAGTCAGTGTGCAGCGCCAGGACACCCTTGGGTAGAAGTGCGTTTTATAAGCTCATAATGATAATAATAATAATATGTGTTTCTGAATTGCACACAAGATACTGTGGTTAGGGCCATTGGTTAATTGTACACATCTGCATTTGTGGTTACCCATACTATCACGTGATTCATAAGATTTTTTGCAAACGGTCTTCTTTCTTGCACACTGGCTTACATTTGGAAGCCACAAATGCAAATAAATTAAATTGGTAATAAGAAATGTTCTTTTATTGTGTACCCACACGTCTCCTGATAAAGACGGCACCGACTTGTGAAAGTGAGCCGAGCACTCAGGACAGGAAAGGGCCAAAAACAGAACATGGACAGGTTAAATTTTTCCGCTAAAATTATCAATTTTTTGCACTGTGAGTTGCTATGAAATTTGGGTCCGGGCTTGGGAGCCACTGAAGGAAACTTATCAAACCCAGACATATCTGAGAACTACAGATGGATTCCTGGTGGATGTGACTTGCATTGATTTTACAATGTTTTCTTACCCAGAATGCCCTGTAAACCTCAAACTTTGGCTAGAATCATGTATTTTCCTTTTATTTCTGTGAGGGAAAGTTCTAGAATCTCAAGGGATCCAAAAATTTCCTATCACCCAGCATTCCCACACTTAGCCTGATAAACATGATACCCCACTTGCGAGCCCAACTTTCAATTTAGAAAGGGAAATGCTTCTGGTCACAGAAGCATTGTTATTTTCTTGTGCTGCTGTCGACACTATCCCCACAGCCATACTGTAAAGGTAATTTGGACATTGGGAGCATTTTCACAGACACACTAAAGTTGCTATTAATAAATGGTCTTGTCAGTGTGTTGATTGGTCTCTTCGGGGAGGGATCTCATGTTATGACAAAATTAGTAGGCTTTTGTTATGTCTCGTGAAAAGTCCTGTTAAAACCTGTGGACCAGGATTTTATTATTGTGAAAAGTACATTAAGGGCAATAGGCCTTTATTTGTGTATTGTTGATATCCTGTGATGAGGGCTTTAGGTAAAAGTTTTGTTTCTTGATTAGCATATTAGACAAATGTTTGTGCATTAGTTACTTCCTTGGACAAACATTAAGATTGAAGACTTGCACCTTCTTAATTAATGTAGACTGCATTAGGAGGGATTATACATTATTTCCCAACCTGTAGCTCTGTGTATATTTGTGATAATGTGTGTAGTATTTACCTGTGTGCACATTAAAGTGTTTATTCTTTTCTAAAGTCAGTGCACTGGTTGTGCATTGATTTATTGAATACTATTGCTGTGCATTGCTAAGTTCTGACTTTCGATCCCATATCACCTCCCTAAGTTAAATATAGACAGCTTCACCTTGCTAACATGATGGTCAAGTGCAAACTTGGGTTACAGTATGGGGGCTCATGGTATGAGGGCACACAGTACAGACTCCAGAAACCATAAGTAAACAGTCCCACTGACAATTGGAGGCTGTTACCCACTTACTGTGCATGTTTGAAAGTTCAATGCATCTGCACTCTCTCTCTATACATATCTATAGATCTAAAATCAAAGGCACAAGTCATGTGTTTCATTATGTTGTGTTTTCAGCCAAAGTTGGTGTAGTAGAGATTGATGTTCTTATTCCTCCCACAGGGTTAGCAGTGCCCGCAGACACAGAAGCCTCCACTTTCATGTAACAGGTTTTCATGTATCTTGGTCTGTAGATTGCTGTCAACCAACATGTCAATCAGCGATCTAGCCTTCATGAAAGTTATACCTACTTGGCAAGGTATCGCTTTGCCAATGACCTTGTCTGAGGTTGTCAGAATACAAGGTTAGCTAGAAACATTTGAATAGTCATAGCCCCAGAATTATAGGTAGTTATTAACCTGATAGCCTTGAACAGTCACACATATCATTCTTTCAACCATAAATTAAATGTTGTCGATTTCTGGTTTCCACTTTCTTAGTTATCTGGCTGACATCAATAATGTAATCAATGATATCACTGAACATGTCATGAGTTATGTAATATATGGCGGGGCACATGTTATAGTTAGCTCAGTAAACTATAATTTGTGAATTTCAGTGTTTCTTTGGTTTTTGAACATTTTGGAAACGTAACAATACATCACTTAAACCTTTGGGGTTTTTTCTATGAATATCCATTTTTTTTATCATAATCAAACTTGAGTAGATGTGAAATCCTCTTGTGCAATCTGTAGTCAACATCTTCATCCGTGTACAGTGGGGGGTTGGCTGTAGGACCTGGCCCAGTGCCAAACCCCACCATAGCTGTCCAATTCCCATGTATGGCCAACTTACTACTGTGCCCAACATCCACCGTTCAGAGAGGTTTTGACCATAGGGCTTGGCTTTTGGCTAGGCCCTGTGTTTAGTCTGCCATATGTTCAACCCTCACTGTGCATATCCTTGAGCCATGCTCACCAAACTCACATTCTCGTTTCCTTTTTGTGCATTTTTTTGGGAGAACTGTAGTACTCTTGCAGGAGCTGTAATGTAACCTTCCATCATGTGGTACTGTGACAGTATTCAAGCATCCCAAAGGGTGCTTGTGTGATACTTTGGTGCCATAGAGTAGAAGATGTGTGGCAGCCAGCTCCTGTGGGAGTACTACAGTACTTCATAAGAAGGCTGCCCAGGGTCCCACAAGAGTAGCGGGGTGCCAGAGGCCCAAAGTTGTTTTCGCATTCTTCAATCTCTGAGGGGGTTCCTCTATCCCCCACAAGTGCCTTTGAGTCAGGCTTTCCCTAATCTGCCCTTATGCCCTTTTTTAAAAACTTTTTAAAGGACATGTGGACTGAGACCCTGAGTCCTGTAATAGGGGCAGGAATATTTTGTTCACAGTTGCAGCTAGCCAATCAGATTGCTTGGTACTGCGATACCTGCACCAGTGCCGCAGTACTGAAATGGCAAAAAAAAACTCCCTCAGCCTATTAGAAGGCCATTCTAATCTTTTTGGAACCATAGTGCCAACCTACAAATACTCAACTTTTTCTAAGCGTTAACTACTTCATGCTCAAACCAAGCCCCTTTTTAAATATTAGCCTCTCGAAAATGGATGAATGGATTTATACCAAATCACAAAAGCACTCTTTCTAAGTAAAGTTCTAACTTTTGGACATATTTGGTTAATTCCCTTCAGTCTTTTTTCTGTATATAGGAGAGCAAATATCCTATTGATATTAACATGGAAAATCAATGTTTTGGGGAACCTCTTTTACTTGGCCCTCTCTAGACAGATCAGTGTAACACTTTCCATAAAGGAGCCAAGGTGCATGAACTCGTTTTAAAAATGTGTTTTGATTCATCAAATGACATCAAAATTGTAGCAGAACAAGGAAATACTCTTCCTATGGAAACTCTGTGTTAATCCCTTCAAGCACATCAAGCACCTTTTAAAATGCAATTTTCTCAAAAATGGAGGAATAGTTTTTTTACTAAATCACAGAAAGCATGCTTTCTGAATAAAATTCTAAGGGGGATATTCTCAAGAACGCGTGTTAACTATCGCCAAAATCGCTTAACGCAACTTCTCACATCGCAGTCCATCGCGGGAAAATAACACTGTGTTAACGCAGCATTCACAATCCGGCGGCACCATTCGATAGCCTCACGATAACGCGACGAATGACCGCGTTAAAATCAACGCGACGGCGAAACAATGTGAAACCACAACGCGAAAAAAGTTGCGAAGTCCCAAATCGCGAAACAAAACCAGTGATAACCAGCGACAGGCCTGCGATTCCCACGCGACATGCGGGAAAATGCACCATAAAAGCAGAGAAAAAAAAGATTAAAAAATGTAACTGCGTAACACCATGGACGCACCCGGACCGAGTGCACAGGACAAAGCGAACCCCACAAGCCCCACAGACAACCAGCCAGGAACCCCAGGGCCGGGGAAGGGCAAGGAGAAGAGGAAGAGGGAGACAGGGTTCAGTACGCAGGAAAACCAGATCATCGTCACGGAGGAGACAGAACACAACCAACAACTGTACGTCACCTCCACTGTGTCATCGGCAACACAAACGGAAACATGGCAGTACATCGTGAACAATGTGAATGCAGTCGGAGTGTCGAGGAGGACAATGGAAGAGGTCAAGAGGCGCTGGAATGATGTGAAGGGCAAAACCAAGAAGAAACACTATGCCAACTTGAAAGCAGCAACGCAGATTGGAGGTGGGGTCCAGCGGCACACCAGGAGCTGGATGACAGTGAGAAAATGGTTGCCACAGTCAACAGTCGGGATACGGTGCCAGGAGTTGGGGATCGGGACACTGCTCAACATGACCTGACACAACATCAACAGGGTGAGTACCGACCAGGGACTGGGGGGACGGGGGGAGATGGGCACAATGGCACACATGCACAATTAAGTAGAGCACACTGCACACCCACAATGACTCTGGAACATGTCCCTGATCCCCGTGCCACACAGCAGCACACATACAGAAACTCAGGGAATGTGTGTTGCATTGAATTTATTTGCACATGCTGTGCCTGTGGTCATTTTGCACTGTCTCATCATTGCCAAGCACTGACACAATGTGATAGTCCTCATGTGAAGAAATTGTCAATGATGTTGTTCCTACAAGCTATTCCTGCTGCAGCTGCAGTGGGGTGTGGTCCACCTGCCTCATCTTCCTCATCATCGTCCGGTGCATCTGGCACTCGTAACCATGGGGCATTGGTGCGTACACATATGTTGTGCTACACACAACATGCAACGATCATCTTGCACACGATGACTGGGCTGTACAGGAGCCTCCCACCTGTGATGTCCAGGCAAATGAAACGTGACTTCAACACGCCAAATGTGCGTTCCACGATGCCCCTGGTGCGTTTGTGGGCCGCATTGTACTGCCTCTATGCCTGTGTGTTCGAGGCTCGGAGGGGTGTCATCATCCAAGGGCAGAGTGCATATCCCTGATCACCTGTGACAGTGCAGAGAGACATGAGTCAATAGTTGGTTCTGCATAATGTGTTGGCAGGCTCACTAGTTCATTGGCATGTGATATGTGTGTCATAATGATTCCGGTTTGACATGTATTGCTAGTAGCAAATGAGCGCCATCAATGTGTATTACGTAGCCTCACTGCTGCTCCTCCCTTCCCCGAGCCTATTTCCTTGTGTGCGCTGCGCGCTTGCATCACCTGCACTCCTACGGCACACCATTGTCATGCCTGTCTGCGCATGTCCACAAGCCTGACAACGACACTGTGATGTTGTGCGTTGAAGGTGGGCGGCCACGTGTGTGTAGGCCTATGGTAAGGATAGGGCGGACACAGATGTGGAGTTCATGGCTGGCCGAATTTGCGATGCGGTCGAGGCAAGACCTTTGGCTCATGCTGCGGTAATAGCGATACACACACAACAGTTGGCATGTATGATCCCGGACGCCCAGCGGGCTTGCGCTCATTCATTAATCCCTTCGTCCGAGCCCACACTCGGGGGCATGTTACATTGCAACTTTGTCCATTGCGGGACGGGAGGCGCCGACACCACAACAAAGACACACGCATTAGGTACTAAATTGGCAAGCCCAACACTTAACCACGCCCAGAGCCCCGGAGTGATCATCCACACCACTACGCTGGACTGCCGTACGCCAGCCCACTCCGGCAACGCCTACAGGGGGGTACGACACAGCTACATGTCCCAGGTCTACCCCACTGCCTGAGGTGACATGGTTCCGTCCGCTGTACGCAGCACAATGCAATGTGGTAGGGCCCGGGGCCCTCATGCACACACAATGACCACACAGACACACTTAGATAGTTTGTGGAACTGGCTACGGGCACGTGCGCCCGGACACTTTATTGCCAGGGTCACATGTCCAGTGACGCCTGTGCTGGATGGGTGTGGGGTGAGTGTAAGCCAGCCCTCAGGGAGTTGTTGGCGCTGGCAACAACTACAACGGTGATCAGACAATCAGAAGTTCACAGTTCAAACAGCAAGGGTCCACGACTTGAGCTGCACAGAGTTAGTGGCCACGGATGCACTGCGGCCGGCACAGGCACACCGCCACGAGACGGTGACTACTGGTGCACTGAGGTAGGGCCACGAGAGCTGAGCGGGTTCTCGTCGATGTCCAAGGTGAATGTCGCAGAGGGTTTCGGGGGACAGTGGAAGGTGTTCTTCCAGGGCATGATACAGAGGGCAGTACCAAGCAGACACATGCAATATGGAGGAGATGAATGCTACAGACCCATGTTTAACACCAAGTCATTACCAGCCACATGATGATGAAGACAACCCCCAGGACATTGACTGAGACGCCACCAAAGTTCAACCAGAGGGTGTCCATGAATTTCCGGGCACAGAGTTAGTGGCACCAGAGCTGAAAGGGGATGCAGTCTGCGATGAGGCCTGTACAATGGTATAAACTCTGCCATAAATAGATCAAGGCTCAGTTCCAAATGTGCAACCTACTTGACCGTAGTGTGGGCCGGAGGCAGGGGTCAGCAGGGGCCCCCAGCCACGTGTCCTTGGCTTGCGATGCACAGAGTAAGTGGCACCAGGGCAGTTGTTGGTGGGGTTCGGTCACCTCCGTAACGAGGATCCTGTTTGTCATCCGGACTGAATCGCGTCTTCTTCTTACTCCTCTCCTAGCGTGCAATGATACGGACTCTGCCATTGTAAAATCAAGACTCAGTTCCAAATGTGTGACCTACTTGACCGAGGTGTAGGCCTGAGGCAGCGGTCAGCGTTGGGCAACGGCTGTTCAGGCAGCTCCTCCTGGTACTCTCACACACGACGTTGGAATGCCATGTGGCGATGATTTGTGGTTTACGGAGGTAGTGGCACCAGAGCTGTGCGTGTGTGCAGCCTGCGACGATGCCGTGTCCTGCCTGGTACGGATTGTATTGGATTTGTGTGATGCCTGCTGGACCGCAGTGTAGGCAGTACACAGGTGACCCTGCGGTGCTGGGCCGCAGTGTAGGCCGAAGGCAGTAGTCAGCATGGGCCCACAGACACGTGTCGTTAGAATGCTATGCACAGAGTCGGTGGCACCACATCGTAGGGAGTATGGTGATATAAACCCTGCAATAAACGTATGTACTCTGCCATTGAATAATCAAGACTCAGTTCCAAATGTGGGACCTACTGGACCGCAGTGTAGGCCGGAGGCAGCGGTGGAGTAAGTCAATGAGAAAGGAGTAATTGGGGGCCTGTGTCGCGGAGGCCGTGAT
Source organism: Calotriton arnoldi (assembly GCA_963921515.1). Classification (NCBI taxonomy): domain Eukaryota; kingdom Metazoa; phylum Chordata; class Amphibia; order Caudata; family Salamandridae; genus Calotriton; species Calotriton arnoldi. The sequence goes on along the minus strand of CAWUFW010014526.1, from coordinate 343,814 downwards.
GGTCTGAGGAGGTTGCCATGGTCGCGGGCCTCGGGCTTGGAGCTTGCACCGGTACGTGGTGGGCCCTCTTTGACACAGAATCGCAGGCACCGCCGCTCACGGCCTCGGCCTCGTGACGGGGTGAGAGGCGCAGCCCTGACAGACACGTTGACCATTCCAGAAGAGAACCACGCCCAGAGTAACAGGCTTTTTATTCACACCCCTACGCTGGCCTGACGTACGCCAGGCAGCCCACTCTGCTCACGCTTACAGGGGGGAACGTAACAAGCTACATTTCCGCATTGTGCCCCGCTGGCTGCGGTTACATGGTTGCGTACGCTGTCCAGTACACTCCAGACACCAGCAGTGTATGTCAACATGGAAGTGTCTGTGGTCTGCATACTGCGGTCTGTCCAGCACATCCACTCCACACTTGGCATTGTGTGCATTCTTATTCATGGGTCACTTGCCTCCTTCGCACATGCTGGGTTCCCACCTCTCTCCACATTCTGCTATTGTGTGGCTGAGGTGCCATGCCATTGATGGCTTGTGTTGATGGCTAGCCCAGGTTGCCACAGTAAGTAGTGTTGTCGTGTTTGGAATGTGGGGATGTTGGTTGTCATGTTGTATGTGATTTTGTGACGTGTGCATTCCCAGAGTTGTGAGTTGTCTGAATATGGTGTTGAGGTGTGTGGTGTGTTCCGTTGGTACTTACAGACGAGCAGTGCATTCCCATAGGTGGCATCCTGAAAGCGCTGGTTGATGATGGACTATCGGAAGATGAAGGAATCATGCACACTGCCTGGGTAGTTGGCGACGACATTGGTGAAGAGTCCCCGGTGGTCCACTATTGCCTTCACATTGATGGAATGCGTGTGTTTCCTGTAGCGGTAATTGTGTGCAGTGGCGGCAGGGGGCACGAGGAGTACATGTGTGCAGTCGATTGCCCCCAAGATGTGCAGGAAGCCAGCTATGGCGTAGAAGCCTTGCTTGATCTCCAGCTGTTCCTGCATAGTGTGTGGGAAGTAAAGTTGCTGGGGTACCAAGCTGATGATGGCATCCAGGACAGGTGTGAGGAACTTTGACAGGGCTGGCTGTGATACTCCTCCGACTCTGGCAGTTGTTGGTTGGAAGGTCCCAGAGGCCAACAGGTGCAGCACAGCCAGCAGCTTTGCCTGCAGAGGGATGTTGGTTCTCCGCTGTGTTGGTACCGTCAGCCTGTGGGCAATGATGGTCAGGATGCGTAGGATGGTTGTCCTTTTGAGCCTGTAGTGGGCAATGACTTCCTCTGGCGTTAAGTCTCCCAGGCTGGTGCGAATTCGGAAGGTCCGGTGTCTTTGTCTGCGCTGCCTCTGTGGTAGTCCAGGGAGGGGTCTTGGGGGTGGGGGTCCTAGGTGTGGTGGCGGTGGGTGTTGTGGCTCTCTTGGCGCTCCGAGCTGCATGATTAGTAGCTCCATGGCATCTATTGTTCTTCTGGTGTGGATGTGGGCTGGGCTCCCTTTTATGGTGCAGGTTGTCGTCCGACTTAACACCAGGTAGGAGCAGGTGTTAAATCCATGCTGCTAACGCGCCTTATCGCATGTTTTTGATTCTTATCGCCGTTCTGGCTGGTCGTTGGGAATGTTGCGAAGTGGTGTTTCCGCGGGTTCTTGCACGGGAACGCCTACTCTGCATCTCATTAGCGTTAGTTGCCGGTGTCATCCGTGGCGATGTTTTTTGCGGCTGCTATCGCAGGAATACTGGTGATATCGGCTGTTAGCACCAGCTTGTGAATGGTGCGATGAATTTATCACCACTTTGGCTGCGATAAAGTGCCGCTAACTCGGCGATGAGTCCTTGAGAATATGCCCCTAACTTTTTTCCAAATTTGGTGGAATTCCTTCTATTTGTCTTTTTCTGTACAGACACAAAAGATTCCTCAGAGAACCAAAATGAGAAATTCAAATCTTGTAAACCCCCTCTTCTTAGCCCTCGCCTGACAGGTGAGCATGAACCTTTCTATGAAGAAGCTGAAGTGGCTGAACTTTTATTTTGGAAAGTTTTGTGCAGATTCGTCATAGCAAAACCAAAAACGCTCTTCCTATGGAAATCCTGACTCAATTAAAACTGCACAGTAACACCCTACTGTGTTAATGTACATACATTTAAATCCTGATCACTAATGTCATGTTCTGAAGTTATCAGAGAATTACAGTGGGCGATTTACAAAAAATTACCCGACTAACTAAATACATGCATAAACAAATAAATAAATCAAAACATATTTGGTTTCAACAGTATAGCTGCTTTGTTCTGTGCAAGTTGTATTCTTTTCAGGGGAGGGTATCATTGCCCTACTGAAAGTAATTAGGAAAGTTTAAACATACTACCCTAATTGGCTGTGCATCTAGAAAAAAAAACGAATTCGACGAAAGTGTTTCATTTCTCAGTTATGACACTGTAAAAAATATGATTATATTCAATATGTTCAGCAAAAAAGCTCGATTCAAATCATCCCAACTTGAAAACCTTTCAATTGATTTTGCGTAATCCCTTTGGATGAATGCAGCTTGTTGATCAGACATGAAATCCTCAAAGCCACTTACTTACATTTGCCTCTGTTATAATAAACCGATTGAAAATGAGGCTTCGAGGGCTCTGAAACCATGTCCGCTTGGAAAGTTCAGAAATGTCAATACTCTTCAACATCGTCCACGCGGAGATAGCCGCGCACATCCCTTTTCTCAGTTTGTAAGCATAAAATGAACTTGGATGTTATACTTTTCGTCAGCTCCCCAGTAGTTCGTGTTTTCAAAATCCATGCATTTCACTTAAAAATGAAATCGCGGAGAAGCAGACTGGATTACCGTTAAATGGATTTTCAGAATCCTGAACAGGGCTTCACAGATACAAATATAACATTACAGATAAAAATATTATATATATTAAAGAATGTTCTTCTTCTCGCCAGTTTCTTTTCGTGGTTTTACAGACAAACTGCTGCCGGTGATATTTTATGATTGTCCTGAATATGCTGTTTTGGAAATGAGACGGTCATGCTCGTACTATGATTTCAATAATGCTTCCTATATGGTGGTATTACAATGTTTTTTAACACTTTGGACTGTGGTATATGATAGAGGGGTCAGAGCACCTTCAGAAGAGATCAGTTACACTAGTTTTTCATCCCTGTGGGTCAGTGGTGTATCTAGGCCTTAGGCCGCCCGTGGCGGTCCCTGCATTTGCAACCGCCAGCCCCAATTCAATAATCTTTTTTATATTTAGTATGCTTAGCCTGGTCCACTAGGTTCAGAAGGTACAACTGGATCGAGGAATGCAGTGAAATTTCAGTCAGGTCCCCCAGCATCTTAATAACTGCCTCCCAAAATCCCTCACCCCTGGGCACTTCCACCACATGTGCATGAAAGTCCCTACTGCTATCTTGCATTTGGGACAGTTCTCGGACTTATAGGGGTCAATCCTATTCAGTCAAAATTGTGCAACATAACCTCTATAAATGCGTTTGTAATGTGTCAGCTTGAGTCATGGGTAAGTGTGACCTACCTGCAATTACCTAGTATTTTCGCCCACTCACAGTTGTGCAAAGCTGTACCCAAATGGTTTTCCCATTGTAGGCGGCGCTGGCCTGACTTCCTGGTTTGGCGGCGTTCTCCTTCTCTGCGGCTCGGTGCCGCGGCGGTGATTTCTATGGCGGCGATGCGGGGTGGGCACCCGCGAGGATAATAAATCAGATAGGCGGGGTGGGCACCCGCGAGGACGCCATAATCGAATAAGCGGGGTGGGCTCCCGCTAAGGAATCAGCACAAGCGGGGGAATCCCTACGTCGGGATTCCCTCCCAAATGATCGCAGCTCCGCGCTGCCAGTTAAAAAATAAAAGCGCTTGAGGAAACAAGGGAAGCGCTCTAATACAAGTCCAGGGTCAAAACGAAGCGCTCTTCCCTAGAATAAAAGCAAGTTTCAGGGGGGCAAAAGGCTGGGCTCAGGCAGGCCAGCTCACAGGGCCCTCCAGCAGGGAGGCAGTCCCTAGTGGCGGTTCCTCCTGGAGCCCAGCAGCAGCAGCCCCCCCCCCACATCAGGAACAGCACAACTGAACCTCTTCCTGGGGTCACAGCCCCTATATTTATATTAGCAAATCCCTTTGTGTCACAGCACAGGGTCTGGGGATACCAGTCAGAACTGGTTTAGGGGGGATTTGGAGCACTTTGTTTTGCCCAGCTCCTCTCCCCTTTGTCAGGTGGGGACTCAGTGATCAGACACACCACAGGGGGCGGAGCCAGCATTGTACAGCCTGGGCACAGTCCTATTCAGAGTCAGGGGATTTCTCCTCCCACTACTCTCAGCCCAGGTGTCCCATTCAGCCTAGCGCTGACTCACCCTGCCCCTCCTGGAGCCACACACACCTCCCAGCCCCTGTCACTCACAAGCCAGACATGAAATTCACACCAGGCAGGCAGACACATAGCACACAGAAATGCCAACTTCTAAAAGTGGCATTTCTAAAATAGTTATAATAAATCTGCGCACACCATTGCACAGCATTTATTATCACTATTCCAAATATACCAAACTTGACCACGCTGCGCCTCTCATATCAGGGTTTACCACTGAAACACTTATCAGGGAATCCCCAATGCATTCCTATGGGAGGGCAGCCCCACAGTAGTGAGAAACCAAAATGGCTGTTTGTCACTACCAGGGCGATACAAAAGGGGATGATGGACGGAACGTTTGAGCCAATCAAACACTCAGCCCCAGTCAACTGATCTGGGTTTAATCCATCATCATTCTTTAGCTCACTCCACCACCCCAGTTCAGACATGGCCATATGCAAATCAGTCTGACCCTGTGCCTCATGGGAACAGTCCAGCCCGAACTGCCAAGCCATGTCTTCCCTGGACCGGAAACAAGCATCCTAGGACCGGTTTCTGGCATTTCAGCCGTCATCAGCCAGGCTTGCTTGAATCCAGTGGCAAAGTGAGCAAGGGACCCACGTCTGGGCATACCCCCGCCAACTTAGGGCGACCAAAGCGATACAAAAGGGGATGATGGACGGAACGCTTGAGCCAATCAAACACTCACCCCCAGTCAACTGATCTGGGTTTAATCCATCATCATTCTTTAGCTCACTCCACCACCCCAGTTCAGACATGGCCATATGCAAATCAGTCTGACCCTGTGCCTCATGGGAACAGTCCAGCCCGAACTGCCAAGCCATGTCTTCCCTGGACCGGAAACAAGCATCCTAGGACCGGTTTCTGGCATTTCAGCCGTCATCAGCCAGGCTTGCTTGAATCCAGTGGCAAAGTGAGCAAGGGACCCACGTCTGGGCATACCCCCGCCAACTTAGGGCGACCAAAGCGATACAAAAGGGGATGATGGACGGAACGTTTGAGCCAATCAAACACTCACCCCCAGTCAACTGATCTGGGTTTAATCCATCATCATTCTTTAGCTCACTCCACCACCCCAGTTCAGACATGGCCATATGCAAATCAGTCTGACCCTGTGCCTCATGGGAACAGTCCAGCCCGAACTGCCAAGCCATGTCTTCCCTGGACCGGAAACAAGCATCCTAGGACCGGTTTCTGGCATTTCAGCCGTCATCAGCCAGGCTTACTTGAATCCAGTGGCAAAGTGAGCAAGGGACCCACGTCTGGGCATACCCCCGCCAACTTAGGGCGACCAAAGCGATACAAAAGGGGATGATGGACGGAACGTTTGAGCCAATCAAACACTCACCCCCAGTCAACTGATCTGGGTTTAATCCATCATCATTCTTTAGCTCACTCCACCACCCCAGTTCAGACATGGCCATATGCAAATCAGTCTGACCCTGTGCCTCATGGGAACAGTCCAGCCCGAACTGCCAAGCCATGTCTTCCCTGGACCGGAAACAAGCATCCTAGGACCGGTTTCTGGCATTTCAGCCGTCATCAGCCAGGCTTGCTTGAATCCAGTGGCAAAGTGAGCAAGGGACCCACGTCTGGGCATACCCCCGCCAACTTAGGGCGACCAAAGCGATACAAAAGGGGATGATGGACGGAACGTTTGAGCCAATCAAACACTCACCCCCAGTCAACTGATCTGGGTTTAATCCATCATCATTCTTTAGCTCACTCCACAACCCCAGTTCAGACATGGCCATATGCAAATCAGTCTGACCCTGTGCCTCATGGGAACAGTCCAGCCCGAACTGCCAAGCCATGTCTTACCTGGACCGGAAACAAGCATCCTAGGACCGGTTTCTGGCATTTCAGCCGTCATCAGCCAGGCTTGCTTGAATCCAGTGGCAAAGTGAGCAAGGGACCCACGTCTGGGCATACCCCCGCCAACTTAGGGCGACCAAAGCGATACAAAAGGGGATGATGGACGGAACGTTTGAGCCAATCAAACACTCACCCCCAGTCAACTGATCTGGGTTTAATCCATCATCATTCTTTAGCTCACTCCACCACCCCAGTTCAGACATGGCCATATGCAAATCAGTCTGACCCTGTGCCTCATGGGAACAGTCCAGCCCGAACTGCCAAGCCATGTCTTCCCTGGACCGGAAACAAGCATCCTAGGACCGGTTTCTGGCATTTCAGCCGTCATCAGCCAGGCTTGCTTGAATCCAGTGGCAAAGTGAGCAAGGGACCCACGTCTGGGCATACCCCCGCCAACTTAGGGCGACCAAAGCGATACAAAAGGGGATGATGGACGGAACGTTTGAGCCAATCAAACACTCACCCCCAGTCAACTGATCTGGGTTTAATCCATCATCATTCTTTAGCTCACTCCACCACCCCAGTTCAGACATGGCCATATGCAAATCAGTCTGACCCTGTGCCTCATGGGAACAGTCCAGCCCGAACTGCCAAGCCATGTCTTCCCTGGACCGGAAACAAGCATCCTAGGACCGGTTTCTGGCATTTCAGCCGTCATCAGCCAGGCTTGCTTGAATCCAGTGGCAAAGTGAGCAAGGGACCCACGTCTGGGCATACCCCCGCCAACTTAGGGCGACCAAAGCGATACAAAAGGGGATGATGGACGGAACGTTTGAGCCAATCAAACACTCACCCCCAGTCAACTGATCTGGGTTTAATCCATCATCATTCTTTAGCTCACTCCACCACCCCAGTTCAGACATGGCCATATGCAAATCAGTCTGACCCTGTGCCTCATGGGAACAGTCCAGCCCGAACTGCCAGGACATGTCACACACTTAAGGTACATGTCCTATCTTTTACCTACAATGCACCCTGACCATAGGGCTAGCTAGGGCCTACCTTAGGGGTGACTGACATGTAGTAAAAGGGGGGGTCACGGACATGGCACACACTTTAGGTGCCACGTCGCAGTGGCAGTAATACTGCGCGCACAGCCCCTGCAATGGCAGAGGCCTGAGACAGGTTTGAAAGGCTACTTTGGTGGGTGGCGCAATCAGCGCTGCAAGCCCACCAGAAGCATTTAATTTACCAGCCCTGGGTATATGGGATACCACTTTACAAGGGACTGACAGGTAAATTAAATAGGCCAAACAGGTGTAGACCAATCTTAACATATTCAACACAGAGAGCACACGCACTTTACACTGGACAGCAGTGCTAAAGTGCCCAGAGTCCTAAAACCACCAACACCAGGTCAGAAAAAGGGCTAGGAGAAAGGCAAAAAGTTTAGGGATGACCCTGCAAAAAGGCCAAGTCCAACAGATCCTATAAATCCTCCAGGAATGCCCATAGTGTCCCGAGGGGTAGTTTATTAAAGAACTCCTCAAAATATTTGAATTCCTTTTGAAGAACATTTGTGTCTGCCCTGTCTTTGTATATCCAAGACAGTAAGGATTTTTTAAAAATCATTGATGGCATTACATGCGAAGATGACCATCATCTACTGACCTTAGATGTGAGTAATCTTAATACAATCACAAAACAGGACCTGTAGGCTTTTTTAGGAGGAAGATCATTATCATATTTGTTCCTCATCGAAATGCTCTGAGACATGCTACAAACAGATCTAGGACATATTATTGGGACCTGTTTTGCCTCAGGTACACAAACTTACTCATGGGCTAGTTTGAGGAGCAGGTTGTCAGTGCCCTGGATTCCTACAATGAGCATGTGATGCTTTGGGTATGTTACATTGACAATCTATTCATCATTTGGAAAAGGACATCTAGTTCTACTATTTTCTTCCGTACAATTATGAATGACAACCATTACAATTTGCACTTTACTCATAATATCTGTACTACTGAGGTGGAATTTTGGGATCTTCATGTAAGTATAACTGAAAATAAACTGTGCACTAGTCTGTTCTTGGTAAAAAAAAAAGCTGGAAGTTCTATATTACTTGCTGGGCGTATATAATTATCTTATATGGTGAATTATTAAGAGCCAAGCATAGCTACAGTATGGATGACGTATTTGAAAAGGAGAAGAAAGTAATGTTAGTGAGAGATAAGGAGAGGGGATACTCACAGAGGACGTTAAAGACAGCTGTACAAAGGATAAATAATGTACAGAGAAAGGAGGTACCTTAATCTACCAGTAACCCCAAGGCCCAAACAGAAAGCCATTAAACGAGATTCATTTGTACACATACCAATAGGGCCAATGACATAAGAGCTCTATTCAGAAAGCGCTTGTCTGACGGTCTAATATGACCATTGCTAAACATATAGGAGACTATCCCAACATCACCTTTAAAAAGAGTAAGTCTTTGAAAGATACTCTGTGCAAGAATGATATCACGGATGACAAACTCCCACAGACATTGGTGAAACACACAGGCTTTGTGAAATGGGGCATTTGCAAGACCTGTAAGAACAGCAATAAGTTTAAGAAAAACAAAGGAACATGGGACATACCCGTGAGATAAAACAGCATCTTACTTGTAATACTAATTTTGCTATCTATGTATTGAAATGCCCATTTGAGTTGATGTACATAGGGAGTACCATACATCCTGTAAGGAAAAGGGTGCTACAACACATGTGGGCTGTAGCCAATAGTGACAACCAATATTGGGTTGCAATACATTTTTAAAAGGTTAATAGGAGCAACAGGGACGTTTTAAAGGTCTTTGTATTGGACCACATTCCACCACGAAGCAGTCGGTGGTGATCGAACCTCACAATTACACAATCTGATTCATTTTACTTTTAGTTTAGCATGTGTTAACATCTGGAGAAGGTTACTGGTTTATAATGAATGTTTTAATATTTTTCAAATACTCCAGAAGCAAGGACCTGCTCATGTTTAAATTGAAGGACATAACTTTTGTTTTATGATAGTCAAGGTATGAATTATGTTTTCTTTTGTATTTTGGGTACTGGGTTAGACATTACGTATTTGAAGGAGTTTCCTCCCTTTTTCGACACAATAATATACTATGACATAGGCTTATGAAAATAAGGTACAATAAGACTATACTATGTTATCTATAGATTCTATTAATTTAATTGACTATGATGTATATAATAAGTCCACTTCGGCTGTATAATTTGAATCTGTATGATGGGTCCATGGGGAAGACTTATTCTTGTTGTTATGTTCCTTTACTTGTAATGTCATCACCATAACTGTGATAATAAGTTAGGTGTGTAATAATAAAAGGATGATAATGTCTAAAAATGAAAACTAGAAAACTGAAAAAAATAATTCACACATGTATGCTTGTTTGCAGCGTTAATTACTCAAATATTATGTGCAGTGTCATAAGGTTTCTGCACATACACAGAGCTATGCACAGGAAAATGGGACCCCGGAATACAGTGGTTTGCCACCATATACCGTAGCACCCAAAAACCCCAACCCAACTAGCTTAGCATCCCATTAGCACCCAAGTACTAATGTTTGGACAACCCAGAACACGGTATCTTTATCTCAGGACTCACAGAAGCAAGAACACTCTTTCGTCACTCACTCGTACTTGTCCACAAGGTGCGTAGGAAGAGACACTGGATAGGTTAAAATGTTTATTCCAACTTACGTGCTCTAATGTACAGTACACGTGTCAGTACTAATAGCATAATGCATATGACTAATATAAGCAGCATGGTTACAATTCCATAGAATACAAACGGGGAAAGCATCTCAGAGCTCAGTGGATAAACGTATAAATAACATTACCACCCTCCCCTTGCAGTAAGATAGTTTATTATAATAATAGAAGACCTCTGGGCTTTGACTAGCGAACCCCCATACCTCAGTCTCTAGATGCAGAATTACATCAGCAGGACATCATAGCTCTTCTCACTGAAAGGGATTTCTCCAAGTGTGCTTTAAGCGCTAGTAAACCACAGTATTAAAAGCATATCAAATTCTTCATGGCAATTGCACATAATGTTATGTCTGGGTGCGCGAGACTGGCCATATCAGGAAGAACCAGAATACATTGTTATGCGACCTTGTACATGTTTGTGCAGACTGAGCCCAGAAAGGTGAACAACAGAAAATGCAGACAGTGCAAAAGAACTTGGCACGAGCAAAGGGCGAGGAAGGCCCGGCTCAGTGTAACGTGCGCAAAGAAAAGCAGCATGGCAGCCAGGCCTAGGCCAACATAACAAGGCAGGTAACAATCCACAAGACACCCTCCCCTGGACAGTCCGGCGGCCAGGACAGAGGCTCATCAGAGGAGAAAGACAGACGTCGGAGCACAGGGAGCGCCCAAACGGCGAAGGGCAGGTCAATCCATGAAAGTGAAAGTGCAGAAAAAAGCCATACCCTCCAAGAGTTCATCATTGGAATCGTCAAAAAACATAGATGCCATCCAATCCATGAGTTCAAAAGAGCAGGAATGCTCCTCAGCAAAGGGAGCATCCAGAAGCAATGCGGGACAGCTTGCGTGATAATTAAAACAGCTTCGTTGTAGGAGATCCTGGGCAGCCGCCCAGATATCCCATTGCGCCAAAATCCCCAGTGCAGCCGCACGCGCCATACAGCCAGCGACGGAACAGTCCTGCTCATGGGCCTCTAAGGGACCCATCAACTGAACAAAATCCGGAACAGACAATGATGAATTGGAGAGGCAATAATCCAGAGTCCAGGTGAAAGGACAGCGGACACAAGTCATCACAGGTTGCACGCAAGTGAAATACGCAAAGCGAAATGAAAGAGTATATGACACACTCAGTGTCGCCAATGGCAAGACACCAAAACCGGCCAAAAGGCGCTCACGGAGCAGCTGGAGGCGTTCTGGATCGAGCAGGTCCCATCGGGGAGCAGCCATTGCGCAGAAAGCAAATTAAGAGCAAGACACCAGCCGCTAAAGCGAGGATCAATGGGAAACCGCCAAAGACACTGGAAAATATAGAATGTATGAAAGCCGGGATGACACCAAAAATAGTCTGGAAGGAGGACACCAAGCCCGACCCAACGACCTTAAAAAAGTGTACTAGGCCTTCAGTGTTAGATGCGTTAAAAATACGATGTATTAACTCCCCAAAATGTTGGGGGAGATTAGTGTTTAAAAGGGCCTGTATTTCACTGTGGGTACTCGCCACCTGGAGAATGAATGTCTCCCGGGCGGACGTGAGCATAACTTCCTCGTTTAATAATAGTGCCTTTATTCTGCTCAGTCTATTGAAATCCGCTTCCATGGTAGGGATGGAAGGCCAAATAGAGATATCAACCTTGCCATGAGGGGGAGGAAAAAGCACATTTTTGCAGCAGACAACCCTGTGTGAAACTGTTACAATGTAAGGAATGCCAGCCTGCAGGCCACAACAGTTTTCGTTATTTAAAAGTAAATAACTACCATTGGAAAGGAGAGTGAAAGTAGGAGAAATAACAGGAGCAGGAATACCTTTCAGCACACAAGCAAGATTAGGAGAGGAAACGCTACATGAGCCATGCAATTTAATGTGTTTACAAATAAGCGAATGACCTATAGTCGAGTCGCAGTACTCCCCCGTGAGAAAGACTTCCTTGCCGTCCCGAAGGCATTTATACATGAAAGGCAAGGACCAGAGTTCATGCAGGAAAGCACTGCCCAATGGCCGGTAACGGCCCACAGGATAATGTTTCATGCACAAGTCAAATTCAAACAAGGAAAATGGTAAAGCTATAACCCCATGGACTAGCCATACAGCAGAATCGAGTTCTGCAACAGAGAACGGCAAAGGATCCACCTTTTCGATATGTAATAGAGTGTAAGTTGCATCCTTCATGGACATAAATTGCTGTTTGTCAGTTAAGTTAAAAGGTAGAAATAAGGCAGAGGTGTTCAAAAAATGCCAAGGCAGTTTACCTAACTTAAGTGTTTGTAAAGTCCATGCAAACTGCATAACTGAGCGCAATTGATTCTGACCATGATATAACACAGAAACATCATCTTGTACAATATCAACAACAGAGGACACAATATTCTCTAAAGTGTAAATACGAGAAGACAGGGTATTAATACTATTGTCAACAACAGCAAGCACCTTTTCCATATTTGCTTGATCTATTTCCCGAAGACGGGAAGCAGCTTCCATTTGTGATAGCTTCCAGAGTTCATTATACGTTTCATAAATGAATCTCTTAGGTCGGGGACCATGAGGTCCCAAAACAAAGTCGGACAGATCAATATTGCCTGTAAGGAGGGACAAATGTTGTTTAACAGAATCAAGGGACGAATGTTGCAGCCATTGTTTGCATAATTTACCAACAGAGTATGTAGTGACAGTACGGGCATCAGTAAACCTCGGATCAGGCCTATTCTGTGTGTAGCTAGCACCAGTATCATGAAAACGCATTTGACATGCATTAGATGATATAGGCCATACTAACCAGGGTGACTGAACCAGCTCAGAAACATTAAACGAATTATTTTGTAACATTGCCTGCAGGGACACGAGGGACATATTGAATCGTGAGCTTTCATTTGGAAAACTCGACAGGGATGGTATTGATGGCGTATTCAATTGTTTAGTGGTTGCTAAGCCCCAACATGTAGTCTGATAGATGGAAGCATTTAGGAACATAATTTGGGTAGGGATGAGGCAAGCACGATGCAACGCCTCGGTTCCCTGTACCTGCCATGGCTTGGAGCCCCAAATAGATTTTAAATCCACTGTATTATCCCAGTACTCATAACCACCCACAGCTAGGGCACTCAGAAAGGAACCTGAATAAAGCAATTTGGTGTGTGTCAACATAATTTTCTGAGTTGATGTGTTATTAAGTCTAAAATAATAGGATGCAGGGTTCGACCGATTAAAATCAGTAAAATAATTAAACTTATTTCGAAGAGTTTGAGAGCTACCTGGCAAGGGGTTTGGACAATGTTCCCATTGGGTGAAGTTAACAGAACTTCGCAGGGCACTGGGCTTATGAAGAAAATGATTACCCCAATGTTGGTAACAATACAAATCGGCATAATTAGCAGAATTCATATATAGATCTTCAGCATTAAAAGATGCATAATATTTTAAATCGGCAAACAATGCTTCAACGGCATGCACATCCCAATCATCAGAATGAATATTATTTTGTACTACATCACCCATTGAAACACGAAGGACATTAGGTACATTAATAATTTCCGTCGGACCATGGATTTGATAATTCACTGCATCCCATACGATGCCATCAGCAACTGGGAAGGCTGAAATGTTCACAAATGTGTGGTCACGCTTCATGATGTGAGACGAGGAATGAGGAGCCAAAGTTCCAGAAACATAGTCTACAGCAGAGCGTTCAGGTAAATAGTGACCATTGATTAGTAGAAAAAACACTGTGACAAAGCCAATGGACATGAACAAAAATATCAAGAAAAGTACCAACCAGAGGTATGTCCAGGGGGAATCAAAAAATTGTCTCTAAACCAGGATATAAAAATACTGAACTTGGATGGAACTTTTGAAGATGTGGAATCCGAATCAAAGGAATAACGAGTCGGGCTTAGTGGCGTTGTGGGTTGATGTGCCACCGATTCAGATGCAGGATAAGTATACTCGTCCTCGTCGATGTTGGTGGAGAGTTGGGGATCAATCGTAGTTTCAGGCAAATCAACCATCTCAATTACAGCATCAGCGATCGTTCGTGCAGATGGACTATGAACATATGTCCGATAAATGGCAGGACAAGAGACCGCTGGTGTGACACTATTCAGGATCGGCCAGGCGCTGTAGCTTGACATTTTCAACTGAGATGTATCTGTTCTCTTTGCGACCAGGAAGCGGTGGTAAAATGACTGTACGTGTTCCCTTCAGGCCAAGAACTGGAACCGGTGCACGAAAAGAGGGGCCAAATTCTTTTTTGTTTTCAACCTTCTCTCGAACCAGTTCTCCAACTTTCGGAAGCCAGCCGGCTACCGGAATCTGCAACGCAGGATCTGTGGCTGAAGGCAAATGTGTAGTTGCAAGTTTGTCTCGGGCTTCTTGTAAGTCCTGTAACATAGCAGAATGGTTATCTACATCAAACTTGGCGGATTGCGCCGCGATGTCTGGACCCTCAAGGTCAGGCACAAACATTCTTATGCCAAAGAGCATTTCGTATGGGGTCCGCCCACCCAGAGGTCTTCTAGGGAGATTATTAAGTGCACGCTGAACGGTATACAAATGGGCCAGCCAGTTCCTGCCAGTACCTAAAACCCTAGCTGTTAAGGATTGCTTTAAGTCACGGTTCATTCGTTCAACGATAGAGTTGCCCTCAGGCCTATACGGAGACGAAAATTTCACCCGCACCCCAAGCGAAGCCATTGCATCCTTGTAAGCCCTAGAGGCAAACGCTGGACCTTGGTCCGAATGGAAGGTGCCGCATGCGAAAATTCCCACAAAGACACGCAAATCCCTGATTACATTTCGGGCGTCAGCACTCCGTTGTGGCCAGACCCAGAGAAACCGTGTGCACGAGTCCACTGCCACTAAGATGTATTTATAAGCAGTGTCTGATGAGAATGGACCGCAGTGATCCAAGTAAACACACCCAAAGGGTCTGTTAGCAATGCAGAGCGGTGTTTGTGGTGGACGTGTTACCGTGGAAGGCTTAATCTGTTGACAAACGTCGCAAGAAAGCACAAAAGCACGGGTGTCTTTATATAACCCACGCCACCAATAACGCTGCTGCAAGATGGAAACCGTAGCTGACACACCTGCATGAGCAGAAGCCATGCCTTCGTGTGCAGCTGATATCAAGGCACTCCTGCGGTCCGCGTTGGGGATCAGCCGATCTCCAACGTCAGGTATAGTTACATAAGGAACCTGATCGGGACTTAATTTGTAAGAATACTTGGAAGGGAAACCTGTAGGGTAATTATCACCTTCCTTGGTTGCAGCAATAGCTGCTAAAATAACAGGGTCTATTTTAGACATGGACCTGGTAACCGCTGCTACTGAACACGTGACTACTGCTGAACGGGCAGCTTCATCTGCCAGATCGTTACCAATAGCGTGTGCGCCCACCCGCTGATGGCCTAAGGTGTGAACCACCTGTGTGAGGGGCAGACGTTGTTGCAATTCTGCCACTCGAACCCAAAGCATTTTATGCTTAATTGTGCTCCCTTTTGCGTCCTTGTAGTCGTTTTTCGACCAGAAAAACAGATTGTCATTGTAAGATTGTACACAGTAAAAAGAATCACATACAATAAGAGTGGTCTCATCCTGTGAAGCGAACTCAAGTGCAAGTAGCAATGCATGCAGCTCGGCCAATTGTGCGGTACTATCCCCAAGTGTGCGTGTGTGCACTACAGTGGATTTGAACTTGCCATCCACAAAGGATCCTGCAACAATAGCACATGCAGCAGAATAAGCGTGCTTGGACCCAGTGGCCGGTTGCGCCGAACCATCGGTGTAGATCACACATTTGTAATCCTCAAGCGGTAATAAAAACAAAGGAGGAGGATGAACGAATTCATACTGCAAAAACTCCTGAGTCTGAAGAGAAGAATCAAAAACAAAAGTGACGTCCGAAGACGTCAAAGATGTAGCCCATTGTATCCAACGGGGATGCATTGCTTTTGAGTTCGGTACACTTGCCTTTGTTACTGCCTCTAGGGCAGGACAGGGTGTTACCACTAGAATCCGCTTACCCTGTGCCAGTGCGCGTTCTTTTAGAATCGCCATTTGCACTGCAGTCAGAACTTTTTCAACAGATGTAAAGCGCAATTCAGCGGAAGTGTACAGATGTGACTTGTATGCGATAGGTACTGTATCACCTTCATTAAAGGTTAAATAGGTGAATCCCACCGCCCCCGGAATTATTCTAATCACCAGGTTTGTGTGGTTATCACGAGTCAAAAGATATTTAGACTCCAATAGGTCTGTCTGCAAAGACTGCAAAATTGAGGTATGCTCAGGCAGCCAGCAAGACCTTGAATAAGTAGGTTGTATCAAAGCATACAAAGGCTTGATACGCTGGGCATATTCGGGAATGTAAGTACGCCCGAAATTCAAGAAACCCAGCAAAGACTGAAGTTTCTTCAGAGTATTTGGGGGGCACAAATGTGCACATTTTTCCAAGAAATGGGGGCTAAGCCCTTACCTTCGTTATTGAGCTCATAGCCCAAGAACAGAACAGTAAATTCAGCAATGTGTGACTTAGCAAAGTTAAATTTGTAACCCTGCTCCGCAAATTCAAGAATAATGCGGTCCACACGGGACAGATGCTGATATAACTCGTCGTCTGTCAGATAGATGTCATCAACGTACGAACATGCGTCTTGATCAATGTCATTTAACAAAGAAACAACACGGGCGGCGAATATACCCGGACTATTTTTATAGCCCATGGGTAATCGCCGGAACTGGAATAATTTACCACCGGAAGTGAATGCGGTCCATTGACCACTCTCCGGGGCTAGGTTGTGCGTGTAGAAACCGTTTGAAAGGTCAAGTGTCGTTTTGTATTTTTTACGAACAAGACTGTCTACAAGCGCAGAACTGTGTGTATTTTGCACCGCAAAGTTCCGACAATGAGTATTTAAATGCCGGTAATCCAAAACTAAGCGGTACGATCCATCGGGTTTAGAAACCACGAAAAGGGGATTGTTCATAGGTGATACGCATGGTTCAATTACTCCCTGATATTCCAACTGTGTCAGAATTTCGGAGACGGGGCCTTTTGCCTGCCGTTTGATGGGATATTGGGGTTGTGGCTGCGGTAGTGACCGCAAAGGTATTGCATGGGGAGGTGACTCTTCATCCCATCCCACATGGTTGCGGTATAACGCTGGTGCCAGGTACACAGCCCACTCAGCTGCAAGTGCTTCAGCTTTGTCTTTTGGGACATGCTTTGAAAAGCTTGGAAGGATTACCTCCTCTCCTTTATGTGCAGCTAATACGAATGGGGGTGGCCAATCCACCTCTGCTAACAAAATGTCATATGAAGAGGTTAGATTTTCCCAAAAAATCCCTTTTATTTCACGCGGTATGTCACCTTCAATTTGTATGACTATATTATATAGTCTGTCAGGGGGTGCCACTCTCGTGTCAGCTGTCTCTACAGTAACGAATGTTTCAGTTGCTGTCGCCTCCATATGAGGACGTAGCGCCTCCCGCACTATGGTAACTTCCGCGGCGCTGTCTAGGAGGGTCACTGCCCACGTCCAATTCTGGAGTCTCGTTCTCACGGTCTGAGGCATATTTCGCTGTGACAGCGGCAACCTTTTTCTTCTGAAATTGCGGTCGAGGAAGATGAAAATCTTCTGCTTTCCCTCTGACTTGTTGTCGAGGTTGGTCTCGCTCCTGGGGAGCCTCTCGGCCCCTTCCTCTATCTTGCCGTCCTCCTCCACCAGCCTGTGACGACGTCTGGGCCTGTGAAGAACGAGGAGAACGCGTATCAGAGCTCTGAAACCTTTCTGGTGATTTAATCCTTGACCTATCACGTAAATCATAAGTACGTTCAGAAGAAACCGAAACTGGGGAAGCGCCTCTCGACCCCGGCTTCTTTTGTTGCTTACCCTGTTTTTTCTGTCTCCAACTCTTTTTAGTGAAGACTGGTTTATCATCTTTCTCAGATGCACTTTTTGTTTGTATAACTTGTGTTTGCGATTGAGTTTGCATTTTTACAAAAGGCTTGTTGCCTAGGCTATTTCTTCCAATTGTTTTATAAGCCCGGGCTATTATTTTCGGTAATTCGCGAGGCCTGTCCAACTCTGGGACCAAAGCCAAAGCATTCGCTACTTGAAAGTTCATAGCATCGCCCTTGACATTTCCAAGGATCAGCTCAGCTACTACATCAAACACTCCCACTAGTCTCATCCCTAATTCCACAGCCGCTTCAGGGCCATGTTCATCCTGTACTTTTTAATTACAGAGGGTAGAACCGTCATGGAAGGAGTTCCAAAACATTTTGAATAAACTGCTGCGAATACCTTACCCCAGTTTTCACATGATGTCAAATCGGGGATTATGTCTTTTGGCAAACTTATCGTGAGGATGCGGTGTTTATCTACTGGGGATGTATGTGGAAACACTGCTTCTATCTGATCGAACTTTTCTGCAAGCCAGTAAGGATAGTCGTCCTTATTTTGTGGACGTTTGCCCATCACAGAATTTACCATGACAGGACTTATAGTCACTCCAGCTGCAATAGCTGGTTGGCCTGCGACTACAGGAGCAGCTCCATGGAGGCTACCTGTAACATATGTCACCAAGGCTCGATGCACTCGCACCAATTCGGTATGCATAGTGCGCAGTTCCGCAATCGGTAATGCCAGATAATTTGGATGCGGGGTATACCCGGCCAATACAGGCCAAGTGGCCCCCTGAATTGATAAGGGGCCTAAACGAACTGCGGTAGTTGGTTGTGGTAGGGCGCCATTGAACCAAACACGGTGCTGCCAAGCCGTGAGAGGCACTTCAAGAACAGTATAGGGTCGATAGGCAGCAGGAACAGCGGTGGGCTTATATTCATGAAACAGCTTATCACCTGCATCCACCGCTTCAAAAGTGATCCAAGTGTAAAACACTTCAAAGTGATAAGCCGCATCGGCTTGAACCACAAAGACCAACTCGACCCCAGTATCGGGCACTCCATACACAGCTAAGTGGTCTCGGAGTGCTCCTCGACTATGTGCAGCTATCGCCACACCAGCCATGACTAAACAATTATATTCGACAACCTAACAGGGAGCACAAAAATGGGTCTATTAACTAACCTTTTTAATAATATCAAGCTTGAAAGAACCTATAAAACATTCAATATAGGAGGTATCACCGTCACATACGCCTCCGGAAGCGTACGCGAGGGGTTTGTGGACAAGCACAAGTACTACTCAAGCGTCTCGCAGATAAGCTGCCCCACGGTGGTCGCGCCATGTCATAAGGTTTCTGCACATACACAGAGCTATGCACAGGAAAATGGGACCCCGGAATACAGTGGTTTGCCACCATATACCGTAGCACCCAAAAACCCCAACCCAACTAGCTTAGCATCCCATTAGCACCCAAGTACTAATGTTTGGACAACCCAGAACACGGTATCTTTATCTCAGGACTCACAGAAGCAAGAACACTCTTTCGTCACTCACTCGTACTTGTCCACAAGGTGCGTAGGAAGAGACACTGGATAGGTTAAAATGTTTATTCCAACTTACGTGCTCTAATGTACAGTACACGTGTCAGTACTAATAGCATAATGCATATGACTAATATAAGCAGCATGGTTACAATTCCATAGAATACAAACGGGGAAAGCATCTCAGAGCTCAGTGGATAAACGTATAAATAACATTACCACCCTCCCCTTGCAGTAAGATAGTTTATAATAATAATAGAAGACCTCTGGGCTTTGACTAGCGAACCCCCATACCTCAGTCTCTAGATGCAGAATTACATCAGCAGGACATCATAGCTCTTCTCACTGAAAGGGATTTCTCCAAGTGTGCTTTAGCGCTAGTAAACCACAGTATTAAAAGCATATCAAATTCTTCATGGCAATTGCACATAATGTTATGTCTGGGTGCGCGAGACTGGCCATATCAGGAAGAACCAGAATACATTGTTATGCGACCTTGTACATGTTTGTGCAGACTGAGCCCAGAAAGGTGAACAACAGAAAATGCAGACAGTGCAAAAGAACTTGGCACGAGCAAAGGGCGAGGAAGGCCCGGCTCAGTGTAACGTGCGCAAAGAAAAGCAGCATGGCAGCCAGGCCTAGGCCAACATAACAAGGCAGGTAACAATCCACAAGACAGCAGGATGTCAGGCAGGAACAAAAAGTCCAGGAATTATGGGCACATTATATATCAAAAACTTCAAAGGGTTGAAAACACTAATCAACATTTGTCTTTCTGATGAGCTTGTGACCATCTTGATTAGGTGGTTTATATATCAGGTGTTTATATATATTAGTGTTGTTTTGTATGTGATTTATTTTGAACAAGTCATTTACTTTTTTTAACAAAATATTATTGATCTACAGGGGTTTATATGTATTAATTTGTTGATAGCAGGAGTCTCAGTCCGTGGTTGGATATGTGATATTTTTTTGAAAACCTATATGCTGGTAGTAGATCCCCACTTGCCTGCCTATTTTTCTGACAGAAATATTACATTTCTGATATGGGCTGTGTCATATTTTTAGATGGTACTTATGTTTTCTGCCTCAGCATTGTACTGTTGTGTCTGTTTTTATTGTTTACATTTTTGCATAGAGAACTTTGAATATGGTGTGTACCAGCTCCCCCACCAGTGATCAAGGCTTTTTTGCCAAACTGCGTGGGGCCCAGATGCTGTATATGTGACGCAATATTACATTTTACTCTGCAAGGACCTTTCGTGAGTGTGTTCTTCCTTTCCTGTTGTATTTGGTATTGCTATAGCTATAAATACTTTATTTCAGCCATAGGCCATTAAAGTAGCATAATAAAACAGGTTAAAACACAATACGTTAACTTCATAAAAACAATAGAACAAACTTACATAAAAGTATTGCATAAAGTGCTCCACTGTTAGCCTGATTACACAAAAGATAATTCACAAGCGCAAACCATAGACAAAAACCTAAAATGGTCTGCCATGTCTAAAGGTAAAGTTCATGCATATCATCATAGTAAAAGTAATAATTTGAGATAGATGCAATCATGGACAATATAAACGATTAACAGTAAAGAGGAAGTACACCAGTTAAATGTATTAATAGACTTATTAGGGTACAGGTTAAAACTCATGTATCATACATATTACATAAAATATAACTGCATAGGCATTACGGGGCAGATTTACAATAACTGGCGCATCCCTGCAGATAAGCAGGGATGCGCCTGTTATTTTGTGTGACGTTAGGAACCCCTTGCGCCACCATGGATGTGCTGCATTTACAATGCGGCGCACCGTGGTGCAAGGAGAGACAGATGTGTGACGCATCTGTCAGCGTATAGGTGACGCAGAGCTGAAGTCGTGTCGCAAGCGCGACGCAACTCCAGCACTGCTCAGGGGCATCCTATACTTGCAATGCTGCATCACTCCTTACGCCTGCTACAAGCAGGCGTAAGGTTTTGTCGCAGCGGGGACGTAAAAGTGACTCAGGGAAATCTTGTAGATTTCACTGCGTCACTTTTACAGGGCTTTCTTGCGACGGAACGCCCACCCTGCATACGTTATACCTGACACAGGTATAATGTAGCGCAGGCCTTTACAACGTGATGCATCTCACTAGATGTGTCACATTGTAAATCTGTCACAGAGTGGCACATTGTTTACGACGCGGCTGCGTCACATAAGTGACGCAACGGTGTCATAAAGATGTTGCAAGGGGCTTGTAAATCTGCCCCTACATAAGCTAGCAGATAGCGACGGTGACTCTCATATCACAACACAGGTATGCATACATGCCCTACATAATCCCGCAGGTCTACCAAGTTAAGTAAAGTGCAAGTGCTCTGTTATAAAGACAGACGGCTGAGATGCATCCTGATCAATCCCACTCCCAAATTATGTAAAGTTCAAAGCTCTAGTTTTATAGTGGAAGGCCGAGTCGCTTTCTAATCACACCTACTGCCAGTAGGAATCTGCTTATGCAGAAAACAGTTAGTCTACTCGTGTCTGAGCACATGATTCAAAAAGCGAGTAAAAAATGCTGGAACCTCATATTCTGACAATAAGGTTTCATCCATTTTGCCCTCACTGAAGAATACACTGGACAACAAAACAAAATATATTCTATGGACTCAACCTTATCCAGACAGGCTCGTCTTGCTCAATCTGTATGCATAGCTGTTCACTGCTAAACTGCCAATCCTGAATCTAATAAAAAGCATTTTGGCCAACGGTGGAGTAACCTCATCAAGATAGAGTTTAAACTGAAGGGAGGGATTTATAAAAAGAAACCTTCCAGTAAGGCTGTCAATATCAGCTTTCCGTATGCACTCTCTTTTAGTGTGCCCTCAAAATACTTTCTTCACAAGATCACTTTTTGAGGAATTAATGGCAGAGGGATTGGTCCACAAGGCTTCAAGACCCAGAGTAAAGAGCCATTTTTTAATATGAGCTAGCCAAGGAACAGTCATGTCCCTGTCCAAAAGGATAAGTTCACAAAGGCCTTGCCTATACGATTCAAGCTCAGGGCATGACCATAACCTAACCCAGTATACCAAGGCTCTCAAAGCAGATAGGACATCAATCCACTTTAGAGCTATTTCTAAATACAGGGGAACGAGTGACGTGGTTCCGGGGAGAGATATTAAGGACCTTAGAAAATGTTTTTCTCTAGCTGTAAGGGTATCCAAGGGATCTGTACCCCAAACATTAGCCACGTAGAGTGCAGCCGGATGGACTGCGACATTATAGGCCTTCACAACTGGAGAGACTGCTCTCTAGGTGGAATCCCTATGCATCCTTCCTATGGTGGTTGATTTGTGTAGTAAAATAGCCATGGATTTTTCAATGTGAGATAGCCATGACATGGAGCTGCTGAACCTTATACCAAGATAATCAAAGTGTTTGACATCCTCAAGTAGCTCGGTCCCCAGTGTTAGGTTTCTGCTGAAGGATCTATTAGGCCTTAGGGTCATACATTTGGTTTTCTTTACATTGATCTCGAGCCCCCTGTGACTACAGAAATCATGGAATTTGTTTAACAAGTTCTGGATCCCAACAGGTGTTCTAGAGATCAGGAGTGTGTCATCAGCGAACAAAAGGCCGGGGACAGCAATACCACCAAGTTTAGGAGTGTCATTAATACATTTGTGGAGGTAATTAAACGCATTGTTAATATACAGGGAAAACAGCATTGGAGCAAGTACCCAGCCCTATTGCACACCCCGTGTGATGCTAATTCTCTCTGTTAGTGCCTCGTCCTTACCCCAATGCACTTAGGGAAAGTTGTTCTCATGCAGCCTTAGCAAGATCCCTACCAGTGTTGACAGTGCCCCAGATCGAATGCTGCTCTCAGATCAATGAACAGTATAAACAAGCAAGGCTTGGGTCTGTGACTACCTGGACTGGACCACCATACTATTTATAAGCAACACAAAATGTCCAGGAAGACTATTACCATAGGTTTAATGGGCACCCTAAACCATCAATTAGAGGGCGCCTCAGCTTTATTCAGCTCAATTTTTGATATTTTGTATGGAAAAATAATTGCACTCAATTGTGCACGTCGTGAAATGGATAACACTTAATTGAAACAGTGACATACAATACTCATTTAAACATATACTCAATTACAATATATACAACACAAAGGGTTTGTGCAACAATGACAAAAAACTTACAATTGAGAAAATTCATACAACACAAGTGTATAAGCGCAATACTGTTTGACCAGTCCTAATTCTACAAGTGAGAACTAGGCGGACATTCTCTTTTTGTAGGAGTTACTGTTACTCGTCCTGCCTGTGAGCAAGAGATGGGGTTACACAAATTTATATGGGTGTTGCCTGGAGGGGGAAAGAATTAAGCTAATTCCCTTGTGGCGCGCCCCTGTTTGAAATGCCCCATGCTCAAAGAAGTCAACGCGTTTCGAACCCGTCACGATTGTAGGGTTCTCCTCAGGACTTGGACTTGGCCGTCAGTTATTGATTTATCGGTGGAATGCCAGCTACTGGGAGAAGGCGGTGTTCCGCATACTGTAGAGGTTCTTTGACACTCCTTTGACATTAAACCTATGGTAATAGTCTTCCTGGACATTTTGTTTTGCTTATAAATACTCAGATCAATGAAAGCACTATAAAGGTGGTCCTTCAGAATCTTGGAATACTTCCAAAGTATCAATGAGAATCTGATTATTTGTTCCACATTTCCCACCTTGCATCTGAACCATTCCTGTAATTGAGAGAGGACATCAGGCCCACCCCTGGAGTTTGGCCAGAACCTGGCAATAAGACACCTTCTGTATGATGTCAATAAGGCTAATAGGCCTGTAATTACTTGGGTCGGATTTGGCACCCCTTTTGAAGATTGGAATAATGACTGCTTCGCTCCATGAATCAGGGAGAGGAACACCTGACATGATGGAATTGGACAGGATATTAATATATAGGGCCCAGATCTCGATCTCAGAGCGGTACAGGTCGCCAGGAATAAGGTCTAATCTGGGTGTTTCCCTGTCTCCAGTGACAAAATCACTTCTTTAGTGCCCTCTAGGGAAAAGATAATGGGATCAAGCTTCACAGAATCTACCTTAACCTGTGGATGCAAATCAGTGCAAGAAAGCAACTGGGCTAAGGAGGGTGTAGTAGAATAGAGACTGATAAAATATTTGACCAAGATCTGAGGTTGGATATGGTGGACAGTTGAAGTTCGGGCTTCCAAGCTGCCATGGGCAATTATATGGCAAAAGGACGAAACATCCTTCCTTTTGTAGGGTTCTAGCAAGTCCTGCCAATTTTGCTCATACAA
Source organism: Calotriton arnoldi (assembly GCA_963921515.1). Taxonomy (NCBI): domain Eukaryota; kingdom Metazoa; phylum Chordata; class Amphibia; order Caudata; family Salamandridae; genus Calotriton; species Calotriton arnoldi. Next base: position 319,083 of record CAWUFW010014526.1, on the reverse strand, counting down.
ACTATTTTGGCTGGCCTCTACCACCTTTTTATATGAATTTCTTGCCTAACGAATCTGCAGGGGGCATAGAGATCTGATAGCGGTCAGCAAATGCCATTTAGACTGTATCATAGAGGTTGTAAATTGGGGTAAGCTGCATTCTGCTGGAGTTAATTTTGGCCACTTAAGAGCCCTCCTAGAATTTCCAAAGTTTACAGCCCCATGTAGCCTGGTCTGATGCAACATCTCATAAACCTTTCTTTAAGGGTTAGGTGGAGAGGATTATGATCGCTCTCTGGCTTAACAGTGACACAAAAGTCCACCAACCATTTCCACAGGTCACAAGATAAAAATATGTAATCAATCTTACTTTTAGCTTGGCCCCCGGAGAACGTAAAAGTCCTAAACTGGTCATAACCTGTCCTGTTGTTGCATGCCTGAACCCTATGGGCAATAGTAAACAGGGCCATTTGAGTGGCAACTGCGGAGCCTGCTTTTAAGTAGGGGCATTCAGTTCAGGATGGGCCAAGGCTGCGTCCTGTGCTTTGGTTACCAGCGTAATGTAGACCAACAGCTTGAAGGTGGTATGAAAATCACCTCAGAGAATAAGCTTGAGTTTATAGAGCAAAGACTCTAGATGATTGCAGTGAATAGTCAGTGTAAGAGAGGGACTGTTGGAACCCACTCTGTGATTGCAAGTGTTGTAGGTATTGATAGGAGGTCCAGTACTAGCCCTTGCAGACAGCCTGTCAGAATTCCTGCCACAGTTCACCTCTCTTGACTATCAAAATATACCGGCATGACTCATATCATTCCTTCCAATACTTATAAATGAACAAATGTCTTGTACCCTGACTTTTGACCATATTACATACTGTTGGTAATAGCTAGCTGCAGCTGGTGTTCCCGGGTTTGTTTGAAAAGGCTTAGTAGCTTTTGCAAATGTTTTATCATGCATATGCAAGGTCAGGTTTCAGGCACCATGCAAACATTCAGAAAAACCACCAGAATAGCCATCAAGCAACCGGCATAGATGACCTTAACGTGAACCTTCCGGAAGACAGCCCTCATCAAATTAATCCCCTGCACCTGTTCCTTGCTATAAGCAGTTAGAATGCGACCTTTGTGAACATTCTAAAACACCTTCTAGAAGACAGCCTCATCAAGTTAATTATCTGCATATGTTCCAAACAATTAGAATGTGACATTTATGAGCGTTCTAAAGCATTCTTATTTAAAGACCGTCCACACTCCTCCCCTTCGCTTAGCCTCTTCACCTGTAACTTACCTGTTTCCTGGCTTGCAGGACTCCGTCTTGCCAGCTCCCTTGATCCTACCACTTTGACCTCACTGCAAAGAACGTCCTCCATTATTCTCGCACCTGGATGGAAAAAAGAACAAGAAGAAAAGGAGAGACGCATTACCAGACTTGATTTTTTGACGCGCTGAGCTCAGTTGCAATATTGTGCTGCAAACAAAGGTAACCAGTGTTTTTGTTCAACTTGTACATACTGTTGGCAGAGCTCTGTCAGAGAGGACTTGGGTGAAGCTAACCCCGTCCAAATTTGCTTGTGTGTTTGATGCTGAAATCATACTCACTACAGTTTTCGAAATGTTGATAAAGGAGCCTCTACGGACAATCTAAATGAAAACAAATCAACAATAAAACTAAAGGTTGGTTGAGATTTGAAAAGCTTTCATGAGGTGATACCTTGAGAGATAGATACTAGCAAACAGCACACTGGCAAAGTGGGCTCCAAACGGCACACTGGTATGTAATTAATACAAATTCTGTTTCCTCCAACACTCTACTTTTGTGACCTCATTGCCAAGAGGCCACGCCAACACAAGGTCAAGAAATATCAAATGAAAAGGAACGCTCTTTTTCATTTGTTTTTTTCTTGACCTTAAGAGATAGAGTTAATACTAGACTAAAGCCTTATTATTTGTTTGTTTATGGTAACATATTTGCCGGTACCATTCATCAGACGGGTGTGAATGTCTGCTGCAGTGTTGCTGTTGAGTAGATGAGTCAAACCATCTTTGACACTACACGCTCTCTCTTTCCAACCCCCTTCACCCTGGGATTTGCCGCCAGAGCAGTGTCTCCTCCTGTAAACTGGGGCAAGATTTGGGAGGATTCAGGAACTAGCGTCGCTGCCCCATTGGAATAATCTGGAAACCAAGTAGGTGACTTATGACACAGCCCTAGCACATCCGGTGATACTATCTTTAGATGTTAAATATTCCAGGTAAAGGTAATTTTAACCCATATCAGAATGCCCCTGGAGAGGCAACCAGATATGGAATGGAGCAATTCTACTGAAAATATTGCAAAGCCAGATCTGTGCAATGTTCTAGGGCCCAAGTCGCCTGGAAAGAGCCAAAATAGTCGTCCCATAATATGTTACCCAGCTTACTACGTAAGTGAGCATAGATCCAGGAGAAAATCTGCAGCTGTCCCACAGGTCTCAGCTGTTCCAATATGGTGCCCAAGGGTCCGTCCCTGCCCCTTAGGACAGTGTCTACCTCTGCTACCATTGAGACATCAGATTTTCGGTGGCAGCCAAGATGGGCACCAGGACAGGGGTACCATGGGCAGCAATAGGTTGCAGTCAATCCACACCACTCAACGATTGCTCACACCTAGTGACACCCTTCCTTGATCATGGATTGTCAACTAGTGCTACAAAAAGCAAGCTAGATGCCAGTGTCTGTGGTATGGATATCTCATGCTTCAATTACCAGCAAGCTATCTAGAATCTCCCTGGAGGCCACTGACACATCGATTGAATCATGTGGTTCAAACTCTGAGGAGTGTCTATGGGTAGTCAGGATGTCTTGAATTATTGGCTTACACTGGTAATTGCCCCTTAACCAGTGTAGAACTTAATTATGTAGAGACTCCCTGTCCTCAAAACATTCCTTCACCAGTTTTGGTACAATGATTAGCTTGAAGTTGTCATGGCCCTCGCTATGTCTGGAGTGAGTTTGTCTCTTTTGACAGGTAAAACCACAGGTATCCCTAGTCAAGAACCTGGCCCATGCCAATCTTCTATATGGCAATTCGGAAGGTCTGGAGTCAATAGTTCTACTAATACCTGCTGGGATAAAATGGTCATGGGGGTTGTGGCCAAGTCTGCAGGCCTGCTCAGTGGCTAGTCATTGTTGCCATCCCTGAAATCTGGTAGTTTGAGGTAGGTGTTCAGAGCGGGCTGGTGCTAACCTTCCAATATCAAGAGGTTACTTGGTTCTTTGCTCCTGTGGAATATCAGGGGTAGGAGGGACAAAGGAAAAATGCAGGATCAAGTTGGTTACAGTACCTTGCAATACAGTGGCCTGGGCTAGCATTTGTGTTGTAATGCTCAATTTACATTCCAGGGATTTGACCACCTCTTTTAGACCAGCTATTTTGTTCCGCAGTGCCAGAACAATTTCCTATAAGTTAGGGTTGTAATGCTAGCCTCCACACCCCCACAGGCAGCTAGTGGTGACCCTCCCATAACACTTTCCATCAGAAGGGTGAACCTACTGGAGCAAACCACTACTGGTTCAAATAGGAGCGTATGACACACCAGGGGGAGATCGCCCTCTGTCTCAGAATCAGCTGCAATAACTGAGCATGCAGGTGATTTGCTTCTGCCCATCTGTACCCTATTGTGCTTCTGCCCCAAAAATATCAGGCAGGGTAACTTTCACACTCTTCCCTGGTCCCCGGGTCACAGTGGATGCAGGTGGGTTCAATATTGTTTCAAACTCCTCAATCAAAATTCTAATTTGGTTGAGGGTGCTGGAATTTCTAGCTTTCCTGGCACACTTGTTGGATTTATTGATGGAAGGGACTGCATCAGCAGCTTTCCGCTTGCCCATAGCTAGCAACTAATGGGGGAAAATGACATAGCAATCAATTCACACCTAAAAGGTCCACATAGGACACTATACCAACTCTTTCCCCCACCTAACTGCTCCATCCTCCCAACTTGAAAAGCAGAATATGCTCCTCACAATGATCTAAGTGTACCCCCAGGCCAGGCAATATTGGGCCTAATGATAATAACGGTCAACGTTGTAATTCTAGGGGGCGCCCTTGTGATGTAATGTCATAAAGTTGCAGATAAGAAGCCACAATAAGCAACCAAATTAAAAATAAGAGGGATCAGGACATTGGCCAATCCCAAGAAGCATCACATGTAGGTGTTCTCCCTGTTTTGGCCTCCAGTGACACAGAGCAGGATAGTTCTGCAAGCCTAAAGCAGCACAGGAGGACCTAAAGTATCACAGTTGAATTGAGGTGAAACACAGCAAAGAGACATACAGCCTAACACAGCGTCTGGGGGCAGTAAACAACAGATTAATGCCTATGTAAAATATGCTTTGAAGAGTCACTCGATAAAAAATCCACACCGTGTTGGGCGCAACTCTGCAGAAAACAGGTGATCCCACGTCAGCCGAATAGAGACCCAGAAAGTCAGTACACACAGGGGAGGAATTTGGCAAATAAAATAAGAAGAACAGTACTTTTAGATGTGATGTAGGATAGACCATCAAAAAACAATAGGCAGCACCTGGTAGCAGGACCAAGACGAGTGCAGGACAGGCATGGCCCATATGCATCCCACACAGCGGGATTGCTGAAGTGCTTTTGGATGCCAGAGTCAGCAGGAGCGCCTCCTGGTGCAATGGACGGTGGGGAATGAAGTCCCTGGTATCAGGAGAGTCCATCGCAATCAGACACCCCTAACTTGCCATCAAAAACATATTGCTGACTATAACTATAATGATACTTTAACCTGTGGGTTTCTCAGTTTAAAAAAACATATATTGTAGGAAAGTGGCTCTTTTGACATGGTTAGCCCCCACTTTTAGCCTGATGTCTGATGTAATTTCGAACTGTAAGTGCTCTGGGCCACTGCTAATCAGGTCCCCAGTGCCAAACCTCTTTCCCTAAAACTGTACCATGATTGGCACAACTTCAGTGGCCCCTGTAAGTCCCTAATAAATGGTTCCCCTGGTACCGTGGGGCATGGGTACTGGGAAGGGTCTTCTGGAAATTCAGCACTGGTTGTGCCACCCCAAGGACCCCTCACCAAGGCTATGCACTCTGCCATTTCAGGCTGCATGCCTTGGTGCAGAGAAATCCATAGATTCAACATGGCACACAGCCCTGTTGGCCATGTCTCTCATACTCTGCATGAGATATAGGTAAGTCAACCCTACTGCAGGTTGTTAGCCCTAAAGCACGGTACACTCTCTCCTATGTGTGGGAATATCAGCATGAGCAGATATGCCTCTACAATGTCCAGTCCATTCTGGGATGCTGTAAGTGCACAGGGAAGCCACAAAGAGTACATGGGCTGATACTTGTCAACATGAGTTTCCTAGCTCCATGAACGATTCAGTGATTTCTGAGATGTTTGGTACCAAACATCTTGTGTTAATAAATCCTCACTGATGCCAATGATGGATTTATTAATACATTCACACCGGAGACCCTTTTAGAGGATCCCCTGAAAACCTACCAAGCACTGGTGTGCTTCCTGACTTGTTTTCTGCAGCCTGCCACTATTAGACATGTTTCTGACCTCCTGGGGGGGGGAGTCAGTGCTCACTGAGGACAGAGACAAAGCCTGCTCTGGGCAGCGGTGCTTCACACCTCCCCCAGGACAGTATGGCCTTCCTGGGTGGGATGCTTCAAAGGTAATGCCGCCTTTTAAATCCAACCCAGGGACCTCCAGAAAGTGGGGGAGACCAAGCCCCCTTTCCTTCTTCACTTTTGGTGGGAGGAGAGTTAGGGAAATTAGTTAGATGCGGAGGAGGGTCCCCACTTACCCTACTCCACCATTAGGGTGGGGCAGGCAATGTGAACCCCTCTCCTGAAATTCCACCATCTTGGAATGTTGGAGAAACCTCCAATTAGGGCTAGGGTAGTGCCTCTTTCCACAGGAAGTGGTCACTGGAGGGTATAGATACCCTAAAGGTAAGTAGCCCATTGGCTACTACCGGCCTCCTCTTGTAATGCCTCTAATTCAGTATTTAGGTGGCACCCCAAGACCTGGATATCAGATTTGATGTACAAGAGAAGACCAGGCAAAGAAGACCCACTGTTCGAGAACTGAAGCCCTGCTGCAAGAATAAAAGGTGCCAAACCCTGCCTGCTGCTCCTAAGACTCGACATTCGCTGCTGCTGTGTCATCCTGAAACCTGAAAGTACTCCAAGAACCCCAGAGCACCTGCAGCCTTCAGGAAATTGCTGTGAAGCTCCCTTTGAGTGAAGGTATCACTCCCCTGCACACCACAGGCACCGATCCTCTGAAGTCAGGTTTGTCTACTTCTGCTCCCTGATGATCTCGATGCAGCACCAAAGCAAGAAGAGGTACAACAGCTCCATAGGGACAGATCTGCCTCCTTACCAAGTTTGGAAGCACCAGGACCTACTGTAAGCCACGGCGTACCAATGCCCCGGGTACCAGACCCCCAATGGTAAAAACCAAGAAGAGCCTACACCCGGACTCCCGAAACACCAGAAGCAAGCACCTGTCAAGGGATGTCAAGACACCCGAGCCAAACTTCCTGAGTGTCCTAGCTGTCCCAAGATCGCCTCTCCAAGTTGCCAGCTCCTGACTGTGAAGACCTCAAGATGCATGACATCCAGGTGACCTGTTGACTCTGCCCAGGCCCCACCAGCCCCAGCCCCAGCACCAACCAACCAGCCCTGCTCCCATGGTCCCCAGGCCCTTGTGACCTCCTCCCTCTAAAGAGACCCAATAGACTTACCTGTAAGTCCCTCTGTGCAGTGCTTTTTCAAGTGGTCCCCTTTGTCTTTGCACACAGCACCTCTGCTCCTGGCCAATCTGGGATACTCCTGAGCTTCTGCTGCTGGAACTTTGGACCTGGTCCTGACATCGGCTTAAAAGGAGAAGGTGTACTTTGTGAAAATATTGTTTGAATTTCTATGCATTTTTCTTCTTTTTCCCCATTGTGAAAAATCGTAACTCTGAAAGTACTTACCTTAGAATTGTGTTTATGGTCTTAAAAATTATATAAAAGTCAATGAGTAAGTGAGTGTCTACGTGAGTGGATGTATGGGCGAGGGAGTGGATGTGTGAAAGGTTGTGTGGGTGTGTGATTGTGTATGTAAGTGGTTGTGTATGTGTGTGAATGGATATATTGGAGAGCGAGTGGGTATGTATGAGTGAGTGAGTGGCTGTATGAGTGGCAGTATGGGTGAGTGAATGGTTGTGTGAGTGGCTATATGGGTGAGTGAGTGGGTGTGTGATTGGCTGTATGGATGAGTGAGTGGATCTGTGCGTGGCTGTGTAGATGAGTGAGTGTGTGTGTGTGTGTGTGTCAGTGGCTGTATAGGTGAGTGAGTGGTTGTGTGTGGTTGTATAGGTGAGATAGTGGTGTGTGAATGGCTGTATGGGAGAGTGGGTAGCTAAGTGAGTGGCTGCATGGGTGATTGAGTGGTATGTGAGTGGCTGTATGTGTGAGTGAGTGGCTGTCTGAGTGGCTGTAAAGATGAGTAACTGGATATGTGAGTGGATATATGGGTGAGTGAGTGGCTGTGCATGGATGTATGAGTGAATAAGCAGATATGTGAGTGGGTGGCTGTATGGATGAGTGAGTGGGACTGTGAGTGGTTGTATGAGTGAGTGAGTGGGTGTGTGAGTGGCTGTATGGATGAGTGAGGGGCTGTGTGAGTGACTGTATGGGTGAGTGAGTGGATATGAGAGTAGCTGCATGGGTGAGGGAGTGGGTGTGTGAGTGGCTATATGGATGAGTGAGTGGGACTGTGGGTGGCAGTATGGGTGAATGAGTGAGTGTGTGAGTGGCTGTATGGGTGAGTGAGTAGGTGTGTAAATGGCTGTAATGGGGAGTAAGTTGGTGTTTGAGTCGCTATATGGGTGAGTGAGTGGCTGTGTCAGTGGCTGTATGGGTGAGTGAGGCTTTGTGGGTGAGTGAGTAGGACTGTGAGTGCCAGTATTGGTGATTAAGTGGGTGTGTGAGTAACTGCATGGGTAAGTGAGGGGCTTTGTCAGTAGACCTTCCAATGTGCTTTATGCCATCAATCTGATCAAATTTTATCGCTAGGTATTCTCCTCACTCCTATTAGTAAAGCAAATGAAATCAATAACTTTACCTATAGCGTCATTAACTAAACCTTCCTGAACATCTAAATTTCAGCGCAACATTACTCTACAGTACTTGAAAACACTTAAACATTTCTCAAATCCTACTGTACGTGAAACAGATTTTTCCACTGAATCTAGTTTTGTTTGCAATTGTTGCATTTAGGAATACTCTGACACTCTGGTATTCCATTTTGTCTATCGCCATCAGTTTCAAAATATCTTCTTTCTCCAATTCCAGCACTTCTTTGTTGAAAGAGGTGCACTCCACTAGTGTTAGTATTAGGCACACAATTGGTTTTTTTTCTTGAATAAAAGTGAACCTTAGCCCTGCTGCTGTCTTCTTCGTTGGAAACAGTTTTTCAAGAAGATGACTTTCTAGCAGACAAATTCCCTCTTTTGAAAGAACACCTACTCTTATATCCTTCAGAATATTTCCATATTCAACATCAGATGTTTATTGCATATTCCTAAGTAAATCTTTGAACTGGAACTTTAACAAAGTATTGATATTTCTAATCTTTCCCAAAGAATTCCTAGTTTCATTTTTAAGCAGTGTTTTCAACACAGGCTGTCCTTTTACAGACATACGTTGGGGTAGATCTCCAGAAACAATCAAGTGTTTTACTCCAAACAGAACATTGTAACCTGTTTTTAGAATCTGTTGCATTCTCAAATGTACAAAGGCAAACATCAAGTTTGAGACCATGCTCACCTCATCGATGATTAATAGATTTACATTTTTTAAGCACTCTTGAAACTTTATGGGGAACTTCACCAGATAAGGTTTGGTACTTCAGTATCAAAATTCAATGTAAGGTAATTTCTTTGATACTGTGTGTCGCTAATCCAGTGGGCGCTGTAAGAAACACATGAGAAATTGCAGTCAGTGTTCTTATGCATAAAAGCAGTGAGAACTTGTATTAAGAAGCTTTAACCAGTACCTGGTTGTCCAATGACATGCAACAGTATAGGCTTAAATGATATGAATGCATACTCCTTCTTGTCATAAAGCAATCCATGCTGAACTCTGGCTTTCACTTCCTTATATATTTCCTTTTGCTCATCATTTAGTTGTGTAACCAAGTCTTCCATATCAATTATTTCTTGCCTTGCTTGTTTCATTGCAGTCTCCACCTCATTCATCACAATAGAGGCTTCATTTTCTATTATTGTCTTCCCAAGTTGATTTTGACTTTGAGGACCTGAACTTTGGATGCTATGCTAACTCTCCTTAGCTACCTCAGCAGCAATTCTTTCTTTCTGTTCAATGTTATCATTTAACATTTTCAGATAGTTAGGAAGTACTGAACACTCAATACTATTTCTTGCAGGATTGAAAGAGTCTTCATAGCAGTCAAACTCTCCTTGTAATTCTGATTCTGAACGCCAAGGTTTAAATAGCTGCAAAAGTGCCAAATAGAAAAATTCTCTCTTTTTAGTAGTTTGTCAACTACGTTTTCTATGGTTAATTAGACAGCCTTTGCTCTGTCTGACCAAACAACCATCAGAACCAATTACTGCAAAGTTACCTTCATCTTCATTTTCTGGGAATTATTTTTCTATATCTGTAGTTTTAAAGTATTTCATAAAGCGAAACATTTTCAAGATGTGGACTCCTTTTTGGATAGTAGGTGCCCATCATGTTTATTTGACAATGTCTGTACTTTCTGGCTCAAATTATGCAAGGTAGTGAATTTCAGGAGAAGACTTTAACACTTTATTTCATGTCCATGCTAGGCCTAGACTCACTCAAACGATTTCTCTCAACTTTGAGTATAAACTTGCTTAACTCAACCAGTCACAGCATTTATAGGATCCAATGTCCCTGTGTGAAGGCATCTTCAAACTGAAGCTGTACAGTTTCTTTGTTAAAGACTTTTCATCAGAAATCTCTTTCCACATATCCTTCATCTCTCTCTTCTCAGATTTTGTTATGTATGAAGTTATATAACGAGCAACAGCTATGGAGTTGTCTGCCAAAACTGAATATCCATATTGGTATTTCACATTTTCCGAATGACAGGATTATAGTCATTGAGATATTTTGAAACCTCTGTTCTTATCAGGTTGTATGTATTTTTTTAGTGATTATCGAGTAAGTATATGTCCCACTGCAGATAAAAAACTGTCACTCTGCCTTTTGAAATAACAAGTCTTAGAACTCCAAAACGACATTTGTGTAAAATGTTCCTTTTTCTCCGTATTGCCACTTGCAGTACTTCCCTCATCTATGTGACTGAAATTGCAGAACTTGCTGTTTGAGGCCTTTTTCGTCACTGTCTTTTGGGATGGTGCATGACACACACTGTTGTATGAAAGAACGTACAGACGCATCTGTGTCTGTTCCAAATTTTGTTACATCTTTTATCCAAAACAACATATGAATATGAGAAGCACTTCTTGCTTGGTACTCTTTACGCCCCAAAAAAATCTGTAACTTCTCCAAGAGGTGGATTATTTTGTTACAGATGAAGGAGAGCATGACTTGTAAACTTTGGTTAAACCACCAAAACCTCTATATACAAATGGGGGAGGGTGGAGGTTAGAGAGGTAGACTCATCCTCCAAGAAGCGATCAGCAAACCAAAAGAGAGTCCCTCCAAGAGGAAATAGGAAAAGAGCGTAACCTCTTCGTAGGACAGGGGAATAAAATATTCTTTTAAATAACCCTCACCCACCAGGGTTGCCCCATGGTGGCATGCTTCATCATAGGGTTCATCCCTGCCCTACTGGGGACAGTGGCGTGCTGCTACCTAGGGAGACGTGGGAGCACTTTGTAAGGATGTTTCTATACACCAATGTAATTGCTAGTTATGGAGTGGGTTACTTATATGAAAAAACAGCGGGTTGATTAAAAAATTCAAACTAGTAGGAAAAAACAGCTTTATTTACTCCTCTAGTTTGATATGTTAAAATATGGACATGATTGGAAACGTTACTGGCATATGACCTACTTTTTCCTTGGTCGACTAGTTTCAAGCCCTACCCCAAGGCTTTTCTTCAGGACCTCAAAGGAGAGGATGCTCCCACTCCTAACGTTAGATTCAACTCATATATAATAATAACAAAAATATGAAAAGTAAAATGCTGTACAGCACCTAATTGGTCTGTTTAAATTGCAAAATCCATGTTAGAGACCATGAATGGGCCTCAAAAGTCCAGTGGGGTAAAGGAAGTGACCAGTTTAGGGTCACTCGGGTCACTCTAGACCTCCGCTAGCCTTCCATACAATGAAGAGTCGATGACGTAGTAGAGAATGCCAACAAGCTAGTTTATTCGGAATTTACACTGCAGTAGAGTCCAGCCTAACCAGCCTCTACTACTGGCTGACGAAGGACTGACTTGAACAAGCATAAAGTTACATTATGTAGGTTGCAGAGCCCACTAAGACCCGCCTATTATGGAAAAATACTGCTAGCTGTCGTAATACAATGGGGATATAGTGTATGAGTTTCAGTTCCGCAGCCTGGCACACGCTATCTACTGCCCAAGGTCGTCTAGCTTATCCTCCCCACTAGACAGATGGGAGAAGGCCTTGATGTAACAGTAGAAGAATGTACTAACGAGCAAAATCTTAGCATTGAAGAAACAAAACTTACCAAGAGCTATTTCTCGGAAAGAACAAACATAACAGTTTTTTTCTGTTTATAAAATGGCGGCGTCTAACAAGACAAAATGGCAGTGCACATGTCAATCGAACGAATATAATGCCGGCATCCACTGATTACATATTTCACACAATATACGTATTAATGCATTAGTTATATCAATGCTAACATCAGTTTGAGTATAATGCGAATAATATGGTCATTTTCAGTTCTATTCTAACAGACCCTCCTTTTAGCATTTATTGCTAATGACAATTGTCTTTATTAGTGCCATCAGGTAGGGTCTTTACAATTCTAAGCAAAGTGTAAATATATATTCATGTACTTATATATATATATACTAACAGACACATGATAGAACCAAAACTGATATTTAGTCATCAAAAGAAACTTTGGGGACCGACTCAACAATAGAAGGTGAAGAACCAAAAATCTCATCATCCATATTAAGCAGATGATCGACCTCCTGTTGGAGCATGATCTTTGTATTGGTGTCACAAATTGAGAATTTTTTAGGAGTTAAATAGGCGGTACAATAGGAGCAACATAAGGGAAGACACTGAATCAAAACACAACAGCAGATCAGGATAGCTATAAAATATATTATCTTCTCTAAAATCCAACCCCAACCTCCAAACAGGGACCAGCTCCAATTACCACTCTGCATGCCTTGAACATTTTCTATAATGTCTAAAATATGTTTGGTAATATTTTGCTCCATATTAATGATACCTACTACACACTCATCTCCTATTACTGAGCATGCACCACCATTTTTATCTAAAATAAAATCAACTGCATATCTAGTCTGTTCAGAAAATATTCTCATGCTCTCTAATTGAATGGTGATGTCACATAATGCTGCCACCGTAGTATTGGGCAATATCTGTAATTTACAGCCAAAATATTCCCTGGCCTTTTCTGTCCTACTCATAGCCATGCCCCCTAAAGTGAAAATAGCAGACAGAATATAACCAAAAGTGATGCCATTACTGTACTTATTTATTTCTATTTCTGTTACTCCTTCACAAAATTATTTCGTAAGTGTTCTTTTTACCCATTTTATCTGTCTATGAGTATATCTGCAAGGAACTCCTAGAGGTAGCACCATACCAAGGGCTACATCATTGGTGCCATTATGAACATTTGAATATGTTCCGTTTGTGAGGAAAAAGAATCCAGGGTGAGCATATATTGGTCTGTCATAATCCACAGCTGCATAACGAGAATTACTGACAACAGTTGTAGAACCCCTCACACTCTTTAAAGGAAAAGTCTGTTTAGACATAATTACTCCGGAGCAATTGATGTACAAAATAGAGTCAGTACTATTTAGAATAGGGCAACAAGCAGGATAATAACCAGCTTTCCGGGGGACTATCACTTGTTTGTAATGCCAGCCTACTAATGTGATGTTTTGCTCTTCAAAATAAAAATGATCACAATAGGTATTATTGTCACAACCGGGGTACCCTATTCCTGTGGGCTGACGATGATACAAACATAGCCCTGGGTAACTGAAGCCGAATTCCCTTTTACCTCAACGAAATTTGTCGGCTTGGAATATGTATCATTTATTAAAGACAGAGGATAAGCAGTGCATAAGCTGGTAACATAGTCTGTAGGATAACAAGCAACACCATTACCGAAAAATCTTTTATGCGTGTCTAGAAAAACATTATTAGAGAGCATTCGTTTTCGTCTTGGTGTGGAAGAAACATTATTACTAGAAACAGATGAATCACTTGCATGTTCTAATACCCAGAGAATCCCACCAAATATGATCATTAACAAAATAGCAAGCAAAAGGAAATGTATCCTCCGCTGTCTTATCCAGAATAGTCGGGGGAAAACGACAAATTCCAATGACTATTCTTCATCCCCCATCGGCCTACCAAAAGGATACATGACAACTTTATTCACTACAATGAGAAGTTTCAGAAAAAGGCAACTGAATCGAACCCACGGTGGAAGGACACACAAAAAACCTATAAAATCAACAACAAGGAAAAGAAATGTATCAGGGTCCGTTACAAGCCTCCCTGGCAGACTTCTATTGTTCAATCCTAGGTGGTGCTATGACGCACGGGTCAGTGGAGTCACACTGCTGCAACTCATCTGCAAATGTTCACTATTCCTCAGGCTAGGTACTCTTCCCTCCCCAGGGAAAACACCCTCAGCTTATCCTGTCCAGTGTCCGCACGGGTCAGTGGAGTCACACTGCTGCAACTCATCTGCAAATGTTCACTATTCCTCAGGCTAGGGTACTCTTCCCTCCCCAGGGAAAAAACCCTCAGCTTATCCTGTCCAGTGTCACTGACAGTGCACCAATTATTCTGATCCTAACTGAAAGAAACACCCGATCAAAGGAATCATGTTACTAATCTTTTTCCACAAAGTCCATCCCTGCTACACTTCACTAATCCTTTGGTGCACTAACCTTCCTTCGAGGACACAAATGGTACCTTTTTACTCCAGGAACTGTTTCATCTTGCAACAGGATTTGAAATTCAGGTGTCGGAGAGCGAGGCTCAGGTTCCTGTCGATCAGGCAAGGAGGAACCCTGTGCCATTTTATTTTCTGGGGGAACTGCTTCATTCAAAATGGCCTCACTCTCGTCTGCAGTGTTGGCCCAAGTCAGCTGAGCATCAGAAAAAGGCACGAAACGGGGAACATGCTCTGTTTCATGGTCCCCTATTCCTTCTTGTATCCAACGATCATAAGGGAGGGGGAGCGGAACCCGTCAGCAGTGCGTAGAGTTGATCCAGTGTTTCCGACCTTCCACTCTCACTGCCGTCCTCATCGTAAGGAGGACCAAGAAGGGTCCTTTCCACCGGTGTTCCAAACAGTTCTTTCGCTGAAAGTTCTTGATCAAAACATACTCCCCGGGCTGTGTAAGGGGCCCAGGTCCTTCTGGTGCTGGAGGCAGCATCTTGTGTATCTGGTGATGAATAGAACATAGACTTTTAGTAAGGTCATACAGATAATCAATCAACAAAGGGTGCTCTATCTCTGAATATTTTTTGGGTCTAGGGATGCCCCACACATTCGCAGTACGCCCAAAAACCACCTCATATGGGGATAGCCCTCTCCTAGTATGTGCAGTCATTCTAGTAGACAATCGAGCAAGGGGGTAATGCATCTGGCCACTGTAACCCAGTACTTTCTGTTATCTTAGCCAATTTTAACTTAAGGGTGCCATTATATTTTTCGACCAGGCCCGCTGATTGAGGATGATTCGCTGCATGAAATTTCTGTTTAATGTGCAGACCTTTACACACCAATTGAATCAATTTGGCGTTGAAGTGACTGCCGTAATCACTCCAGATCAAGCGGGGCAAGCCGTAGCGTGGGAAGAACTCTTTTAGATGAGCCTTCGCCGTGGCCATGGCTGTATTTTCCTTTGTTGGGTAAGCCTCAACCCATTTGCTAAAAGTGCAAACCACTACCAATACATATTTAAAATTGTTAACCCGTTGCATTTCTATATAATCCAGCTGAAGCACCTCAAAGGGAAAAGAAGGTGGTGCAAAATTTCCAGAAGGTGTAGGGGTACCTTTTCCAGGATTGTGTCTCATGCATATAATACATTGCCTTACAAGGTGGGCAGCAACTTTCGAAATATTGTCATTCTGCCATACTGGATCTAATACTTTACAAATTCCCTTTGCACTAATATGAGCTGGGCCATGTGCCATGCTGACTACAGGAAAAACATCTGCATTAGGTAACATCCATCTTTGCTTCACCCCTTTGTCAGTCCAGCACCCTTCATCATCCAACCGCCCTGTATTTTCCTGCCATACAGCCAACTCTTCAAGTGTCGCTTCAGACTGTATTTCCCTGACGCTATCCAGTGTATTTTCGAACATGGTAACATCCGGTACATTTTCGTCATCTTTGATCTAGCTGTCTCTTTTGCTGTTTGATCTGCAAAGGCATTTCCTCTTCCTACATTGTCAGTGATTGCTTTGAGGGCGCTACATTTCACTATTGCCAATCGTTTAGGAAGTGTTAAAGCTGTCAAAAGTCTTTCTATCAATGGACCATGCTGTATCTTGGTCCCATGTGAAGTCAAAAATCCTCTCTCTGCCCAGAGGCGTCCAAAATTATGGGCCACCCCGAAGGCATACTGACTGTCAGTATAAATATTGACAGCCAGTCCTTCGCTTAATTTGCATGCGCGCAAAAGACCTATCAGCTCCGCAGCCTGAGTAGATTGGTAGGGAACGCGCACTGTCTCAATTATAGTGCGTAGCGTAGTAATAGCATACGCCGCTGTAGTGGTGCCATCTGACAATTTGAAACAAGAGCCATCGACATATAGTTCCCCTTGCGGGTCAGATAAAGGAACATCAGTCACGTCTACCCATCCCTTCGTCTCTTCTTCAGTACGAAACAAACAATCATGGACGTCTTGGTCCTTTTCCTCTGAAGGGAGGGGCAGTAACGTGGCTGGATTCAGACTGGCACATCATTTGATGACAATATGTCGTGCAAATAACGTTAACTCATATCCAGTAAGACGAGCACTGTTAAGGTGCTGCGTCTTTGTCTTGTTCAAAAGTATATCCACAGCATGGGGTACCATTACTGTGAGATCATGATTGAGGACGAACCCTGCCGACTGTCATATAGAGACTGCAGAAGCCGCCGTGGCTCTTAAACAACTCGGGAGAGCTCTAGCGACAGGGTCAAGCGTGGCGGAAAAATAGGCACACGGCCTCTGCTTACCTCCAAAGGTTTGTGTTAACACCGAAAGTGCACACCCAGCCGTCTCTTATACGTACAGTATGAAAGGCTTCTGATAGTAAGGCGTACCAAGCACAGCTGCAGAGCAAAGTACAATCTTTAACTGTTCAAAAGCATGCTGGCATTCATGTGTCCAAGGTAAAGGTTCATGCACATCTTAAGTAATCAAATGAAGTAAAGACTGTATTAGTAAATAATAAGCAGGAATCCAGTGACGACAATACAAAGTGATGCCAATGAAAGCACGCACATCTCTCTGTGTCACAGGGACAGGCATCTTAACTATGGAATCAACTCGTTCGGGTGTTAACCTCCTACCCTCCTTCGACAGCAGGTGACCTAAGTAGGTGACCTGCTGTTGACAATATTGGAATTTGGAAAGGGACACTTTATGCCCTGCACCCGCCAAATGTTTCAACAAGATAACTGTAGCCTCTCTACAACCCTGTTCAGTATCGGAGGTGATCAGGAGGTCGTCCACATATTGCAATAATACATTACCTGCGGGAAGAGAGAGAGAATCCAATTGATTTTTTAAAGCCTGACTATAAATACTAGGACTTTCAGTATACCCTTGAGGAGCCCTGCAGAATTGGAAACTCCTTCCAGCTAGGGCAAAACCGAAAAGGTGGCTGCTGTCAGAGTGAATAGGAATACTAAAAAAAGCATTCTTTAAATCAATGACAGAAAAGAACTGAGCTGTGGAAGGAACCAACGTTAAAAGTACAGTGATATCTGTACCTCTGGGAACTGAGGAACAACTATTTTAATGACCTCTCGGAGGTCAATCACAAAGCGATAGACATCAGGATGTGAATCAGGAGAATCTAACGGTGCCTTCTTAAGAATAGGGAGTAAAGGGCTATTGCATATGTTTCCTGCTGTCTCCTCAACCACCCCTGATTTTATCAGGTCCTGTATAATCTGCATCAGTGCCTGTTCTCCTGCCTGTGATATCTTATACTGAGGAATATGAGGGAGCACAGCATTCTCCTTAACTTTTATAGAAACTGGTGGTATGGGTAGCAGCCCTACATCCGTATCCCCTTTTGCCCACAATGAGGATGGCACGTCTTTAAATTCAACTGGAAGGGGTGCATCTTTTGACAAACACTGTTTCGCCTTAGCCACATTAGGTCCAATAGTCATACACACCATCTGGGGAACAGGAAATGGTAGCATGTAACTTTTTCAACAAATCCAATCCCATCAATTTCTCGCCACAATTAGACGTCAACAAAAATGGAGAGTCCACAGTAAAAAGACCCAATGTTAAAGCAAGGGGTGTGGAAATGGGGCTCACAACTGGCACGCCTGAAAAGCCTACGAAAACATTATTACGGCCAGACAGGGTTGCCCCAGGGACCAGTTTATGTGAAATAGAGCTATTCATCGCACCTGTGTCCACCAAAAATTTCTGTACGGAGCCATGCAAATCTGCTGTGACATAAGGACCACACTGATCTACAGGAATTTGGACTGGACCCTTACCCTGCCCTTGGCTGTCCTAGCCATACAACACTCCTGCAGCATCATCCGTAGCATAATCATCATGATAGTATTGTGGTCCCTGGGGATCATCAAAATAATTCGAATCAGAACGATCCCCTGAAGTCACACCCACTTGCCCTTCTTCCCTATTTGCCTCATAACGGCCTCTTCCTCGTGAACCTCGCCCTCCAGGAACCACAAGCTTTTGCAACAAATCTGGGCACTCACTCCGCCAGTGTCCCTCCTTTTTACAGTAGGCACACTGGTTTAACCCCAAAGGTACACCACCTCTACCAACACCTCGGCCCCTTTGAGTTTGACCGCCAACACGTCCCTTTCCAGACCCTCTGGCAACTTGCTGCAACAATACTTTTGTTTTCAAATCCTTACTCTTCTTCTCTACCTTGTCTTTTTCTTCGTTTTCACGATGCTCGTAATACTGAGCCATACTCAATATCACTGAAGGGGAAGAGGTAGTCCAGGTACTGTCTGAGGCCTGTAGCTGGGCCGCAATTTCTGGAAGCAAATTTGTAACAGACCTATTAACAAACAAATGAACGCCCCCTTCCACTGACAAGTTCTGCCCACTGAAATCCAAGAAAACCCCTTCAAACCTTGTAAAAAAATCTGAAACACTTTCCTCTTTCTTCTGTCTACATGCTGTTAGCTTGTCCCAGTCAACCTGCCGAGGTGGGATAAGGGAATGCATATACGTGATAATACGATTCGACAAAGCAAGAATCTCAGCCCTAGGTTTTTCACCGGGCTTTCGCTCTGCATCCCACCCTTTAATCTCGTCCCACGTACCGCCTAGCTCCACCCTATGGTCTTGAGTATGTACCTGTCTCCATATATCCACCAGTACTAGTAACCCGAAGAAAATTTCTATGTCTGCAAGAGTCATAACTGACAAGGAGGCTGCCTCTGTCAGATCCTTATAGTACGCTGTGGGATTCTTTCGTGGGTCTGGTAATTGACCCTTAAGGGCCAGTTCCTCACTCCTTTTCCATGGAGTATGAACCCACTGTTCCTGAAAGCGAGCCTCCACCCGTTGTTGGACCACCTCATTTCTTTGGTTCCTCTGTTCTGGGATCTCAGGATGAAAAATAGGATGCACCTCCCTCATCGGAAACTGGGATTTCCCAACTGGAGTATTACTTTGTAATTTTGCCCGATAGCCTATCAACGTCCCACACATTACCAAAAACCTCCCCGGGGGCCATGCCAGCCGAATATACTCGATCTCGAATATCATAAATTATTTGAGGGGCTATGCCCCCAATACACTGTTCCCATAAATTGATCAAAGTAGCTGACATATGCTGGAGGGCATGCTGCTGTACAAACGGATCAAAATCTTTCATTACACTCCATATATCCTCCACGCTATAGATGGGAGTCCGAGCCCACTGCGCTGCTTGATTCGCCACCATCCTCTTATCTTCTTCACCATTTGATCGAGTTAACACCTGTTCCCTTCGCTCTTGTACTGTTGCCCAATTCCCTCTATCCGGCCCCCTTACTGGTGTCTGAACGCTACTTAACACAGTAGGTAACAAACCTGGGGAAGACATAAATGACATGGGTAAAGGAGATAATGTCATCGGTGGCTGTGTAGTGGGGGCGAGGGAAGGAGAAGAAACAAAAGCAGACATAACAGAAGTCACAGGGGTGCTCGCAGTCACTGCACTCGTAATCGGTAAGGCAGAAGGGGGGGCAGACAAAACAGGGGTCGAAGCCGCCGAGCTCACAGACACACTTAAAGAAGGTGAAGAAACAGGTGAAGGAACATCGGGATATATTCTCTGTGGGGCATACGGAGGTGGAGGATGAGTCTCCAATAGTTCCTCCACAAAAGTATCCCCCTCCTCTCTGACCACATATGACTTATCACACTGTAACCGAAATTTCCTATCTGCACACTCAATACCTTTCTCTGTCTGTTCTCTATCATACGCTACAGCTTTCTGCACCACTGTCTGCATTGCTTTCTTCCTAGACACCTTCTCAGCCCTTATACATCGCTGTTTGGCTTCTTTCTGCCATACCTGCAAGGTATCGAACATTGACTGCCTACTTCTTCTAGCAAACAATTTATCTTGAAAAAAATGCAATTTCTGTTCATCAAAAGTACCATCAAGTGGCCACTGAAGCTCAGCATTGTCTCTCGTATATTTGTGCCACAATGTACGAAACATAATAGGGCCAATGCCATGCTTCACATACATCTCAAAACCCGGAGTGCCTTCCGGAGGAGCGGGCTGCCGTTCCTCCAATCTGTTTTCCGCTGCGCATCTTCGACACCCAAAACACCACAATTTACTCCAACAAGACATCTTAGCATCAGACACCTCCACTGATCACACAGACACGCACTCCCTCACAATACAAACAAAGAGCTCCCAAGAAGCAGTCCAAAAACTGCACCAAAACAAGACAGTCCTCAGACTGCACCAAAACAAGATAGGCTCTAGCCCCAGACCTTTTCAAGAATACCGAATTACAGGAGGCCTGGCGAAACGTTTTTAAACGTCCCGTATCACAAGGGTCTGCAGACCTACCAAATTAATCAAGACGGCGCCACACTTACCAAAGCTCACCTGGTGCACACAGGTCAAACAAGATTATTCTCCACTGCCGACTCTTCAGACCTAAGCAGTCAGATCCAAGGATTTTGCCTCTGCAGGACCCCATCCATGATGACCACTAGACGAGGAGCCGCCTGATCAGACAGGCAGGGCAGCTGCGAGAACTAACGCTCGATCGTGTGGGGTACCCCGATCCGCCCATCCAACCAGACGCAACCCCAACCTCTACAACCCATCTATGGGCGAGATGGGTCATCTGGTGGAGTCCCTGTTTGGGCGCCAACTGAAGGAAGTGACCCATTTAGGGTCAATCGGGTCACTCTAGACCTCTGCTAGCTTTCCATACAATGAAGAGTCGATGATGTAGTAGAGAATGCCAACAAGCTAGTTTATTCGGAATTTACACTGCAGTGGAGTCCAGCCTAACCAGCCTCTACTACTGGCTGACGAAGGACTGACTTGAACAAGCATAAAGTTACATTATGTAGGTTGCAGAGCCCACTAAGACCCGCCTATTATGGAAAAGTACTGGTAGCTGTTGTCATACAATGAGGGTACAGTGTATGAGTTTCAGTTCCACAGCCTGGCACACACTATCTACTGCCCAAGGTCGTCTAGCTTATCCTCCCCACTAGACAGGTGGGAGAAGGCCTTGATGTAACTGTAGAAGAATGTACTAATGAGCAATATCTTAGCACTGAAGAAACTAAACTTACCAAGAGCTATTTCTCGGAAAGAACAAACATAACAGTTTCGTTCTGTTTATAAAATGGCGGCGTCTAACAAGACAAAAATGGCAGTGCACATGTCAATCGGACGAATATAATGCCGGCATCCACTGATTACATATTTCACACAATATACGTATTAATGCATTAGTTATATCAATGCTAACATTACTTTGAGTATAATGCGAATAATATGGTCATTTTCAGTTCTATTCTAACAGGGGGAAGAGGGACGCCTGTAGTCAAACCTTCTTCAAAGCTACGATCCAGTCAGGTTCTCCAGCGAGGGAGTAGCTTTGAAGAAAGTTTGACTACAGGCGTCCCTCTTCCCCCGCTGGACTCATGAGGCCCATTCATGGTCTCTAACATGAATTTTGCAATTTTCTACGAAGAGGTTTCGCTCTTTTCCTATTTCCTCTTGGAGTGACTCTCTTTTGTTTTGCTAAACCACCCAAAAACATTTCCAGGATATAAAGAGCAAAGTTCTTCTGGTGTCTTCAAATTGATATCCTTAATGTTGCAGTTTGCTTCTCTCAAAAAGTCATGTAAGTCATCCCGTGCATACTCTGCACAACTGAGGGTCACAAACCAAGTTGGGCATCTAAATTTCATAACGTACATTTTAGTTCACCATGACGGTGATACCAATATTCATTGGTGCTTCATTGGCATGCCATTAAATTTATCAATTTGTATTCCAACTTCTCATCATTTGTGTGAATTTTTTTGACAAAGACTTTTGCGAACATATTGTATAGATTAACTCCTGTCTTAAGAATATGGTTCATAGCCTATGGTAGTCCAGACAAATTGTTTTCAAATAACAGATGAAATATATATGGAATACATTGACAAAATATAGGGTCCTCTGAATATAATCTGGTTGACCTATATTCAACTGCTGGTATTTGCACTGGGCGGTCATCATATCACCCACCTACTCAAGTTGGAAATAGTTGTGGAAAACGGCAAGCCTCTACACTTTTCTCCCACACACTCATTGGAACTCGTTTAACTTTTTTTCATCTGGTATAGTTCAACATCATCCCCCATAATGTCTTTGGAATGGAGTGGATGGATTTGTAGTGCTCATATATTTCTTCAGATTTAGTTCTAGCCACTTTTTGGAACTGTCCACTTGAAGGTAGCATTTCTTCCTCCATACAACTTCCATCTGTAAGAATATCCACATCTTTTATAACAGACATTATTTTGTTTGAGGTAGAATGTAGCTTTTTTCAACTTATTCATATCCACTGGACCTTGCCAGATTTTTTGTTTTTTTGTGTGGGCACGCCATTCACTAGAACAATTAGCAGGTCATCTATATTTCTTTCTACACCCACAATTTCAATATTATGTTTAAAATCTAAAGGTAAGTACACAACTCTACCTTTAAGGCCTTTCTGTAGCTCAGTTGGTTGTTTCACAGTCTAACTATTGCTTGAAAAGGGTGTGTAGATTTTATCAGTATTGTTT
Source organism: Calotriton arnoldi (assembly GCA_963921515.1). Lineage (NCBI taxonomy): Eukaryota > Metazoa > Chordata > Amphibia > Caudata > Salamandridae > Calotriton > Calotriton arnoldi. Next base: position 296,327 of record CAWUFW010014526.1, on the reverse strand, counting down.
CATAAACATTTAGATATCGATGTTTGTCTGGAATTTGAACCAACTCTAACTTAATATGTATTGCTCTCGCAGACATTTTGTTGTCCTCTAATTTGTAACAGCAATACTTACATATGATCTGCTGTGTTAACAATTCAACCATTCCCCCACAAATAAATGCACAGCAAATTCTAAACACTTATCTCTGTTTTCTTGCTCAGTTTTTAAGAACAAAGTAGGTTGGGATGTATTGGATTGGTATGGCAGCTTAATAAGGCAACTAGTAGCCCGCTTTGAGTAAGCAAAGGGAGGACCTCAGCCAGCAAGTGGTACAGGAGGCAAACGGACCAGCTGGTTTGATGATGATTGCCAGGTGAATGGAAGAGCGGTAAAGAGGAATAGTCGGCTATTTAAGTCGAATCCAGGTGATACCTTCCTAAGAACAGTCATGGTGGCCTCGAATATTGCCTACCGAAATGTATTTGCTCATAAAAAAAGAGAGTTTTAAAGAGTAAATTGGGAGTTAATGCTAGCTACCATTGCTGATAATAACAGTAAGCGTTTCTGGTGACTAGTGAACTCTATAACTCTCTCATCTACATCTTCTCTAGAGGCCCAGATAAGCAAAGATGACTGGTATACTTTCATCTCCTCGCTATACAATGGGGGAAACTCAAAGGTTTTGTTTGTGGACCGGTCCAGCTCTGAAATTGAGGCAGGTATGATTGCATTCACCCAGATGGCAGAAGTGCTGTCTGAAATAATTAGTAATATGAAAGTTTCTAGGGCTGGTGGTCTGAATAGGTTACCATCTGTGATTTTAAGAAAGACTCCAGAAAATAGGGACTCATTTTGAGTGGGTTTTTTCAGTGGGTAACTCGCACAGGCATCGACCCAGACTCGTGGAAAGGAACTATAGTGAAGCCCATTCACAAAAAAGGCAAAAAGGATCAGCCCTCTAATTATCATAAGATTTCCCTTCTCAACATTCCCTCCAAACTCTTTGCACAAAAAGTATTAAAACATCTAGTGGCCTTGGCTTTTGACACCGGGTTGATCCCTGTGGAGCAAGGCGGCTTCAGACCAAAGCACTCAACGATGGACCATTGTTTCACGCTGTGGGGAGTCGCAAGGAAGTCAATGGGATCAGTAAGTGGCCTGTGCTGCTGCTTCGTTGACTTCTGAGTGGCTTTCGACAGGGTGGACAGAGGTACACTGTGATGCGAACTTCAGCAGTGGAACATATCTGGAGACTTGTTAGATCTTGTGATGAACCTTCATAGAGATAATTGGGTCCAAGTCGACTTGGACATACCCAGCAGCCTACTGAGGGTAATTCTAGAAGTAAACTGTTTATGGCAGGGGTGTGTGTTGGCACTCCTGCTGTTTAGTTTGTTCATTCAGATCTCCCCTTGACATTAAGTAGTACTCATAGTTATTCTCCAAAGATAGAGGGTAGCCACATTAGTTGGCTTATGTATGCGGATGATTTGGTGGTAATGGACCTTATGCCTATATGGCTCCAACGGAAATTAAATGCCCTGAATTCTTATTGTCTTGAAAACAAACTAACAATAAATGTTGAAAAGACAAAGACACTTTTTTTCTCTAGAAAGAAAAATAAATTCACTTGGTTTTTAGGTGATGTGAGGCTGGAGCAGGTCAGAGAGTATAAGTATATGGGTATGATCTTCTCTGATGATTTGAGATGGGACAAGCATATGGCTTCCCTGAGACTTGTACTACCAGCAGAAGTGATTGGCCTGAAAAAATTTGATTGTAAACATGGTAGCTACATCTTTGAACCAATAAGTAAACTTATTCTGGGCAAATAAATTGACCCAGGTCTTTACGGAGTAGAGGTCCTGGGAATGGATAAACGGGTCTCATGGGAAGGCCTAGAAGGTAGATCTTTGAAGTTGCTCCTTGATCTACCTAAAAATGTGATTGTTCAAGCCGTAAGGCGGGAGCTAAGAGATGTAGCCTGGAGCTCCCTGGTGGATGCCAGAGCTTTACGTTTTTATCTTCCAATCAAAAAAGGGCCCCCTGCTGAAAAGCTGTTGGTTCTAATTTTACCTGAGATATTGTCAGTTCTCTCCGGATAGAGGAAACCTGTGGTAACAATGCTGAAGTGAATGGGAGTCCCAGACATGCAAACTGTGCAAACCAGGCAAATAAAGGGCACCCTCAGGCAATGTGCTATTGAAACCAGTTGGAGGGAGAACCTTCAATATACTATGGGCAAGAGTTCAGCTATAAGTTTCGTAGTTTTGCAGGAGAGTATGGAACTTTTTCCGTATTTGTACAAAATTCCAGATACGTTTTTATGAAATGGAATTTTGCGGCTGAGGGTAGGTATTGACCCAGGTTGGCATTTACCGGGACAAAAACAGAAATAGCAGAGAATCATGGTCAATGCTCTTGTAAGCGAGGTAGGAAAAACTCAGTGAGTCACTTATTGATGGACTGCGTATTTCTTCGGAGGAAAGGAAGAAGTTTTACCAACCTGTCTTTAAAAGTATGGGATATGGTTGAGAAAAATAGGCCAACTTTTGATATGTGGCCTTAGAAATCAGTATGTAGCCATTGCCGCTGGCCAATATTTGTGTAAAGTTGTAATATCTCATATTAACCTTAGTGTTTTTGTGGTTGTGACAAGCTGTTATACATATTGCTCTTTATAATGTTTTTATGTTGTAAAATGATTTCTAAAATGTATTTTCTTTTTTTCTTTTTAACGGATGTGTGACTTTAGGAGGTTGACATTTTATAGAGTTTTAGCATGAGAGAATTAGATGTTTATATTGCTGTATCCCTAAAAACTGAAGCTATTTATTGGTCGAACTAATTGATCTCTGAGTAGTAGTAGTGTAATACTGATTGTATGCGATTTTAAGATAATTATACTAATGAATTGGGAAATGGGCAATATTTCTGTAAGAATTTATTTCTTGAAAATAAAGGGGCATATTATCAAGGGCAGTATCGCCACTTTAGCAGCACTTTTTGCCAATAAAGCGGCGATATTTTTATCACCCTATTAGCAAGCTGTCGCTAACAGCTGTTAGCGACAGCTTAATGGCGATAGCGGACGTTTTGTTGCCGCTTTGCATGTCAGCGATAATTGTCGCTAATGACATGCAAAGTAGGCGTTCCCAACTAAAAGCAACTGCAAACAGTCGCAAACACAACTTCCCCCTATTATCAATGCCCGCGAAGCGATAAAAAAAGTCGACCTAACCGCGATTATCGCTGGAATTTAACACCTGCTAAAAACTTGACATACCTATTTTCTCAATGGGAGGTGGATTGTGAGGCTAAGTCCACCATGGCCTATCAACAAGGATTCCCCTATCGCTGGTGTTTTATCGCAGGATTTCCTGCGATATTCTCGCATTTCGCCGCTATCGCTGGATTTTGTATCGCCTTGGAGATAAGCGTTGCTAATAACGCGCTATCTCGGCAATTTAATCCAGCGATAGCCGGCGATAAAAAAAACAGCGCTAAGCGCGCTTTGCGATAATTATCGCAAATCGTTGCTAATATGCCCCAAAGTTTTTTTTTTTTTTTTTACTAGAATAAATCTATATTTCAAATTTGGCTTTTGTAGTGAGTGTGTCACAAAATATACAAGCATGTTTGATTTCTCTTTAGAAACTGCATTAAACTTCGCTCTTTCTTATTACTATCCCTAATTTTTTAGATGTTATTCCTGGCGACTTTCTGTCTTGTTCTTAAAGCTAGAAGCCTCCCCATACTCATATATTTCCCCCCGGTTAGCTTGGTACATCTGTGCCACTTTAGTCTGAAAATACGCGTTTATTTCCGATTTGGCGATAGCTAATTTGATCATTTGTTCGCCCAATAGGCTCTCAGAGCCGCCTTTATTTATTATTTGAACATGCTCTACCTCAAGTTCTGATAATTTGCTAATTAGTAAATCAAATTGTGCTTTACATTGTTTCCGGGTACGAGCTACAAACCTGATTACCTCACCTCTCAAGGCAGCCTTAAAAGTATCCCATACCACCTCGCGGGAGGCACTATATCTATTACAATCAAAAAATTCTTGAGCCCATTGCTTGATATATATGCAAAATTCCTCATCCATCAATAGCTTTTTATCAAATGACCATGTAGTCCTTTGCCTAACAACCATCTCCCCCCTTATCTCCAAAATCAGAGGGTTATGATCGGAATATAATTGGGGCAGTTTTATAATATCTAAATTATCTATCAGTAAGTATGAAGCCAAAAAATAATCCAATCGTACAAATTTCTTATGTGGATGGGAAAAATATGTAAATCCGGGATCTCTTCGCTGTTTTTCTACCCATACATCGCGCAAGCCATGACTATCTTTAAATGCCCTAATTGCTCTATAAACCTTCGGTTTCCTGCCTACATATTTCTGATTTTGGGTATTATTCGCATCCATATGTATATTAAAATCACCACACACTATCAGTCGTTGTGACCAATTAGCTAGTTCTATTTCCAATTCATTCCAGATGTCCGCATCATCCAAATTAGAGCCATAGATATTCACGACTGTCATCCCTGTTGATAGTTCTACTATAGCCCAGCGCCCCCACTTGTCTGCTGCAGATCGCACTACCAGCCCATTCCGTTGTCTGGTATATATAGCAACCCCTCTGATCATGGTGGTCTGAAAAGAACATGCCACCAAGCAGTAACCTCTAATCTCTAAGAGATCTTTATTATTCCATGGAATGTGTGTTTCTTGTAAACATATTAAATCTGGGTTCAATGTTCTAAGTGTCTCATATACCCTTTCTCTTTTTTTCCTATCATTTAAACCGCCAACATTCGATGAGCAAAGCTAAAACTATTCATATTTTGCAATATTTTCCCTCTTATCTGACCATTGATGAACTACTACCTCGTAATTAATGTTTTGCTTAAAAACAGATGTTTCTGATTTCCTTTTTTTCTGTTTATCTCTCTCTTTAACTCCCCCTCGGCTTGCCCACCCCCACATCCTCCACCCCCCCAACATCCAACCAAACCCCCACCCAACACCTAACCCAGTGCAACCCCCCATCCAACCCTGTGCCCCCCAAAACCACCCAACCATCCCCCCACCCATTATCCCCTACCCAGGCAAAAGGGAAAATAGCCCTTACGATGGAGAGAGACTTGACCTCTGTGACCCCCCTTCTTCAAGTTACAGTAGTGTTAGCCGGACATATATATATCCCCCTTATTTTCCACAAACCATATATCTATCTATATAGTATCCTGTACATTAGTTTCTAGTGAACCCATTTCCTAGTTGCTCAAATGGCATCTCGGTATTCTTTCGCTTGTATTTCTGAGATAAAAAATCGTGTCTGACCATTGCTGATTATTTTTAATGTGGCTGGGTTTAGCAAAAACGCCTGCGCCCCTTATTTTGAAAAGGAGTTATAAGTTGGCGTAGCTGCCATCTTTTTTCTACAGTGTGGTGACAGTAGTCAGGTCTTACAAAAAACTGAACCCCTTTTCCCTGCCGCTTCCTGTCCGGTCGAGCTAAATCGTATAGGGCTTGGTGTGCTAGAAAATTGTTTAAACAAATCAAAATAGCCCTCGGTCTGATCTTGGTTTGACCTTTTTTAGCTATCGGCTGTCTAAACGGAAGCCTGTGAGCTCTTTGGATCTCGGTAGACCAGTTCCACATTGTTAGGTCCGGAAAGGCTTCAGAGAAAAGATCTTGATGGCTTGCAAAGTGGTATTTTGTACTGCCATTTCATCTTCTAGAGTCGATATTCTCCCCTCCGCCTCATTCATTCTGTCAGTAAATTCATTGCAGGTTTTTGCTATTCTCCTGACAGTGTTTTGTAATTTCCGGCAGGCAGTGTGTGTCTTGAGATTCTCTGTGCGGGTTTCGAGCCTATGGTCTACTATAGATTGATAGATTGCAGCCAAGGATATTTCTTCTGTCTGACCGCCCATTGCACCCATATTGCCCAACGAGGAATCCTCAATTTCTGTGCCGGGGAAGCTGGGCTCAGAGTGAGGTTCAGGAGACAGGGAGATCTCCCACATCAAACTTTTGACTGGCCCCGGGTGGGGTACCTTCTCCTTGTTTGTCGGTTCTTTATGCACCATAGTAGTGTCCAGATTTTTTTCGTCCACATTAGAGATATTCGATTTATTCCACAAACTGGTTGCAGACCCCTCCAGTGATCCAGATCTTGATCCCCCATCTATTTCATCGTGTCCAATTTGCTCCTCTTCTGATGAATCCGAGAGTTCTGAAAGTGAGTAAAAATTCTCACCTGAGTCCCCCTCTCTGCTAATCTCTCTGCTGGTCTTTGCTTCACTTCCCTCTTTTTGATCGTGGTCCGTAGAGGAATCCAATATAGGTGCGTTTATATCCACATTTGGCTCACCATGCCTTACCTCTGATGCATTCCGTTGTGGCTCAGGGGTAGTCTGGTTAAGATTCCGAAGGGGGTCTTTTTCCTTATCAGGATGTGCCATGTCATGCTGCTTATACATTACACCCCCAGGGTTTTCATCCAATAAGATATTCGCTGATGTATAAGTGTTATCAGAAATACCGGCCTCAGCCCCAACATTCGCCATTTTTTCTTGGACGCCAATAGCATTCTCCTTTTTCGATTTCGTAAACATTTGTGGGACTTTTTTTCTTGCATCCACTTGCTGTTCACCTCCCTGCATAGGGGTGCTCAGATCGCCAATTATGCCCTCAAAAGACGTTTTTATGTTGATTCCACCCTTCATCGTGGTCTCTCTTCTACTCCCAACCTGAGGATCTCTGGCCTTGCCGCCACGAGCGGATTTTGGGGGCATGATGAGACAGATTTACAATCGTACAGTTCCGTTTGGAAAGAGTCAGCACTTACAGCTTTTAATTTGGTGTGTTGGCTTTTCGCAGGCGTTATCAAAATAAATGCTGTTTTCCTAGTGACCACCCGCTTGTGTCACTGCATCCCTGCATCCCGTGTGATCCACCGCCCCTCCTCACAGCAGACCTCCACAGCACAGAGCGCTTACCGACAAAGTCTCTCCTGCGCACCGCCTCCAAGGACCCGAAAATGTCTTGGGGCGCAGCCCTCTCCTGTCTGTAACAGCCTCAAAGAGTTGTCCAACTCGGGCGCGGGCGCGCACCCCTGCTTCCCGCTGCCGTGGTTGACAGCCGATTCAGTATCGTGGGTATCATGCGCCAAGGACGATTGCTGGACAATCTCTGGTTTTCCTTCCACATAGGTGAGCGGTAAGTGAACGATTAGGCGGGTTGGTAGAGCACAGAGCAATCGCCGCCCCCGCCGCCGCTGCCGAATACCTTTTACTTTCCTGCAGCAACTTTTACTTCGATATTTTCAACCATTTTTGGTTTCCTTTTCAGAACGTCCAGTTGAATGCCATGTCCCGGTATATCGCCGAAGTATTCTGTAAATGATAGTCTATGAAGAAGGAGAGTTCAGTGAGGAGCTCATCTCTCGCACGTCCGACTTGCGGTCGCCATCTTCACCCCAACCATAGACTAAACTTCGCTCTTTCTTGTGCAAAGTTATCAGTACTAATATCTGTGTTCTCTTCCACTACACCTGAACATACCAACCCCTCATTTTGCCTAGACTCTTCTTCAGGGCCAAAGAAACATAATGAATAGCTTCACAAACATTTTCAACCTCTGATACTGTACTGTACAACAGTGCTTTGTTCATTTCTCCTAAAGAAAATGCAGGACTTTTACAAAGTAAAGTCTTCTAACTGTATTTTGCATGTTTGAATGCTAACATTCTAAAATGATGAAAGTTACTTGTGCACACTTTACTGGATAGACACACCAGTGAGTGTCCTTGTAAGTGAGTGCATTTCCCAATTTGCATGGATCTAAACCTAGCAAGATTTCAATTTTCCACTTCACCAATGCAGAAATTGATGTAGAGAATTTCTTAAAACATCAGGTGACTCCTGCTGAACTCTACAGATACTACTGCAGATCCATTTATACACAGGGGCATGTCTACGCCACCCTTGTACTTTTTCAGCTATATATTTGTCTACATTTCTAGGAGCCACCACCTCTTTCGGAATAGGAGTATTGTCTTTTACCTCATAGCATCCTCGAGTTGTTTCAACTGCATGCACTAATGTGTTTCCTTTTAAGTAGCTTTCTTCATTAAAGAATGCCTCAGTACTAGACGTATGCTTCCATTCTCCTTTGAAAAGGTTGCAAATATTACTAATATTGATAATCCTTTACTTTTGACTTTTTCTCTTTTATCAAGTGTTCTCATCCTGCTCAGTATCAAAATAAATATTTTTTGTTTAAGGACAAATGTATTATCAACCACACTTTTGATGTGCTGTTTTGGCAAATTGTGTATTACCCTACTTCTAAACATTCTTAATAATATTTCCTTAAATTGTTTCTGTCTTCTTGTCTAACTAGGATTTTTTTAGAACATCTCCTACTTTCAGTATGACCTACTCCTTCTCCATTCTCACTTGATTGTAAAGCTGACTTTTTATGAAACTTTTTCCAAGCTTTGCATTTTCTTATATACTGTCTTAAAAAAATCCTTAGTTCTCTTGCCAGCAGCTCTTTTTTTCTGAGTACATTCTCCACATCTTGTGCTATTTTACTGTCAGTTTCAAGTAGATAGCAGTGTTTACTTTGTTTTTTCACTTTTCTATCTTTCTTGTCATTATAACTCTTCTTCTTAAAGCTCAAGCAAATATCTGAAAAGCAAATATAGAATATATTTAACTTTACATTACATACTATTAGATTACATACTATAAGCAAGTGATTAGCTAGATAAGTGGTTATGTCAGTCTGTAAGCTGCAGTATGAGTCTATCACTTTGGATGTATAAATGCATTTGTGAGTTAGTGTATGAATGACTAAGTTGGTTGTGTCAGTACTTACGTACATATCTGAGTGAGTATATCAGTCCCTCTGTGGGTGTGTCACTGGATGTGCAAGTAACTATGTCTTGTGTGACTGTCTCTCTTAGTAACTCTATGGGTGTGTAAATGTGTACGTAAGTGGCTGTATGGATTGCGTACTGTCTATGTTAGTGACTGTTGGGGTATGTAACTGTGTGTGCAACTGGCTCTGTTAGTGCTGGATACATAAGTGTTGTCTGGTTGTGTGAGTGAATGTATAAGTACCTCTGTCGCTTTCTGACTGGGTGTGAGTGGCTCTATGCTTATGTAAATAGGTATGTCAGACTCAGTATGGGTGAGAGACTGGATTAATGGGCCGGTAAGTGTGCGTGCAACTCACTAAAACTTCAAAGTATATGTCTTACCATTTAAGCACTCTGCCCTATGGGCTACCTATGGACTACCTCAAAAAGTGACTTATGTGTAGAAAAAGGGGGGTTTAAAGCTTGGTAAGGGGTTTTACATGCCTAGTCATCCTAGCAGTTAAAGTGCACATGCAGGCTCTGCAGTAGCAGGCCTGAGGCATGATTAAAGAGCTACTTGTCTGAATGGGTGACTTGGTTGTGTCAGTACTTGAGTACATATCTGAGTGAGTGGATCAGTCCCTCTGTGGGTGTGTCACTTGATTTATAAGTAACTATGGGGCACATGCATCAATGTAGGCTTTTGCGATTCCTTAATTGCGATTATTAAGGAATCGCAATTAAGGAATTTCAAAAGCCTATGCATGTAGGAATCGCTATAAAATTAGCGATTCCCAAACATTCCTTAATTGCGACTCGCAAATTGCGAGTCGCCTACAGGCCCATAGGAATGAATGGGAAATTGCATGCGCAATTTGCGAGTACCAATAGGTACTCGCAAATTGCGCATGCAATTTCAAGGGTGCAAGGGTGTCAAAAGAACACCCTGTTGCACCCCTGAAATTGATCTGTGCACAAATGTTGCACACACACATGCCCCAAGGACATGTGTGTGTGTAACCTACAACTTTGAAAAATGCAAATAGGCATATGAGTGGCTTTGTTGCAGCAACAAATGCATATATAACTGGGTGTATGGCTGTGTACATCTCTCTCTATCTTAGTGAGCAATGGATGCATGAAAAGCTATATGTGGGTCTGAAAGGATATGACAGTGCCTGCATACTTGCAAGAATGAGTATGTAAGTGGATGTAAAGGGACATAAATGGGTGTGTAAATTGGTTTTATTGATGTTGCTTTCAGTGTGTCAGTCTCTATCTAGCAATGTCAGTGGTGCATACATAAGTGCCTTGTTGGAACTGTGACTATATTAGTGCCTGCCTCACTATGTGTGTTATATATAAATAAGCAATCACCCACATCTACTTCCAAACACATTCATTCATTGAAGCTTAATAAAACTATATTTTATCTTCAGACATTTGTATTCCTCCTCTGCTGTTCACAATGTTTTTCCTTAATATCCTCATCTACCCTCCCTTTCATTTTCCATTATACTGTTGTGTATAACCTACATATTTTATTGCACCTTATATACACTTATATTTTTAATATACATATACCTTCTAAAAGTACGGCGTAATTGACATACCTGTGCAAAGTCTTTGCTGTTCTCCAATTTTTTTCTCTGTATCACTTATAATCACTTGTCAGTGACAATATGAAGTCAGAAGTACAGGAATGGTGTACCACTTTCAGTACAAAGGAACAATTAATGGCAACCCTTCCCGCTCTGCTTTCAGTGATACTAATGTCATAAGCAAATAACAACCTTCCTTTCATATTTTACTTTTGTTATACCACTTCGGAATCGTCACTGTTTTTTAACCCCTTGTAAGTCTCCTGTTAAGAAGCCCAATTTGGTAGTGGTTTGGAGCGGATTCGCCATGGCGCTCAGCATGAAGCCCCGTGTAACATCGAGCAGGTTTTGCGAATCCGCACCGGAGCCCGTAAAACCACTAAGCAATCTGCTGTTATAGTTTGCCATTTATAATTTACTTTGTAAAAAGTACTGAATTTGAACCCAAACACTCCCTAATAAGCAATATTTCCATACCAATCTGTTTTTCAGATTAACATTCTATTCTGTTTTGTCCCCTTCCTCCCAGCACGTTTAGCTCTGTTTCCATGGTAACCTTCTTTGGAACACTGACTGCTACCACTAGGTCATATGTTCACAGCACTTTCTGTGAGCAGCACACAAACTTAACTTAAACTGTAGCAGGCGTGGTTGACGGTTTGGAATTGTAAGCATATTCCAAACTAAATTTTTTCCAAAATCAATCACAAATGTAGTTACTTTTTTCTCAAAATCACAACCTAATTTTAGCTACCTGCATATTAACGCCATCCAATCAAATATGTTCTTTTTTAATTTAGATGCTGTCCTCCATTTTAACTGTCTTTCATTTTGAAAACTGTTTCATTCAGCTGCAGCCTTATCCTGTGTTCTATTCCTGTTTGCCTCCAAAATGGTCATAGTGTGGATTGTGGGCCACAGTTTTGTGTTTTGGGCCAGAGAGAGTGCTAGAAAGAGTGGCATTGACATGGACTTCGGTTTACCCAATGTATACATTACTTGGCTTTGCCAGAGAGGATTAAAGAGACATCAATTGCTGCCTTTGGTTAAAAAGCATTGTGAATTGCCAATATCCAGACCTAATGATTGTGCACTGGACTTAGGCACAATTACTGGGATTGGACTCCAAATTAGGGGTGTGTGGAATCGTGAAGTTTTATTCTGTGGAGTTACATAAAAACTCAGTGAGAATCTGCCCAACTCTAGAACTATTACCCTGTCTGCTTTCTGAGGTTGTTGTGGGTCAAAAATAAAAATGGACAGAAAGATCATGTATTTGCTTTTCACTGATATTTCTAACCTCCTTTGTACCGCCTGCGAGCGCATGCAGCTACCGAGCCTGTTTCCACCAGTTCTGCTTGGCCATGGTGCACACTGGGTTGTATTCCTGTCCCCGGGGTGGCTGTGCATTCTGCCTCTGCCTTCCAGCAGGCTCCGGAGATCGTGTGACAGCTTTGGTCACATGGTGAGTAGTAAACCCAGCACTTCAACCCCAACACAAATGCCATGCTTTACAAATGATTCATTTTTTCAGTTTTAAGTTACATTTTGACCAATATTCCTGGAAATTCACAACAAATGAGCAGTAAGCAGTGAACGCCCAGTAACATAACCATCTTATGAAGGTTTGTTTACAATAGGTGTGCCTTCTTTGAGAAGCACTTATAGCAGTTTGCACACAAATTCAAGTATGAAGATAAACATTTTTGTGATGTCATTGGTGTGCTTTGTACTGGGCATCAGAACTATTTACTCACTTAAGAAACAACAAAAACTGAAACATCATGCTGGTATGTTACAAATACAGTTGTACGCATTGGTTAGTCATTAGGAATTTGTGATTTGTGGATCACAGCCAAAAGCTTTGTCATAGGACTTCGCTGTTAATTACTTTCTGAATGCTCTTTATTATTTTCTGTTTCCTTTTTGCTGGCCACTTTACTCATTGGCTGTGCTGTAGCAAGTGTGTTGTTTGTTCTGCCTCCAAACCCTGATGTTGTTTCTACAGCTTTCACATGCAGTGCCAGCTTTTCTCATGCCAGATACTTCATAAATACTGAGCTTCTGGAGGAATGTGTGTAAATACTACTTGCCTTTGAGGTTTCTTTGTCAAGACTGCCAACACTTATTGGTGATGTTGAATGTGTTGGGTGGGTGTACTTTTTCATTGTGCACCTGCATAATTGCTGCCTGTACAAAAGGGTGAATGGGCTAGTTTGTTGCGTTTGTCAAAAACATTTTTGAAACATAAAGCCATTTTATGAGGCAGTGTTAGGCTTCTAAAAGGCATAAGTGATGGCAATGCTTAGAGCTCATAAATTCACAGTTTGGGCTTATTTACAATCCTTTAATGCTCTCCTCTACTTTAGTTTTGCACAGATATGGGAGGGCCGCTTTCAATTTGGGCCTTTTTCCTTTGTGTACAGTTCTCCTCCTCAGTGTGGTCTCTGGGTAATGTTTTGTATATGTGTGCTAGGCAGGGTGGGACTAGAGCACTGTTCTGATAAGGAACATGGCAACAACATATTAGTGGGAGGCTGCAAATGAACTGTCCCAAACCTCCAATATATCATTTGCCCTTGGCACAAAAGACAGAATAATAAAGGTGTCAAATGATTGTCTTTCCTGAACAGGTGCATTTTATACTTTGTAATCTGACCAAATAGTTTTTCAATTAATACAGGTCTTTGACCATGGAAGAATGGTGTTCACAGTATTCTTTGTGAAACAACTTGCTCACTAGATGGCAGTGTAAGCAATTATTTGTGCAGTATTTCTTTTTAAAGACAGCATAAATCAAAAAATCAGCAGTGCTGCTGATAATTTAGCTGGCGGCCGAATTTATTAGTAATTCCGCGTTACAAGAGTAACGAAGATATACTAAATTTCTCCAATTCTGCCAGCAAATAAAAAATTCCACCCACACCTACTGGAAATCCTAATGAAGGATACCTTTTGTACATTAATCGCACTTTTCCCACACACTGCCTTGGTGTTTTCCAACATTTGCCAAAGGCAGAAGTGGAAGTGGTCAAACAAATTCTGTCCACAGATAGACAAAACCAGGAACCACGTTAATAAAACTGTTTCTGCATTCCTCAGAGACCACAACATGGGCTCAATATACAACAACAATTTACGCTTTGATATGGATGGTATATATAGAAATGATGGAGTTCATTTCACAGAGAAAGGCAACAGAGTGTTCCTCAATAACTTGAAAGACTGAATCCTGTTTTATATGTAGTTATCATCTACACACCATAAACACAAAGGCTCTTTTCAGAGCCAACCCTTTTCCCAAACACTGGTTAATTTTCATTCCAAATCCTTGTTTTTATTTCTTACTCGTTTCTGCTGATCTGTTGTGCATTAACAAACAAAAAGCACACATTCAATACAAAGCAGCATGTTTAGGACTCAAGACGTATCCATGGCTCTGTTCCCAACCAAAAACACTAATTTACAAAAACAACATATTTAATACAGTGGATATGTGTGTGGCTCATTGAGTCTGTGAGTGAATGTATTACAAATATTCTGGGTATGTGTGGGTGTAAGGGCCACTAGGAGTGTCAGTGCATGTATGGATGTGTTAATGGCTGAATGGCTCTATGAGTGGGTTCGTAAGTGGTGCCATGGGTCTGTCAGTGGGTATATGAGTGTCTGTGATTGAGTGTGTGAGTGAGTGGGTCTGTGAGTGTGTGTATAGGTGACTGTGTGGGTCTATGAGTGGGTTTGTGAATCACTGTGTGGGTCTGTGAGTGGGTGTCTAAGTATCTGTGAGCATCTCAGTTGGTGTATGAGTGAGTGAGTAGGTCTGTGAGTGGGTGTCCATGTGGGTCTGTGAGTGGATGTGGGGGTGACTGTGTAGGTCTGTGAATGGGTATCTGAGTGTCTGTGTACATCTGTGAGGGGGTGTGAGAGTGAGTGAGTGGGTCTATGAGAAGGGATAGAGGTGCCGCCATGGGTTTGTGAGTGGATGCGTGAGTGTCTGTGAGTGGGTGTGAATGTCTGTGTGGGTCAGTGAGTGGGTGTGTAAGTATCTGTGTGGTTCTGTCAGTGGGCATTTGAAACCCTGTGTGGGTCTGTCACTGGGTGTATCAATGCCTGTATGGGTCTGTGAGTGGGTGTATCAATGTCTGTATGGGTTTGTGAGTGGGTGTGTGACTGTCTGAATGGGTCTGTGAGTGGGTGTGTGAGTCTCTGTGTGGGTCTGTAGGTGGGTGTGTGAGTTCCTGTATGGATCAGTCACTGGGTGTGAGAATGCCTGAATGGGTCTGTGAGTGGGTGTGTAGGTGTATATGTGGATCTGTGAGTGGGTGTGTGTGTTCCTGTGTGGGTCTGTGAGTGGGTGTGTGAGTGCCTGTGTGGGTCTGTTTGTGGGTGGCTGAGTGCCTGAATGAATCTGTGAGTGGGTGGATATGTGAGTTCCTCTGTGGGTCTGTGAGTGGATGTGTAAGTGCCTAAGTAAGCCTGGGAGTTGGTGTGGGAGTGCCTGAGTGAGTCTGTGAGTGTGTGTGTGCCTGAGTGGATCAGTGAGTGGGTCTGTGAGTGTCTGTGTGGGTCTTTGAGTGTTGGTGTGGGTCAGTGAGTGGGTATGTAAGTATCTGTATGATTTTATCAGTGGGTGTGTGAAACCCTGTGGGGGTCTGTCACTGGGTGTATCAATGCCTGTATGGATCTGTGAGTGGGTGTATCAATGCCTATCGGGGTCTGTGAGTGGGTGTGTAAGTGTCTGTGTAAGTCTGTGAGTGAGTGTGTGAGTGTCTGTGTGAGTATGTGAGTGGGTATATAAGTAGCACTAAGGGTCTATGAGTGGCTGTGTGAATGCATGTGTAGGTCTGTCTCTGGGTATGTAAATGCCTGAGTTGGTCTGTGAGTGAGTATGTGGGTCTGCGAGTAGGTGTGTAAGTTCCTGTGTGGGTCTGTGATTAAATGTGTGAGAGTCTGTGTTGATCTGTGAGTGGATGTGTGAGTTTCTATATGGGTCTGTCAGTGTGAGTGAGTCTGTGAGTGCCTAGGTGGGTATGTAAGTGTGTGTATGGGTCTGTGAGTGGGTGTGTACATTCCTGTATAGGCCTGTGAGTAGGTGTGTGAGTGCCTATATGGTTCTGTCAGTGGGTGTGTAAGCGTCAGCGAGTGGGTATGTAAGCGATGCTATGGATCTGTGACTGGGTATGTGAATGCCAGTTTGGGTGTGTGAGTTTCTGTGTGGGTATGTGATTGGATGTCAGTGGGTGTGTCAGTTCCAGCGTGGATCTGTGAGTGGCTGTGTGAGTGGCTTTGTGGGTCTGTGAGTGGGTATGTCAGTTCCTGTGTGGGTCTGTGAGTGGGTATGTGAATTCTTGTGTGGGCCTGGGAGTGTGTGTGTGTTTTTTAATTGCAGCAAGTTTGAGAATCCATTGCAGAATCACAAAAGAGGAGTCATGCTGGGAGCTACAGCAGATCTGTGAATCCTCACACAAGGAAAAAACATTTTTTAAGGCAATTTCTTGACCTTCATGGGTCCCTCTGTGACCCCTCTAGCACGCACATGTGATCAGGGTACCCCCACCCTAACTCCCAAAAATCAGTGGCGGCCACATTTTTCCTGTCAGGTTGCGGCCAGCCAATCACGACATTGATGTTGGTGTACAGATTTGCAAAACTCTGTGGTGGATCCGCATAGGGTCGGCGCCTCTTTTTGTTCAATAACTCCTCCAGTACTGATCAGAGTTACACCAAATCACAAACGGGTCTCTTTCCGGACCAAGAGCTAGCTTTCTGCCACATATAGTGTTAATCCGTTCAGTGGTTCAGGCTGTGTTTGTGTTCATAATTCCTATGGGAAATTACATGGTGAAAACGCATTTTGGGACCCCCTTTTCATTGGCCTGTGCTAGACAAATCACTCCAAAACTTTCCAGACAGTATCTGATGTGAGTGGCAAACTAGTCTATGGAATCTAGGTCCTAACTATAACTACCTACTACTATTATATATAATTATATATGTAATTAGGGGGCCCGATCAACTGATGCTATATCTTTTTCTAATAGAAAATTGGTCAGTCTTGGGCAGGGCATTGAAAGAGAAGGCTGAGGCTAGTTACAGTAGGAATCGGGCCGTCCAGTATGAGTATGGAGAGCAGGTAGGACATGTGCATGTACAGCAAATTTAGATAGTAAGTCCAAGAGCCTTATTCGTCCTATTCAAGGTGACAATGGTTTGGTACATACTCATCCACAGGCAATTGCGGAGCAATTCTCTGCTTGCCATAAGGGTCTTTATAGTCATCTTGAAGCATTTGATGCAACAAGGCTTGGGCAATACCTTCAGGGATGCAGTTTGCCTACTCTTGGCGAGATACAGGTCTCTGTTCTCCAGGAAGATATTACTCTAAGAGAAATTGGGGTAGTTTTATCTGCACTACCTCCTGGCAAGGCGGTAGGTAATGATACAATCCCATTAGAATTTTACAAAACTTTTAAGGATATTATTGTTCTTCTTTTGTTTAAAGTCATCCACTATATCACAGCTAGTGGAGAAGTAACTAGTTCTTGGAAATGACCAATATAGTCCTTTTTCTAAAGAAAGGTAAGCCACCGGTGGAACGAGGCTCATATTGCCCCATATCTCTTATTAACGCTAATGCAAAAATATTTGCAAAGATTTGTGCAGTGCGTCTTGCTCCCTTTATGTCTGTTCTTCTGTCACATCAACAGCATGGCTTTATTCCTGGGCAAGACACTACTTGCCATTTCAACACCGCCATCACCGCATTCGATGTGGCGGAGAGATCAGGTTTGAATATGGGAATAATACTATTAGACACTGAGAAAGCGTTTGATCACATGGTGTGAGAGTGTCACTGGGGTACAATGGCTGCCTTCTGCATTTGTGATTGCTTTTGTAAATTGGTACAGGCTTTATATAAAATCTCTAGTGCTCATTTGGCTTATGCAGGACATCTTCTATACATTTTCAGATCTATCACGGCACCCGGCAGGGGTGTCGGCTATCACCTTTACTATTTGCTCTACATATGGAGTCATATCTGCGTTCCCTGCATTTGAATTCTTACATTCAGCCTATGACCTCCGGCGGCTGCGAACTTAAAATTACTGCGTACGCTGATGATGTGGCGATATACTCTTCTAATTCATGAGCCACTCTCAGTTTTATTATAGATTTAGCTAATAAATTTGATACCTTCTCTGGCTAAAAGCTTAACATAGCTAAAACTCAAGTCCTTCTTAAGTTCAGGCCACAATTTCTGATACCTGAGGTTAGCTCGTCATCCACATATTTAGGTATCAAGCTGGCCTCAAAGGTGGCACAAATTATCAAGTTAAACTATGAGCCTCTCTTACAATCTATCATAAAGAAACTAACATGCTGGAATACGTTGCTCATTAGCATCATTGGCTGATGTAATATTATTAAACTGAATGTTCCACCCAAATTCTTATATTTATTTTGGGCAAATCCCTTATGGGTCCCAAATTCTTTTGTTAAAAAGTTAGAAGGTGCCATCAGCATTTTTATTTCGGGCTAGAGGTGGGCTAGGCGTGCAACACAGCTTATTAAATTCCCTTATAGTCGGAGAGGGGCTTTAGTTCCGTTACTTTAAGCTTTATTTCTGGGTGGCATTTCCTTGGCGTCTCCGCAATCTCTTGACAGTTGACAATCCAGACTCCACTGCTTTCTGATATCGCTCTACACTAGGTCCTGATTATAGATATATAGCATATATATGCCATGAGAGTTGTACAAAATATTTTCTACCCCTTATGCACCCGGATACACCTTTATGGGACAACCCAATGCTTCCGGCTATATTACATAATGCAGTTGGCAGAGCCTGGTCCCACTATGGGGTCGAGTGCTTAGGGCATCTCCACGATTTAAATTGGTTCTGTACATTTGATGGGCTCCAGTGTCATGTAGTTCCTACTAATCCATAGGATCTGTGCATTGTTTAGACAACATAAACTAGGGGCTTGGTGTCAAGACTGATTCCGTACACTCCACAGCTACACAGCTATCTCACAGTGCCACCGTAAGCCCCCGTGACCTACCAGGAAGTGAATGGTTTCTAGCAACCACTAAACAAGACATCTATGACCCCCCATGGAAACAGTTTAGAACCTTTCGCTCAGTTGCTCGTGCTCACTTGTTCTCAGAGAAGTATACAGAGAATACACAGTGGAACGTTTTCAATATATTTATTGAACCAACATTATTCTTGTATAGAATACATGTGCTGCAATGATTAATAGACAGAAGTAGATACAAGTGATTACAAGCACCAAAAGCATGATTAGTAAATATAGTTCTACCATGGTGCTAAAACAATGTATATATGCAGGCATAAAAAACAAGGCAGTAATCGAGCGCACTCTTGCTATGAAAACCCTACCTAGAGTGTGTGTAGGTGCAGAGCCAAGAATCCCCCCAAGGGAAAATCCAACCCCATTACCCGAAGGAGAGAATGAAGGACCCCATCTGGTTCACAAACTGGACACGCCTCATGAGATGTCGGACCGCTGCGTGGTGATTTCTCAGCATGCAAGGACCCTCTGTGTCTGCGAAGGGCCTCCTCGACTAATATATCGGGATGCTCATCTTTTGTAATAGAAAACAGCCTTGCAATTTGCGTATAGATTAGTGATGTTATAGATATGTGGATAGCCCTGTTGCAACGTGGATGAAGATAGAGAAGACCTTTGTACATAGTGCGAAAAGAGACCTTATACATGATGTTATGGGCATTGTGATAATTTTGTGAGAAGCTAGATGTATAAACAAGTTTCAGTTTCAGGGAAACTAATCCAACATTGTCGCGCACGCAAAGATGTGCAAAAGGTCACTGCTGAAAATGTTATTTGTGAGGACAGTGTAAGATATAAGCTGCTTCGCAACATGAGCCTAACTCGGGAATATAACACCCACTCCTCATACTAAGGGTAATTCATAAAAGCTATCAAATAAAGGCTGCAGAATGTTTAAAAACTTTAAAAACTACTCTAAAAAGCATCTAAAAGCTAAATAGAATCAGTCTAAAAAATCTGCAAGTCATAATAATATGTAAGCTAAAAAGCCTTAAAGCTGATATAAAATCATCTAAAAGTAAGCTTCCCTTAAAAATATGTCACAAAAAAGCCTTAAAAGTTATTACATAGTTTGCAATCCCAAGCACTCTGAAAGCCATGGTGCCTAGAAGAAAGAGAGAAGAAAAAATTCTGTTTTTGTTTGTTTTGTTTAGAAACAGGCCAAATTGTTCCCACGCAGAAAAGCCAATTTTTTTCATGTGTTCCGAGTGGTAGACACAACATTGCTGTTGCCCATAACCGCAGACGACGATCCCAGAGGCGCACCTCGTAGCATGTTTATGGAGCAAAGGTGAGGGAGGTGTTGTAGCCCAAAGGTTTTCCACAGAGCTGTTGTTCACATCACTAGGAGCTGAAGCATCCCAGGGTGGCTCTAAGAATGCATTCATCATCAATGGAATATGCTGGGGACAACAATGCACATGGGCCTTTAAGGGGTCCATCAGTACTTCAATGTCCGGTTACGCAACCAATTCTGATCCAAGACATATCGCCATGATGCATTCGTGGCTGCAGAGCAGACAGCAGAAGACAGTTAAGAACCAATGCTCGTGCAGTTCTCGAAGCCGAGGTGTGCCGAAGCAGTATACCATGCGCTCATGGCAACGCAGCACCAGCAGTGCTGTCTCCATTCTGGGTTGAACTGGGATGTCTATTGCGGAGTAGAAATCTTTAAATCAGAATTCCCACCGCAAGTTGCAGGACAAGCGGGAGCCCTCCAAAAACACTTCCCGAAATGGAGTGTATGAAACATGGTGTAACTCCAAAAATCGTCTGAAAGGTGCTAACCAAACCAGAGCTGATACATTTAAAAAAGTGCATTATTCCCTTCGTATCAGACATGTTAAAGATACGGTAGACCAGCTCCCCAAAATGCAGCGGGAAGTTAGTGTGGAGTAGTTTCTGTATCTCAGATGAGGACCTTGCAACCTGGAGATCAAACATCTCTTTGGCCGAAGTTAAGGCCACATCCTTTTGAAAAAGCATGGCTTTCAGTTTGTTCAAAGAATAAAACTGTCTGTCAGAAACATTTATCGAAGGCCATAGCGCTGCCTCCCTATCTGTATGGGCAGGTGGAAACAGTACTTGTGTACAACAAGTCACTATGGAATTAACCATCACTAGATAAGAGATGCCCAGTTCCATTCTACAGCAACCTTGATAATTCAGCGTCAAATAGCTCCCATGAGAGCATCCTGAACACAGGATAAATTGCGGCAGCTGGAGAACCCTTCAGATAACATGACAAGTTCGCCACTTAAGCATTGCATGCCCCATGGAGAGAAATGTCCTTGCAGACTAAGGAACCGCTTAAAGCATCCTCACAATTGGAACCACTAAGGAAAACCTTTGTGTCCCCATTCCTGCATCAATACCTGAACGGTAATTCCCAAAACTCATGCACATAACCTTCCCCTAGTGCTTCGTATCTGCCTACCTGTTGGTTTTGGAATTGGAACGTCGTGACCGGTAGGGTGATTTAACCACTGATTATACAGTCAGTGGACGGTGTCTCAGCCATGGTGAATGGTAATTGGTCTACTTTTTCAATGTTCTACATGGTATATTTCACATCTCTGCATGCCATTGTAATCTATCTTTCTGTTAGATCGTGTGCTGAAAACAGATAGGTTCTGCTGCTGTAACGCCATGGCACGTGGCCAGAACCTAACGTTTGTAACGTCCAGCTCAGTATTACGGTTGACCGTAATTGTAACTGTCCATGTTGTAAAATAGACATGTCTTTGCTATATTATGTCGATAGCAGAAGACACTATGTTGCCTAGTGAATAGATCCTGGATGATAATGTGGTCACACTGTTGTCAACCACAGCCAAAGCCTTTTCTAAGTTAACAATGTCGATCTTGCGCAATCTCTCAGCAGCTTCCTGTTGAGAAATCTTCTACAGCTCGATGTATATACCATACAAAAAGTGCTTTTGATGTGTGTTCCAGGGACCTAATAAAACATCCCTGCGATCCATGTCATCAGAAAGAAGAGACAAGTGTTGCTTCCCTAGGGAAAGTGTTGAGGCCTTTAGCCAATCTAGGCATAGCTTCCCAAAACTATATGACATCACCACCCCGAATGTTCTGTTTGTACATAAAATGATGAAAAATCGTCATATTGTATGAAGTAGCCAGATGCCGTCCAGTCTATTCTTGGCAGCTCAGCAGGTTTTGTAAAACTGGTAGATGACTCGATCTGTGGCATGTTTACATAGGCGTAGTCAATTTTCCAAATCTAAATTTCTGTACTTGTTCATTGTACAGTTATAGTTGGAGAAGTATCATTTCATTGTTGTATACAGCTTTTCTTTGGGGAGTGGAGTCTTCAGTCATTATTAGAGCTTCCATATGAACTTCCTGTACAGTAGCAAGAGGAGTGCAGCAGCTACCCAGGAGTCCACGTGGTGTACTGTTGAGAATCGAACACATAGTGTGGTTTGATCAAATAAATTGAGACAAATCTTTTGTCTCGGTGACCAACAAGTGATGGAAGTAGTACAGTTCTGGTACCTTGGGTAAGATGGGCCAAATAATTTTGTGTCCACAATTGTCTCTCTGACCAGGTCCCCAATCTTCGGGACCCAGGCAGGTCTTGCAGGGACTGCTTTCACTTTCCCAGTGGCAGTACATTTTACTTGTACATTGCTTTGTAAAGCTCAGTATTCTGTAAGGTCCTGTAAAACATCCAAATGATCGTTGATGTGAAATGGGGTTTCAGCTGGCACCGTGCTAACACTATCAAGGTCAGATACCCACATCCTCACCCCAAACAGGAGTTCATAAGGTGTATGGCCCCCTAGGGATTTTCTTGGCATGTTGTTAAGTGGCCTCTGGACCCCATGTAGGTGATTGAACCAGCAGCCACCCAAGCCTAATACCCTAGCTGTCAAGAATTGCTTTAAGTCACAGTTCTTGCTATCAACGACCGAATTTCTCTCGGGATGGTAGGGGTAGGAGTAGTGCAAGGCTACACCCAAACTTCCCATGGCTTCTTTGTAAGCCCGAGAGCTAAACACTGGACCCTGGTCAGAATGTAGTGTGCCAATTGCGTATATCCGGATAAAGACTCGCAAATCCTTTATAACATTTTAAGGGTCAGCTGAGCGCTGGGGCCAAACCCACAGGAATCTGGCAGAACAAAAACTCTGAGCACATGCACTCTTTAGTCCAAATGAGAGCACTCCAGTAGTCTTCAAGTCCATCAAATCTTCTCTTTAATAGCTAATTTCACACCAGCCTTGCACCAGCCAACACGTATTTTGTCTTTGGGTTTAATCACCCTATGACTTCTTCAGGGCTGTAATGTACTTCTTTATTCTTCACGCGGTATGTCATTGACTGAAATGTGACAAATCCTTATCATTTATGTTCAACATATCATTATTAGTTATAGTTTCTGGGCGTCTAGATATCCAAGGAAGAATGCCGCCTTCCGAGTGCGGGCCAGCGTTTCCAATACCTCAGCATAGCGTATCGTTCAGTGTCAGTAAAACCAAAACAGTTTTGGTTTTGACACATCGCAGTCAGTGTAAAATCGTTCGTCCTCTGTCAACACAACCAATATATAACCCAAATACACATTAAAAACACCATCCAATCTCACATGAAGGTGAGATATCACACTCAATTACTCTGGGTGTATTATTTTGTCCAATAGCAAATACCCACCAATAAAATCACATCAATCATAAAAACAATTATAAAAAATTCAATTTATTAATACATATGTGCACAAAAGAATTTTGTCTTTTAATTGTATATAAAAAAGGGGGAAGGAATGTGTTATTAAAAATCATCATTTTTTGCTAAAAACATCACATATTAAAACCATAATCAGTACAACAATTCATCAAAAACAGTAATCAAAAAATAGCAGCAATAGAGAAAAATAGCAGCATAAGAGAAGACAGATAAAACTAAACGACATTCAAATTTGTCATTTAAATTCCACACCCGTTATTTTTAATATATTATTGCTATCAGGGGTCGCTGTTTATACGTGAATCATCAAAAATCAGCAGACCACCGGATTACACGGGTTGCATGGATCTTAGGGCGTCGACGCGTTTTGATGGATATAATTTATAAAACCATCTTTTTCAAGACAATAATTAGAAGTCTCTCTCTCCTATTCGGTTATCCTATGGTGTATACATCCACACTAACATCTTCAAATATTTCAAAAGGAGTCCTTATATAAATCACTGGATTCTCCACTTTCTACTTTCATTAAACTTTATTCAGGACGTAGATGGAGTATCCTCAATACTCCTCAGTATACTAATTTCCGAAAAATGGCGTCCCAAATTGATTCTGGATAGGATTAAAGACCAAATTTCTCTGTCCCTACCCAGGTTATACCTTGTGTAATTCCAAGCTTCCAACACCTGGATTGTGCAGCGTATCGGAACCTCACTCTTCTGCTGTTCGACCGGGATGCAGTCAGTGACATACCGCATGAAGAATAAAAGAGTACATTACAGCCCTGAAGAAGTTGTAGGGTGATTAAACCCGAAGACGAAACACGTGTTGGCTGGTGCAAGGCTGGTGCGAACTTAGCTATTAAAGAGAAGATTTGATGGACTTGAAGACTTCTGGAGTACTCTCATCTGGACTAAAGAGTGCATGTGCTCAGAGTTTTTGTTCTGTTTGATGCTCACTTGGGGATGTGGGTTGACATCCCTACTCCTGTAGCACTGCTTTGACTGTTGGTATTGCAAGTACTATGGCTACAATGTTCCTGTGCGCATAATTTCCCTTATTCACCCACATTATTTCAACCACAGGAATCTGGAGCATGAATCTACTGCCACCAAGATGTACTTGTAAACCCCGTCTGAGTGTAAGGGGCCACAGTGATCCAAATATACACATGCGCAAGGTTTTTCTGAGATCAATAAAGATGTTTGTGGTGGATGAGATGTGGTGGAGCCTTTCATCTGCTGGCAGATGTTGCATTTGAGGACAAAAGCCCTGGTCTTTTAAGTAAGACCTGGTCACCAATAGCGCTGCTTTAGTAGTGAAACTGTAGCAGTAATCACTGAGTGAGCTGAACCGAGACCCTCATGTGCAGCTAGTATTAATCCCAATCTGCGATTAGTGTTTGGTATACTCTATCCCCCACTCCTGGAATCTGAGCATATAGACTGTTTTGTGCATCTAACTTGTATGAGTATTTGAGTGGAAAGACTTTCAGCAGAACTGAGCTGTTGTGCATTGCATTGACAGCTATCATAGTTGTTCCGTCTATCCTCGTACTGGAACAAGTTATTGCAGCCACGGCAGCAGTAGAAACTGTTGCCTTGGTGGCTTCATCCACCATTGATTCCCTTCAACATGAAAGCCAACACATTGATGACTCTATGTATGAATAACATGAGTCCGTGGCAGGCCTTCTTTCAGCTTTGCCACCTGTTGCCAAGCATCTTGTGCTTTACTGTGCAACCTTTGGAATCCCTAAATCCATTCTGGCCCCAATGATGTAAATATTCCTTATAGGACTGTACACAGTAAAATGAATCACACAGAATTAGTGTGGGGAATTCACGATCTGTATTTTGAAGTGCCAGTATCAGAGATTTTAGTTTTGCCAGCAGCACCGCACAGTCCCCTAGGGACTGGGTATGTGTTTTTCCTGGACGGAACTTTCAGTCATGCACTGGCCCTTTTACAATTGTGCATGCCGCAGAATATTGCTATTTCGTTCCTACGGCTGGCTGGGCAGAACCATCGGTATAAATGATGCCTTCATACTGATCTAGAGGCATAATTTCATTCAGCAGAGGATATTCTTATTCGTACTGCATAAATGCTTGTGTATTGAAGGTGTACCATGTGTTCTGGTATGAACGGCAGCGAAGATTGTACCCAGAGTGACACAATCTTCTATCACGGGAGCCATCCCCATTGGCAAGCAAACCATTAGTATTTTGTGTTTCTCCTGCTTGCCCGTATAGGGAAAAACTGCTTCAAGCTGTGCTGTTTTCTGTGCTATCCAGGACGGGATCTGCGCCGGCTGGTGGGAAACATTCTCATAATGGCGTTCAGCGTTTGGGGGCTAATTCCTGTAGTAGCCAATTGAGGTTGTGCTTCCTGAGCAGCCCTCGCAGGTTGACTGTCAATGTCCTCATTATGTATTGTATAAGATTTCTGTATATTTTTACCAAATCTGTATAAAGTGTACGCATTCCTACTGCTGATAAAGCAGCAATGTCTGGATGAGGTGCATAAGAAGTTAAGACCGGCCAGGTTGCTCCTTCTCTGCTGAGCAGACCGAGTCTCACGTGTTCTGTGGTTTGGGGTAGGGTGCATTTAAATCAGTTAATATGCTCTTGGTATTTTAACGGGACTTCGAAGTCCACGTATGGGAAATACTCATCAGGTGGTTCAACT
The DNA here is from genome assembly GCA_963921515.1 of Calotriton arnoldi. Classification (NCBI taxonomy): domain Eukaryota; kingdom Metazoa; phylum Chordata; class Amphibia; order Caudata; family Salamandridae; genus Calotriton; species Calotriton arnoldi. The sequence goes on along the minus strand of CAWUFW010014526.1, from coordinate 270,359 downwards.
TCAATGTATTTGTGAAACAACCATGTGTGTGCATATGCAGGTGGGAATTTAACCCAAGAGTAGAATACCTCTGTTCTGAAGGTAACATCTCCACCCGTTGCTGGGAGGCCATGCTGTAATCGTTTCATAGTAACTGCCTGTCTGCAATTTTCTGTAATATTTAGAGCCGCTACCTGTTCTTCAATGTCCTCACCTCCTTCCCCGTTTATGGACATTGTGTGAATAAAAAGGGTATTTTGTTTTTAAAATACATTTTATGAAGATTTGGTATGCACAATGCAGGAACTTTTAATCCTCTAAGCTTGAATAACCTACAGACAATAGATAGGGTATACCTACTCAGCTAAGGTGGATTTGTTTCCCATCCCACTTTATATGTCTCCGGTTAAAATGTGAGTAGGGGTCTCTGAGAAAGCACAACTGAACTAGTCAGATTGACCATTAAATAAAAACCCGCCCGCGTTGGGCGCCATGTCGTGTAGATCCTTCTAATCCGTAGGATCTGTGCTTTGTTTGGACAGCATAAACTAGGGGCTTATTGTCAATACTGATTCCGGACACCCCCGCAGGATATGTTGGCCTATAGACCAGCTAGCTCACAGTGCCACCATACGTCTCCCTAACCTACCAGGGACCGAATGGTTTCTAGCAACCACTGAACATGACAACTCTGACCCCCCTCAGGGATCCTGAAAACAGTGCAGAACCCTTTGCTCAGTCACTCTTGCTCACTTGTTCTCAGAGAAGTATACAGAGAATACACAGTGGGACATTTTCAATATATTTATTGATCCAATGTTATTCTTGTAAAGAATACATGTGCTGCAATGATTAATAGACAGAAGAAGATAAAAGTGATTACAAGCACCAAACGTGTGAATAGTAGATATAGTTCTACAATGGTGCAAAAAAATGTATATATGCAGGCATATAAAACAAGGCAGGAATCGAGCATACCCCTACTATGCAAACCCTACTCAGAGTGTACCTAGAGTGTGTGTAGGTGTAGAGCCAAGAATCGCCCCAAGGGATGATCCAACCCCATTACCTGATGGTAGAGAATGAAGGACCCCATCCTGGTCACAAACTGGACACCCCTCATGAGATGTCGGACCACTATGTGGTGATTTCTCAGCATGCAAGGACCCTCAGTGTCTGCAGAAGAGCCTCCTCTGCTAATTTATCAGGAGGCTCATCTTTTCTAATAGAAAGCAGCCTTGCGATGAGTGTATAGATTAGTGATGTTACAGATATGTGGATAGCCCTGTCACCACATGGATGAAGATAGAGAAAACTTTTGCACATAATGCGAAAAGAGACTATGTACATCATGTCCAGGGCAGTGTGATAATGTTGTGTGAAGCTAGATGTATAAACAAGTTTTAGTTTCAGGGAAACTAATCCAACATTGTCGCTCACGCAAATATGTGCAAAAGGTCACTGTTGAAAATGTTATTTGTGAGGACAATGTAAGAAATAAGCTGCTGTTGCAACATGTGCCTAACTCGGGAATATAACACCAGTCCTCTATCAATCTCCCCCATGGTTCTTCTTTAAATATTTACAGATTAGGGATTTTTTTATGATTGGCTGTAAGATTATAATGACTGTCTCAAGCTCCAATCTACACACCTGTCTGCATAAGGCACCTAAGACGTCATTAGTTAGCACTGTCTACCATGGGTTTTCCAGTACAGGGCTAACAATTGTCTTACTCTTGCTGCTAAATGGAATAATGCACTGTCTGACAAAAAATTACCCTCCAAAAGTATTGCCACCTAAGAGACTGGGGAGGGTTCAGTAATTCTATTAATTTAAAATTGCAACAATTCAAAACTATATGTATGTTGTACTAGACTCCTGCTAGAAATGCAGGGTGGGTTGGGAACTGCAGGGAGGATAAGACCAAGTGCCCAAGTGTAGATGTATGGCGACATATATTTTTTATAGGTTTGCTGCTTTTCCTAACCTGTGGGAGTCCTGGGCAGGTGTGGCCCAGCTTTCTAGATTGTGCATCAGCCACGACACACAATTCATATATAAGAATATTATGCTAGGCTACACAGTAGAAGCCAATCTCGGGTTAAAACAAATGCTATCTATAATCATTGTGTCTGGAGCTTGGATTTCTCCATCGCCTCCTAGGATATCTGAGTGGTGGACAATTATGCGGCAAATATATGCGTTGGAACTGGCACTAGCTAAATCAAGTGGGTCTTGATGTATCAAAAGATTTGATCATATTTGGGCTATATTCAGTTGAGATCCACATATCAATGTCAACCCCATTATTGCAAACCACCAATCTGCTTAAACTATTGGCTAAGCAGCATGGGTCTGTCCGAGACTATGGTAAAGTCTTGGCTTGTTTTTTTATATTTGTGGTATTGTCATTGCTGATCAAATACACTGTTAAGTACCCACTGGCTATGCACTTATATTTCTTTTTCTTTTCTCTTCTCATTCTTTCTTTTCTGCCGGCTTTCTTTCTTTCTCTTTTTTTTTATTCTGCTACCATTCTACACATTTAAGATATAATTTTAATGTACTCCAAAGTTGGGGCTAACCCTTAGCCTAATTTATTATATGTATTTGTCGGTTGGCTTAATTTATTTTTGATCATGTTGACTTCATACAACAATGAAAACATTTGAAAAAAAAGAATGCTGAGTTTGCGATTACATGCAGATGAATGAAGATGTATTATACAAAGTTCCATGTGTGGGGTAGTCATTAGCGGGTACCCAGGCTGAGGAGGATGCTATAACTGGTCATGAGATAGGGGATCAGTAACCCGAAGATTGATAGTGCTCTCCCAGAGAGTTTGCCATGGTCCAGCAAACTGCTTGTGTGTGCCATATGTGCCTCCATCAAAGTGCAGAATCGACCCCTGGCGTATGTGGAGACAAAGTGCATTTCCATCCTGTGTAAAGCATTTGAAGATAGCAAAAGCTTCACTGAGAAGTTTACACATCTTGGGCCTGATTCACAGAACTAACTTACGTCAAAAACGTAAAGTTAGTACTTTTTGGTATTCACAGAATACACTTACTCATTTTGGTAATCACAGAATTAACTTACTCATTTCAGTATTCACAGAAGTTAGTAGTCCTAACTTTAGGACTCCTAAATGCCTTCTGTGAATACCGAAAGTCTTAAAGTTAGGATTTTTCTCAGTTTAGGAGTAGTAAAGTTAGGACTCCTAACTTTAGGACTCCTAAATGCCTTCTGTGAATACCGAAAGTCTTAAAGTTAGGATTTTTCTCAGTTTAGGAGTAGTAAAGTTAGGAGTCCTAACTTTATAAAAGTCATAAAGAAAATGCTGCAAGTTACAGAAATTACATACTGTCAAATCAAAGCAGCTTTAAATCTCAAGTTGGGTCCAATGCCGAATGTAGACTACAAAAGGTGCATTTTCAGTCAAGAATGACAGAAACTTGGTGAAACCATCAGCAAATTTGTTGAGAGATTGAATACACTCATCAAACACTGTAAGTTCAATCAGTTTACTTATGAGGAAGCTATACATCTCAGAGTTATTGACGGATGCCTGTCAGATTCTTCAGACGCTGATTGCTGAGTGAAACTCTTAGGGCTGATTTAGATCTTGGCGGATGAGTCACTCCATCACAACAGTGATGAAGTGGCATAATGAAGCTTGAGGGGGGCCCCCTGCAAAGTGCATTGAGGGGGCCCCCACACTCCGGATCCACTCAGGAGTTCTTGGGCCCACCTATGCAGGGTGCCAGAGGGGGCCCGCTGGAGCTCAGGGCCCCCTGCACCACGGGTGTTGCAGGGGCCATTTTATGCCTATGTGGTGACGGATATCCTGTCTGTTGGAATATAAATCCCATCATATCATGTCCTAAGCAGCTATAGAGGAGTTTGGCTCTGGTTCACCCCCTCGGCCGTCACCTACCCAGCCGGACATCGGACATTGTTTTTCACGGTTTTGTCTGTCCTTCACTTTGACTTCTTTGTCTGATTTGTTCCCGCTGAAGTTCTTTTCCCCTCCCGGTCAGCCTGCCTCGATCTGCTTTCCTTTCCCCGGTTTGCCTTTCCCCCTCTACCTCCATTCGACGTGCGTCTTGGCTATGCTACTCGCTAATAACTTATATTACTGTGTAATCTCATGTTTTTCCTCCTATGCCTATATTTGGCTTGTAACTGATGTAATTTTTGTAACCTGTAACTCGCTGATCCTCATGTAAAGTGCTCTGATACCTCCGGGTCTAGCCAGCGCTATATAAAACTCTGCAAATAAAATAAAATAAAAATAAAAAATATCCTATGGGATTTATATTTCGGCAGATGGTATACCCTTCACCTTTCTAACGGAGTAACCCGTCCACAAAGATCTACATCAGGCCCTTAGTCTGGAGTGAGTTCTTATGGCTGCCAGAGCTGAAGAGCGTGCAGATTGACAAGCTTCTGACTTGGAGGACCGAGATGCCCAGAGGGATTCAGCTATGAATGTGAAAAGTAAGCCAAAGCATAAGGCAGAAGGAAACAGAGTGACGTCTCCACGGAAGAGGAAGTTGGGCTTCAGGTTTGGATTTTCATTTCCATATGAAGGTAAATGTCCCATCCTTGGACAGGTTTGCAAAGGCTGTGGGAAGGAGAACTATTTTGTAATGGTTTGCAAGGCAAAGGAGGATGCAAGTGCGCAATGGTGTAAAGACAAAATGGCCGCCCGAACGCTTCAGAAGCATTGTTCGATGCACGCCCACCAGGCCAAGCAACCAAACCAGTTGATGCAAATCAACAAAAAGTGAAGTCATTCATCATCTAAATTATTGCCAAAGAGTTCTTCAGTATCAGCATCAAGTGAAAGTGAAGAAATTGGTCAAAGTAAAGTCGACATGAAAAAGCACTAAAGTCATTTAAACATTGTCTGTAAATTACACTAAAAGTAAAAAGTGCTCAATACCTTTTATTATCGACAGTGGTGCATTGATAAACATAATTCCTGAGGAGAAATACAATGAACTATCACCATTGCCACAATTTACACCATCGAAAACTAAAGCATATACATGGGCTGCATCAACCCCATTAAAAAGTCAAGGTTCATTTGAAGCAACAATGAAACACATGAAAACGAAAGTACAAGCACCCATTCATGTTCTTCAAGGTACAGTGTCAGGTGTCTATTTACTCAGTTTCAACACAGCTGCTGATATGGGACTGATATTAGTGAACTATAACATAAATGCTCATCATGAAATAGTAGGTCAGTTCCCTACATTCTTTCATAGGTTAGGAAAACTCAACACTATAAAAGTATGATTACACATTAATGAGGACATTCGTCCTATTGTTCAAAGACAAAGATGAACAGCATTACATTTACAGGAAGCTGTCGAAAAAGAACTTGACTCATTGCTCCAACAAGACATCATTGAACATTTCGCTGGCCCAATGCCCTGGGTTTCTCCCATAGTGGTAATGTCCAAAAGGACAGTGAAGGTGCTGTATGCATCTGTGTTGATATGCATCAAGCAAACAAGGCAATTGAACAAGAACAACATCCAGGTCCACACATTGCCGACATGATAACACAATTGAATAGTGCAAAGGTCTTCTCTCGCCTTGATTTGAATAAAGGATATCATCAGTTAGAACTCGAGGAGAGCTGCAGGTACATTACAACCTTTTCTACACATATTGGTCAGTTCCGATACAAAGGGCCTGGTTCAGATCTTGGCAGGACTCATATCGACCCTTGCACTGGTATCCTGCCTGCCACATTTAGATGTGTGCTGGCTGATCCGCAGTCCGCATTGGCAGACTGTTTCCCATCACTTAAGCGGTGCACCGTCATCGAAACGGCAGACTCCTCTGTTGGCCAACAGTACTCCATCACCGTCAGGTCAGTGGGTTGGTGCCGAGTCCCCGTTGTGCTGGCGTTGTACTAGCGGCAGTTTGCTGATGGAGTGAGTCCCTGGTGGAGTTCAGACTGGCAAGTACTACTGATTTATGTGTCAATACACGTCAATACACGTATATGTTGTGTTTGCTTCTAAAATATATGTAGGTAATGTGTTATGCCACTTTTCTTAGATATTGCATCGCACAAAAACAACACACAAACACTATTGACACACATTATTAAATGCACACTATTAAATGCACACCTACAGGCACCACAAGCACAACACCCACAACCACCACAAAAAAATATTTTTTTTAAATGTCGATACAGATGTGTTCATTTTACCTTCATAAGTTGTAAGATGTTCACTAATGCATTTCACTTCAAACAATGCATGGAAGCACAATGTAAAAATACAGGAGACTAAAGCAATTAACAACACACTAGTCATAGTAAAATAAAGTGTAAAAGAAGCTTACCTTAGATCCAGGCGACAATGGAGTTGATTAGCGTTGTGGTCATGTAGCAGCAGCAAAGGGAGAACCTGGACAATGGGGTTCAAGAGGGAAACGGAAGTGGAAAACAGAAAAAAAGGTACGTTTCTACCTCATTTCCTTTGATTCTGCCAACTCAAAGTAGGAGGTATCCCGCCACAGTTTCCTCGACAGAAAGGCACATTGTGATTGGCCCGCTGATAATCTTAGCTGGACTCCTACCGACAGCAGCTTCTGTGTATGATGCTGTCGATGGAGGTGAAAATTCCTGGTGGAGTCGTCGGCACTTGGCGGTCTTTCATCCATGACCCCACTAACATCTAAATAGAGTGGGTGAAATCAAGCACAATGGCTGCCATTTTGTTGGAACAAATTGTCACTGCCACGAGTCAAGTTGGTGACATATTGAAACTAAACGACATTATCACACATCAGTCATGGAATCAGCAGACTCGACCTCTTGCCACTGACAGTGAATAATAGATGTTTAAAAATGTCAAAGATTAACTGTCCATTACTCAAGAAGGCATTATCCTGAGAGGTTTGAGAATTGTTATTCCGGAGCGTCTGCAATAAAACATAATTGAAGTGGCCTATGAAGGATATCGTGGAATCATTGCCAAAAAACAAGCTCTCCGAGACCAGGTCTGGTTTCTCCATCTCGATGAGAGAGTTGAAAGAGAATTGAAGGCCTGTCATCTATGCAACTGCTTTTCATTGAAAACCACTCAACACACCTTGAACATGCCATAGTTGCCAAAGCATGTATGGGATAGAATTGCTATTGACTTATTTGGTCGTCTTGACAATGGACATCACCTAATGGTGATTGTTGATGAATACTCCCATTTTCTATTGATAAAAGATCTCTCATCCATCACTCAAGAGAGAGTCATTGAGAGATTAGACGGCATCTTCACGACATGGTGTGCTGCTCCTGCGATCATAAAATCTGACAACGGCCACCTTTCAACAGTTAAGAATTCAGAGTCTTTCTAAGTCATCTTAATGTAAAGCATTAGAACAGCACACCTCTTTGGCCATGGGCTAATTGCTTTGTTGAACATTTCATGAATACTCTCAAGAAACTGTTCAGCGTGCTGTATTGGAAAAGCTCAACCTTAAAACTCTCTTCAATTCTACTCTGTGAGCTTACCATTCAAGCCCTCACTCAACTTCAGGTGAAAGCCCTACAACTCTGATGCTTGGAAGAGCCATGACGACAAAGTTACCCCAGTGGACCAACGGAAGATCAAGTACTGAGAAAGAAACCCATATAAGAGATTTGGATCGTGAAAGGAAAATAAAGGCTTACGCTGACAAGAGCCAACATGTCAAAAACGTTACTTTTGAAGAGGAGATTCAGTGCTCTTTGGTCAGTCTAGAAAATGAATATCTGATGCTCCCTTCGATGCTGAGCCATTTCATGTGACCAGCAAAGAACCCATGGTGGCTGCCCAACATCCTGGGAAGTCCATTACTTGGGACTCCTTGCATTTCCAACATGTGGCTCATCGCTTGTCAGGCATTGATGTCAATGTAGAGACTGGGTCTTAAAGGACAAGTGAAGACCTCTGACTGATATTGTTCCTACATCACCAACGCATATCATGGACTCTTCTACTGCCTGTCCCCAGTTTCCAAAGACATAGTCGGGACATGTGAACAGAGCACCACGAAGACACACTGAAGAGCTATATTTATATATATTTGTAAATAAATTCATATTTTTTAAAATTAAACAGAGTGGGAGATGTGGTGCTGTGTGAGTTAGCAATGACGTACCCCTTTTGGCTCCTGATGGACTCCGTAGAATTGTGATGTAAGTGTTAGAAAAGAGAATGCAGGGTTAGAATGTTGAGTTTGCAGTTACATGCAAACAATTAAAGACTTGTTATACTAAGCTTTGTGTGCGGCGTAGTCATTAGCGGGTACCCAGCCTGGGGAAAACGCTACAATTGTTACCATAGAAACAGAGCTATAGGAGTGTGGGGGAATGGAACAAAAGAGACTGCATTGTGAACCTGAAAAGCAGACTGTTGTACATAAATTGCTCAGTAGGGAGTGTATGTCTTGTAATTGACAATATTTTACAAAACAAAACAAATGAAAAGCATTAACAGCATATTGTTGAATGTTTTTAAGGGCTTCCATGTGGATCCACTGATTCACCGCAGATTCACGTGGGGGCCACGCTGAGTGCTGCGTTGGATCCGCGAAAAAACCTACCCAATTGAGCTACTTTATAGGAAACATAGAAAAAGTTAAAAAATAGTGGCCATTTAGAAGTAGTCTGAACTTAGATCAAACGTCTAAGTTTATGACTTTGGGGATTGACAAAGAGCATTTACTACTGCAATCTTTATGCCTGCACTCGGGTCGAATATGTTAGATGTGGGTGCTTGCTTATAGTATGTAATTTAATAGTATGTAATTTACACCCATTCACACAGTCAGGCAGGCACTTACACACCCAGTTACACTCCCACAAAAGCACTATGTACCCACTTCTCATATAGCCAGACAGTGACTGACAAACTCAGTCACACACCCAAAAAACACTCACACACCCATTTATTCACCTATACACCCACTTATGTAGTCATTCAAACACCCATACATGCACTGTCACACCCACCCAAACACCTATACAGCCAGTTAGGTACCCAGCACTCAGAGTCAGTTATACACCCATACACCCAGTTATACACCCAGTCATCCACCCATACATCCACTCACATACCTATTTACAAAACCCTACAGCCACTCGCACACCCAATCAGAAAGCGACAAAGGCACTTACTTATACATTCAGGTACCCACAAAGCACTTATGTATCCACCATTAATAGATCCACTTGCACACACAGTTGCACACCCAAACCCCAACTAACACAGCCAGTTACCAATCCATACAGCCACTTACATACCCATTTCATAGCCTAACAGTCACTAACACACCCGGTCTCGCACCAACACAGCTACTTACATATCCAGTCACACACCCACAGATGCACTGAGACACTCACTCACATATCCTCTCAATGACTCACACACCCAGTCATCCACCCAAACAGGAACTCACATAGCCATTTATACACATGTACTGTACTCAGACACTTACAGAGCATCTTACACACTGACATAGCCACTTATGTAGCTACTCACTTGCTTATAGTATGTAATGTAATAGTATGCAATCTCAGGTTAAATGTATTCTATATTTGATTTTCAGATATCTACTTGTGTTTAAAGAGGAATGTACAGTGTAAGGATGAGGCAAACAAAATATTAAGAAGTATGCTTCTTGATAGAATCCATAAACTGGGCAACAGAATACATATTTAGTGCAACTGGCATATGGCATTTGCTACAAAGAGTGATGATTTATTGTAGTTTTATATAAACAGCGGGCTGGTAGGTATCTGGCCAGCTGGTAAGGGTCCCAAAGATGTTCCAACTGCTGATGATGATGGCCCACCTTCCCTCTCTCTTATCATCCTCTGATACGTCCTTGTATTTATAGTTTTCAGGTGTTTCGAAACAGAGGATTTGACATGTGATTACTTCTTCACAGTATCTCTTGTCAGGCTTTGCTGCATAGATTGCATTGGACACATTTTGCAGAGATGTTCTTTCTCCTGAAGGGATAAAGAAATATTTCCAATCTTCAGCTGAAGACATCTTAACTTAGAAACTGTCTTGCTCTCCTGCTCACAAAATAAAACTAGCTCAACAAGCCAAAGAAAACTATCTTTCTTTTCACCCCTGTGCAACAAAATGAAAAATTGACCTAGCAATGAGCCACTCAACCTACTATTTGGAGGACATGATAATTGGCCACTAGGAAAGAAATCATAATCTCTATTTTTATACCAATAATAAGGATTGTCTTTCATTCACTTTGGCTTTCATATGTAGCACAATCTTACTAATAGTACCAAGGAAGCCAAAAAACCCAACTAGACTGCAAATGTAAAGTTTCAGATTTACTACACGAACAACTGAAGGACCCATTTATGGTCACATGCTAATGCAAACCTATAAACAAATACATAAGAAAATATTGAATCTTAATTAGGGCTCCCGGTTTTATGGTATTTACTTTTTTAACATTTCCGTCTGTATTTATCCATATTTAATTTTTGGTCATTTTATCTGTATTTATCCATATTTATTTTGTGTTTTGCATATAAATGTAGTTGTAAAACTGTACATTTCCATATTTATTTAAATGATAGACGCGCACTCATACTTTGATGTCTGTCGTGTTTTAGCTATTTAAGTTGCCAAATATTACATAACAGTACATCCACTGGCAAATATTAGCATTATACCACACATGTATGTTGTCAAGTGCAGTTATTTAAAGAAATTGCACCCTGTTTTTAATTTCCCATGCTGTCCATCTGCTCAGCTGTTGGGCTAAATCCATGAAAGACAACATGAAGAGTCACTGAAAAGAAGCACATTTTCTGTATTTATCCATTTAAAAAAATAAATGCAGACAGAAAACACATTGTTTTCTGTCTGTATTTATCTGTAAAAATCCGTAAAAACGGAAAACAGGGAGCCCTAATCTTAATCTATATAAGCTTTCTTTGCATGCTGTATGGCTCACAAAACAAATGGTTCAACAAGAGAATCAAAAACATCGTTCTTATGCACCCCTGTGCAACAAAATAACAAAATTCCCCAGCAGTGAGCCAGGCAAACTACTCTTTCAAGGACATGATAATTGGCCACTAGGAAAAAAAAATCTCAATTTGTTTTAACAATATCAAATATTGCCTTTCATTTACTTTGGCAATCACATGTAACACAATCCTACTAAAAGTACCAAGAAAGCCCAAAAAATAAACTAGACTGGAAAAGTAAAGTTTCAGATTTACTACATGAACAACTGAAGGATTCATTTATGGTAATATGCTGATGGAAACTTATAAACAAATACATAACAAATAGAATACATCTTAATCTACCTTAGTTTTCTTTGTATGCGCTCTTGCTAGCAAAATAAAACTGGACCCAATCAGCCAAACAAAAAACACGTTCCTTATGTACTCCAGTGCAACAAACACGTGATCTAGCAGTGAGCTACATAAACTACTATATAAACTACTATATGGAGGACATGATAATTGGCCATTAGGACCAAAAATAATAATCTTAATTTTTATAACAACAATGATTGACTTTCATACACTTTGGGGTTCATATATAGCACAAACCTACTAAAAGTAGCAAGGAAGCCCAAAAAATAAACTAGCCTGCATATGTAAAGTTTCACAAATACAATAGATTAAAAAAAAGAAATCACTTTAAATCTGATTGCCACTCTGTAGATATAGTCACTATTCCCAAAGATAGGAATTCCTCAGATATTAGCTCAGTAATTACTTTCCAACTATTTGATGAATCACCACAAACCTTTCCAGACCTGTAGCATTTTCTACATTTTGAGACAATGACAATTTTTTGTGCCGAATCGTTAAGGGGGTCCAAAGATATAAGGGGGTCACAAAACGCATGTTTCCACCAATACATTTTCTATAAACTAGTGTATTTGAAGTAGTGCAAAAATGGCTGAATGGATTTACATTAAATTTGGCAGGATTAGATATTATGGTGCAGAGATGAGGCTTTTTGGGCACTGCAGTTAAGTAGGGAAAGTATTTTTCAAGTCAAAAGGCATTTAAACTTAGTGATACCAGTCACCACTGTACTTTCACAGAATTTCACAAGATTGTGTGAAAATACCACAGTAAATGGCTGTACACTTATTTAAAAGTATGTAAAAACAGATAAATATGCACATTTCCCTACCTATTACTACTTTAACAAAGTGGTAATAGGCACGAATGTACTACTTATCTATATCTAAGGCCCTAACACTGAACACAGCCAAAGTGTAGTAAATACAATATGGCTGCCTTTTCATTCTCTAAAAATAGCCATTATTCAATGATATACTGACTTATCATTGCCATGTAACAGTATACTGCAAAGTTATCACGGTATATCATTGCCCAAAATATAACTTAGACCTAGCTGTGTTATTGGATTACGGTAATCTTTTGTCACTCATGGTGTTGCATGGGCAATGCAATATTTAAGTCAGATTTACAAAGGAATGCAAGGCCATCATGTGTGGCCCTGCGTTGATTGTTAAATCTGGAGAAACACAAGGCAGCACAATTCACTGTTTTGACTTACTCTGCACATCATAATTTATATTGATGCTAAATTTCACATACATCCATATGCCGTGCCACTGTAGCCAAACCACTATACACTATTCCACTCTACACCACTCCACTGTAAGCCTTTCCACTGTACAAGACTCCACTCTACGCCACTCCACTTTGTATGCAATGCCACTGTATGCCATTCCAGTTTATGCCACTCCACTGGATGTTACCCCATTATACTCTTTTCCACTCAATGCCATTCTACTGTATGCTACTCCACTCTACTCTATTCCACTGTATGCCACTCCACTCTACAACACTCCACTACACGCTATTCCACTGTATGCCACTCCACTCTATGCTACCCCACTCTATGCCACTTCATTTTACACCATTCAATTAAACCCCATTCCAATGTACACCACTCCACTGTATGCTAGTACACACTGCCCCATGCCAGTGTTTGCCACTACAGTCTACACCGCTCCATTATATGCCACTCCACTCTACCATTTCCACTATACACTATTACACTCTACACCAATCCACTGTACAGCACTCCGCTCTACGCCACTCCACTCTACGCTATTAATGCTGTAAGCAACTCTACTCTACACCAGTCTACTCTATACTATTACACTGTATGCAACTCCACTCTACACCTGTTTAGTGTACACCAATCCACTGTATACCACTCTGCTATATGCCACTCTAGCCTATGATATTCCACTCTACAAAATTCTACTGTATGCCACTCCACTCTATGATATTCCACTGTATGGCACTCCAATGTACGCTACTTCACTCAACGCCACTCCAGTGTAAGGCACTCCACTCTACACCACTTCCTTCTATGCTATTTGGTTGGACCCCAATCCAATGTATGCCACTCTACTGTATGCTATTACACTATACCCCATGCCACTATAAGCCCCTCCAGACTACTCCACTCCATAATATGACACTCCACTGTACGCCACTCCACTCTACGCTATTACACTGTACACAACCTCACTCTACGCCAGTCAACCCCACTCTATTACATTGTATGTAATGCCACTCTATGCCTCTTCAGTGTATGCCATTCCACTGTATGCCACTCAGCTATACGTTACTACAGTATATTGTATTCCACTTTACGCTATTCCATTGTACGCTCTATGATGTGGTGTTCCACTCTACCACACTCCACTGTATGCCATTCCACTGTATGCTATTGCACTCTACCTCATCCCACAATACACCACTCCAGTCTAAACCACTTCACTGTATACCACTCCACTGCACACTACTACACTATAATCTATTGCACTTTGCGCCACTGCACTGTACGCTGCTACACTATATGCTATTACACTCTATGCCACTCCACTTTATGCTACTCTCATCTACGCTACTCCACTGTACCTTACTCCACTTTATGCCACTCCACTGTACACTACTCCGCTCTGTATGACTCCACTCTATAAAAGTCTGCCACACTTCATGGCACTCTACAACTTTCTACTCCACTCTATCCCTGTACATTCCACTATCCAACTCAATACTCCACTCTATGCCCATACACTCCAATGTACAACACTCCATTCCACTGTACGGCACTTGTCTATATGGCACAGCACACCAATCTACTGTACGAGGCAACACTTTAAATTATAACAGTTTACTGCCTATGCTACACCAGTACACTCTACTATATGCCACTTGTTAAAACTGACATCCTTGGCATGGTTCCCCCTGACTTTTTGTCTTCTGATATTGTTTTTGCTGAGCACGTTACCACTGCTAACCAGTGCTGCCCACTTAAGGAGCCCTTTATACTTGTCTCAGACCTGCCACTGTAAAGCCTGTGTGTGCAATTTTAAACTGACATTTCAATGTGGCAAGTTTACCTACTGGCCAGGCAAAAACCTTACTTTCTATTACATATAGGTCACCCCTAAGGTAGGCCCTGGACAGCCCATGGGCAGGGTGCAGTGTATTTAAAAAGTAGGACATATACTTTTAAGATTTACATGTCCTGGTAGTGAAATATACTTAAAATCGTTTTTCACTAGTGCAAGACCTCTCTCTCCCATAGGTTAACATTGGGATAGTCTTATTACATTTTATAAGTGTAATTTCCAATTGAGAAGAGGTGGAAACTAAACTTTGGTGTCTCCGAACTCACAATGTAAAAATACAACTGATGGTTTTAAATTGCAGTTCTAAAAATGCCACTTTTAGAACGTTGCCATTTTCTTACATAAACCATTAGGTGCCCTCCTCCTGTTTCTGGAATACATGTCTGGGGTGGGTGACAGCTGGATTCCTGTATTCCCCTAGCCAGCCACGCACAAAGGAAGGGTAGGTGTCACTGAGTAGCCATTTGCATGTTGATGGGTCATCCTCAGCAGGATGGGAGGGAGGAGCTGGCACTTTACACCTGAAAAGGCTGTGTTCTGTCCCCACACAAAGCATTGGACACTTTCCTGGAGGGAGTCTGGAGCCAGGGCAGGAAAGGCAGGGTCTTGTGCACTTCAAAGCATCTTCTTGAATTCTCCCTATGTTAAAGGTCCAACTAAGTATAATTACTGGGCCTCTGACACCACCAAATCAGAACACTGTTGAAACTGAGGACATTCTGCCAGGAAGAAGGGCTGCTGTGCTATAGGAGGGACTGTCACTTTGCTGAACTGTTTTGCTATGTTGGTTTGCTGCCTGCTGTTTCTTGCCTGGGAGTGAAAAGGACTAGACTTGCATCTCTATATCCCAGAACCTAAGTAATCTCCAAGGGCTTGTTGGTTTGCCTCCTGTTTCTGAAGTCTAAAGGATATTAAATATTAAAGATTTCCCCTTCATCATCATCTCAGCACCTGGACTTTACTTGCTGTAAGTCTTGCTCTGCAAGTGATGCCAACCTAGTACATGGCTCTTGGAATTGAGTTTAAAGTGCTACATCTGCCAGAACCTGTGCATCGACACCGTTGCGCAGATCAGAACTGACACATCTCCTACTGCGATATTGGGATCAACGCATCACCGCTTTTGCAGGGACCAGAACGTGCACATTGATGCTGTTGCACCAATCGGAACCAACTCATCCTCTGCTGTTGCAGGGACCAGATTGGGGCATCACACTCAGAACCGCCGCTTAGTACTCAACGCATTGCCACTACTGCATGGAGAAGATCGAAGCCCCTCCAGCTTGGATTAACCCAGCGCATTGCATTTGAAACTGCCACACTTGGAAGCAGCGCTTGGCTGAACGGAGCCATGCATTGCCATAGTTGCATGGAGCAGAGTGAGTGAGGGAATGTTTAGGTTTTCCTGGAACCTCGACTGACACCCTATTAACCCTTTCGCTGCTAGGCCTTTTCCCCCCCTGTGCTAAGCCTTTTTTTTAGCTATTTGGGGTAGTTCGCGCTTAGGCCCATGTAACTTTTTGACCACATAAGGTATCCACGCCAAATTTGTGTCCTTTTCTTCTAAAATCACGCGGATTCTAAAGGTACCCAGGATTTGTGGATTCCTCTGGAGGGGACCCAGAAATTAGCCAAAATACAGCTAAATGTTGTTTGTTTTTTGGAAAAATGGGAAAAAAGTGCTGCAAATGAAAGTGTCTGGTGTTTTCCCTGCAAATGGTATCAACAAAGGGTTTGTGGGGCTGAAATCACCATTATCCCAGCTTTCAGGGACTGACAGACTTTTGTCAGAAAACCAACATTTTTTACACAGTTTTGGCATTAAACTGGGACATAGCCTATTTTTGCTATTTTTGTGCTTTCAACCTTCTTCCAGTTAATGGTAGAAATGGGTATGAAAGCAATAATGGATCCTGGAAAGCTATACATTTTAGAAATGGAGACAGAATTCTGAATTCAGAAAGGGGTTATTTGTGTAGATCCTTCAAAGTTTCTTTATAGAAACTAACAGTTGAAAATAGGAAAAATTGCAAATGAATTGAAAAAAACATCCATTTGTGCCAACGTTTTCACCTGTAACTTCTTCTAATTATGACAGATGTTTGAAAGCAATATACCATTACATCTGCTGGACATTTATGGTTGTGGGGATTTATAGGACTTGTAGGTTCACTAAGAACCCGCGAACCCAGAGCCAATAACTGAGCACCATCTTGCAATGTTTTTTTATTATGTACCGGGTATATAGCAATTCATTTGGGAAAATATATACAGTAAAAAATCGGATGAAAGACACCTATGTATTTCTGAAATTAGAACAAAATATAGAGTTTAGAAACAGTAGCTATTTGCACATTTCCGAAATTGGGAGTACCCATACTAGCATGAGAATTATAGGACATTTTTCAAAGTGACTTCTTTTTTACATATTGTCTTTCATTTGGAAGGCAGAAATGCATCGAATGTCAATAGGTAATAACAGTTGCTCTACAATTCTGTGTTACCCTAAGTCTCCCGATAAAAATGGTACCTCACTTGGGTGGATAGGCCTAGTGCCCGCGACAGGAAACGGCTCAAAACGCAACGTGGGCACACTTTATTTTTACAGTGAAAACTGACCCTTTTTATGCAAAGTGCCTAGCTGTAGATTTTGAACTCTAGCTCTGCCGGCACCTAGGGAAACCTAGCAAACCTATACATTTTTTTAAACTAGACACCCAGAGGAATCCAGAATGGGGTGACTTGTCTTGTCCCTCCTACCAGTGGAAAGGGGAGATTCTCCCCTTTGCAACAATACCTCTCCTGACTTTCTACGTGCTCAGGGGGCTGAGATAGCCCCCTGAGCACGTAGAAAGCAAAACTGAAATGAGCCTTTAGGCTCATTTCAGTTTAGGTTTCACTGAAATGACGTCAGTGCGACATGTGCGCTGATCGTCATTTCAGGGAAACCTAAAATACAGCCTCAGGAGCTGGGGAAGCTCTTCTCAGCTCCCGAGGCTGTTGGGGGGAAAAGGGAATTCCTCTGGTGCCTGCACCAGAGGGATTCCTTGTGCCATGGCGTCAGACGCGCGGGAGCCGCCCGACGCACATGAGCACTTATGTGTTGGACGGCTCCCTCGCGTCCGACGCATAGAAGGGGTTAAGCATATGATCACCATTTATAAAGTGAAAGCACTAGCCGCCACTACTCATGGTGGGGGTGTGCTGGTTTACATGTCTAGCAGCCCCTTACAAGCTGAGGAAAATGCCTTTATAAGGGATCTTTTGTGTACTCCCCCCTTCATCATCAACCTCCATTATCCATAAGGAAGTTGGGCTTACTCATTTGGAGGACGCATTGTCACTGCAACCGATTCTTCTGTGGCGTTCAATTTGGGCCAAACCCGAGACTGAATTCACAAGAGTAATCACATGGGATTGCCGAACGCTAGACTTTGCCTTTCGAATCCCGTGGCTGTCTTGCATTAATGATACCCTTAAACAGGTGTTTATTTTCCCGGGGCTTCAGAAGATGTCCAGAATTCTTAGGCTCCAGAAGCCAGAGGTCAAGTTAGTTTTTCGTGATGTGTGAACTGAAAGAGAGGCTTGGATGACACCAGGAAACCAATGGTTGTCACACACCTGTTGTACAATCTGCCAGAGGGCTTTCCAACTTTACTTGTCCCTGGTGTCCAATACGCAGCATTGTTTTGTTCTGACTAGATTATGGCAGGGCATTGTATATCACCTTGTGTATTTCCATATTATTAATCAATGGTTAAGAGTATCCGTTTCATGCACATAAGATGAAACTTCGAAACACAGCACTTTGCACTTTCTGCGTATTTGTCAATTTTAATTGGATGCAAGAACTTTTTTTCAAAACCGATTTTTAGTGCACATAATATCAGGAACAACACTGTTGCAATGCGCTTCTTTTGCTTCATGGAGTCTTCTGCGGTGCGGTTTAGTGCTGCCGCCTACATTTGAAGTGCAATATGTGTTAGGAAAAGCATTTATGATTAATTTTAGCATTATTCTGTTTGTATGTTATTAAGCCTAGTATGAATTTTAACGTTCAAGTTTGTTTCACGATGTACTGTATTTTAACATGTGCTCTTTGCACATTATATCAGGACTCTCAGTGCTGCAATGCACTTCTTGTGCACTATGGGGTTTCCTGCAGTGTTTTTAAGTGTCACTTCTTACACTTGGAGTGCAATACGTGTTAGGAAAAGCATTTCTGAATAATTTTAGCATTGTTCTGTTTGTATGCCATCAAGACTTGGATATATTTTAATGTTCTAGCCTGTCTTACAATATAATGTGTTTTAACACTTGAGGGCTTATTACGATGTTGGGCGGATACCGTGTCGAAAACGGGACCAGCCGATCTCCAGTCGGCGGTCCGACCTCCTAATTACGATGCTACCGCACATGGTGCGGTCGCATACACACATTTCCCTATGGGAGCATGTGCTATGGCCGCAAACCGGCCGTAGCACCAGTTCCCATAGGGAAATGGGAGGTTGTGTTCATCCCTGCACCCTAGGTGTGCTTCCGGTTCCTGTACAGGTGTGATGTTGCTGCAGTGTGCAATCCGTGGCACCTAGCACATGTGGGAATCCCACAATGGCATAGAAGCCTTGCTTGATCTCCATCTGCAGTTGTGTGTTGGGGAAGAGGAGGTACTGGGGTGTTAAGGGATGATGACATCCAGGACAGAGGGTAGGAAGGCAGAAAAAGATTGCTGCGATATTCCAGCCACTCTGGCTTTTGTGGTCTACAATTAACTAAATGCCAGCAGGTGGAGGACAGCCATCAGTTTGATCTGTGGAGGAATGTTGGTGGGCCTGTCAGTTCGTGGCTGGGGCCTTGCCGCTATCTTGTTCAGCAGCTCTATAATGGACTTACTAGTGAGTCGGTAGTATGTGATGACCTCATCCTCCCTGAGGTTCAATGAGGGTAGTCTGCTGGTGGTAAATGCGCTAACTTCTCCTGCGTTGCCTATGTGGTGGAGGTCTCCTCCCAGCTGCAAGATATGCACCTCCATGATGTGGCTGAGCTTGCCAGACTGGTTTCTGGGACTTGTGTTTATGTTCCACAGCCAATGCGTCAATTCCTACACCTGGGTTACCGAGGCACAGGAATTTTGAAGCATTATAGCCTCTGTGCTCCCATTGCCGACAATGCGTCACCCATTTTGAGAACCATAGATATCACTGTGTGGGTTTTGCATTGGATTTTACAGGGTAATGCCTACCCTGCATATTTGAATTTCTGGCGCATGTATATTCCGATACAGCCCTACAAGAACTGATGCATTTGGCCACGTGTGTCTACGTGTAAATATCGACTACTGCCTGTGCCGCCGGCGTGCCAAAAATGTTGGCGCAAACGTGGCTCATAAATAAGCCCTTTATTCTTTACTTGTGAAAATGAGGCATAATTCAGATTGTGCTGCATCAATGCAACGTTTTAATACGATGGCATTATAAAGCAAAGGAATGCTATCACACTTAATGAATAATGCGAAATGTCAAGATATTTCATACGTTTTGCATAAGGGAGAATTTGCGAATTTCGCTTGATGTGAAATTTGTGAATGTTCACGAATATCGCCAATGTAATTGAAATTTAGAGCAAGCCTAGAATATATATTTCATGCAAACTATGTATATTGCCTTTCTTGGGTTAAATAAAATTATTGTACTGAAATTTCGGCACACAAACAGGCCCAGTAAGCTTAAAATAATATCTATTTTTTAAAAGGTATGTGAATTTGGTGCATTGTAGCGCTATGGTGTTCTGGGCTATACTTGTCAAGTCAAAGTTCAACTACAATAACAAATGTATTCGTCAATCCAACATTTTTCGTGACATCTGGACTTCAGGCCTGAATTGGCAGGTGCTTGCTTGCATGAAATGAGAACGTGAATTTACTGGGTAATTCAGTTGTTCTTGGCAGCACAATAGACAACATGATTTCATTCTTTGGTGATATGTTATTGTTAGTTGCTTGCAGTAAATTTAAGAACAACTTGCATTTTCATCATGAGTGTTTCGTTAATTTATCTTTGTTTTTAATTTTATTTAATGAAATTCTTCCTATTGGCACCCAATATCCAATTTCCTAACGAGAAGCACAAACCTCCATGGTTCACTCAGCACGACGGATTATTAAACCGTCAACCAATATGTCTTTGAAGAATTAAAATTCATGCAATCTGTTACATTGTTTGTTCAAAGAATAGCATAGCAGTTCTGACAGCTTCCTGGAGCAACACTTGCCTGGTCAATCTGTTTGTACAGTAGTACCCTTTCACCTATGTGTTGTGTAAGGCCTTCGGCAATTGTTGTCTTTTCATATATGTCTAGCTGTCTTTAGCAGTGCCATTTTCTCGGAACAGCAATATTTTCACCCTTCAATATTTTGTGTTTTTCAGGTTCAAAACCACCTGGAAGCCTCTAATTTCCCTTGCAGGGAGGTTTTGTTGTAGCGCGGAAGTACAGCTGTGGCCGGAAAATCGTATTAAATAAAATGTGTCATTTTACCCTTAAAAAGCGTTATTTTTCACAAGTTGCCTTCCTAGAGGTTTGTCAGCTCAGTTAGTGAGTATGACAGAAGTTCTCTGACTACTGTACAAAAAGAATGAGAGCAGTAGATTATCTGGAAAAAAGATTTGTGAATTTCATTATGTCAGTAGGTATTAAATGCAGCCCTGATTGATTCTAAATCCATAAGACTTTTTATATTTATTTGAAATTACATCATAATTGAAAACATAGAGTATGGTACAGTGGCAAATTATGCCTATGGTTATGTGGTTCCTGAGGAAAAAAACGTGAGTATGGAGTTTCGGAAGTTATAATATTGTGGGTGAGGTGTGGCGCAGTGGCCAGTGCGACTGACTCAAGAGTGCAGGGCTCATGGTTCAGTCACCTGCTGCAGCTCAGCTCAGTATAATGTGCCTCTGGGCAATAGCTCACTTAATCTCCCCGACGACCCCCAGTGCCTGGATACCCTTAGGGGTGATAAATCGCACTTTACAAATCTGGAATTATTATTGTTAAGGAATTTTATCAATTGTAACTGGATGCTATAACTATGATTATTACATTTCAATTGTTTGTGTAGTTTAAATGTTTGGGTTTTATTGAAATTAAAAAACAAATGTTTTCCTCACTCTAACTAAGCTGCAAGCTTTGTTTTTTTATTGAATTTCATTTTTTTATATGAAAAACCTAAAAGAATACACTTCTTTAAAACAAAAGTGATACCGAATCCAATTGTAGACCAATACGGTAATATATGCACATATATGCATATGTATTTAAAGGTATCCATTGTTAATTATTATTTTTTTCTAAATTGCACAGTACATAGTAATAATGTCATGCTGTCAGCACCATCTGAATGGTTTGTGCTGTAATATAATGTTATTGTACTGTGTTGTTAGCCCAATCATGAAAAATCTAAAGCACAAAATAGTCTCTATGGTTCTACTCCAGTGTGCTATATATTGGGCTGCCTTTGGGCTATGTATGTAGGCATTTGAAACATTTCCTTCCACTTTCATATATTTCACAAAAGTATGTATGAAGATTATTTAAAAAAATGTGTTGTTGTTGTACTGTTCCTATACCACGTGTTTGTGAAAAATAGAAGCCACTAACATATTTTAAATATTTTGTACCATGGAATTTACTAGATAATATTGTGTTAGTACTGGGGTACTAACATTTTTGATTGCGATTTTTAAAAAGAATGTGATTGCCTACAAATAATGCCAATCACAAGAAACAGGATATTTACACCTGTTACTCAGCATTTTCACTGAGTACCTTTAAGGGGAAGGTGGTGTTGTGTTATGTGCTCTCATATTCTGATTACTTGCTGTATATGTTCTTCACAATGGCTGACCAACATCATCCTGGCCACCATGAAGAACAGGAGGAGGGACAAGAAATGGAGAAAGTCCTGGTATAGGAGGAGCAAGAGGACGAAAGGAGAAGGAGGCTTTGAGAATCGTAGTCTTGCAATTTTTCTCACTGCCACCAGGGGAGAAGAAAGTTAACTCTCCACTGGTTGCATGTAACCTGTGCCAGAAAGTCATCTCCTGTGGCACACAGCAGCAATATTCTTTTGGGACCTCTGGCATAAGGAAACATCTCATGTCCATGCACTTTTAAAGATTGGCATGGGCGGAAAGAAGGAGCAGGTATTGCAGGAGGTGGCCGCAGGCACATCATCAGTGGCAACAGAGTCAAACTCTGAAGGACTTTTCACCTCTGCAGCTGCCCTGCACCTACACCACTAGCCGCTACATCAGTTGGCACTTCAGTACATCCTCCTGGTACTGCAGTGCCTGTCCAGATGTTGAGGCAATGAAGGGATTTTATGGCAAACAGTATGGCAGTACAACCACTTACTGCCACCTGTGCCAATCAGTCATAGTTACCGGCGAGAGGGGACCACCATTTTCGGCAGATAGTTATAGCTCACCAGTGCCCTCCC
Organism: Calotriton arnoldi; assembly: GCA_963921515.1. Lineage (NCBI taxonomy): Eukaryota > Metazoa > Chordata > Amphibia > Caudata > Salamandridae > Calotriton > Calotriton arnoldi. The sequence continues at coordinate 247,399 of CAWUFW010014526.1, read as the reverse complement.
CAACATCCCTAGTTACCCCCGCCCCCCCTTTGCACCCTGTATCCTTTACACCTTGTTTTATGTTTGTTAGTCCCTGTGACCTGTTAGGACAAAAAAAATACAGAAAAAAATACAAAATATATAAAAAGAAGACAAATGGTTCTTTTTAGAACTACTCAAATATCTCCAATAATAAAGAGATTGTGCTAATATTATCCATATTTTTCACAGGTAACTTCAAAATATAATCCCACGGTATATAGCAAGCATAGGTAAGTGTAAGGTAAGGTACACTTGTGTGAGTTGAGTTGAATGGTATGGCATAGAGTACACTAAAGTCACATATTCATAATTGGTCTTTAAATGAGTGATGTTTCATTCTGCTTTGTTGACTGAAGGGTTATTTACTTGAGTGTTTTTTAGAAAAATTTCAAAAATTGTAAGAGAGGAAGTAATGTCTTATAGTACAGTGGTAAATGTGAAAAACTCATCCAGTTTTTTTCTTCACAACTTACATCAGACATTGACATGTAATTGTAAAAAGTTTTACATAGTACTATGTTAATAAACACATTTTATAAAGAGAAGTATAGGTAAATCGACATTTACTTTTCTATTGTAAGTGTTTCTCAGGCTTAAATAACATTGTTATATAAGTATGTCACCACTTAGAACCTTAACAGCTAAAGATGATCAGCTTGTTGTAGTCATCATAAAACACTGGGGAAAAACAAATCATTTGGCTTGTAAACATCCCCCCCCAATTGATGCTATGCATGTCGAAATGTTTCCATACTAAGAAATTCATCTAATATACGGGAAAGCAATCAACAGAATAATACTTACAGTAGATGTTTTCAAGTGATCAACCATGCAAGGCCACATAATGACATATCTAATGAACTATAAAACTTCTACCTTAAAATATATTTGTAGCTTTGCTGAAATGGTAACATTACGATTCAGAATTTGGGATGCAAGATTAACAGGTAACTGTCTTGTATTTTTTTGGGCAGTCTGTGGTTAAAAGAAAGTATGTTATCATCACATGCTGTCCAGTCTGTGTTGTTTTTAAGTAGATGGTACAGTGTCCTGATGGTACAGTCTGTCCATGATTGAAAATGATAGCAGTTCAAGTATAAGTCTGCCCTGAAATAGAAATTTGGCCTGCAGTAAAGTTAGAAATAAAAGAACTGATTTGTCTCTTATTCACAGTGCATCTTTGAATTAACAAAATTTCATATTTCATTACCATTTTTAACCAAAGGCTTGACACATGTTTCGGCTTACAGTGTGGACAGAAGCTTAAATGCACTACCTTACATATTACATTTTCAAAATAAAATTGATTTGCAATGTGGGATTGGTATAAATACAAAGCTTTCAAAATCAGTAACAGTGGAGCTTGAATGTAAACAATACACACATTCATGTTCCCAAGAGTAGCTAACAGTGAAGAGGTCAGAATTAGGCTGAGTCTCATTCACTATAATTTGTACAACAACCACACAGAATTATTGAGCATCTTGCTGTTGATTGATAGAAAGATGAACAAAGCCTTTACACATATCTACTATATCTCTAATTCCACCTGTAGAGTGGCATATGTGGTTGTCAGACACAACTTTCTCATGAAGATTTGTGGAGGCCTTGCAGAAATGTTGATGTTGATGTTGCTGTATTAGTTTGTTGACTGATGGTACACATAAAAGTAGATTAACAATGACCTCGCTATAGCAACTCATGCCAGTTTGATTAGTTTGATTAGTAAATTGATAACCTGTAATTTGGGTGTGTTGATTTTTTTTTCTTTTTAGGTTTTTCCACATCTTCTTTGTAATTGTAGTCACATATAGTTTTGCTTTTGAAAGGCATTTTAGGTTTCCTCAAAATTGGATATTCACCCATATGAGAAGCATATGTCTTGTGCAAACAATTATATTCACTGACACAGTTACTGTCTGCATTAATCCTTGTGTCACCCAAATCGATATTATATAGTGTTGTTATTGTTTTTAACATGAGACAGAGCAACATGTGCCATTCCCCCCTTGATTACTGCAGACCCAATGGTATTTATTGCATAATCTAAGCTCAGTCATTTAGATTTGTGCATTGAAGCCACGTGAGCCAAATATAAAGGAAACTATTCCCTTTGAATATATATATCTTTGATCAGTAAGATTCTTTCTGTAAACTGCAAGCTTTTTTGGCTGTTTAATGTAGTCACATTTGACAACTTCGAATTAAATCTCTTCATTTACTGCAGATGTAAAAAAGTCTACTACAAATCCCACGGCTCCATTTACAAGGCCTTCTTTTACATGTAAATTGTGACATAAAATTACAAGAAACTTTTTATACAGATGTAAGATGTGAATCTTCCTCAATCCTGCAGTACGGGAGACAGATTTTTCCATATTTTGTAGTTCATGTTTTGTTAATAAGTATATTTACTCCAATATTCTCAACTTTGTCTTTACCAGGGAGATGTACAATTTCTTGTATTTCCAGATGAGCATTTCGTTATTGATTTCAGCACATTCTTCAAGAGTTGGCATTAAACAACCCATGTTGTGACTGTAAAAAAAGATAATGCTTTACTTTAGCAAGTGAATGAATGTCTGGAAACAATGTACTTATACTTCTCTGCTTTAGGATAACCTTTTGTGAGAATGCCAAAGCGAATGTCTTGTAATATTTTAGTATATTCTTCATCATTAGTTTGTCTCATACTCTATGTTAGTTGTCTGTATGCAAACTTCAAGCAAATGTTTACATTCCCTATACCTCCCTGTTAGACCTGGTACCATTGGCGTGAGTCTCCCTTCCACTTATTTCTGATTGCCTCCTCTGGCCCGATTCACAGAACTAACTTAAGACAAAATCCTAAACTTACTACCATTTTAGTATTCACAGAAGGCACTTACTCATTTTGGTATTCACAGAAGGCACTTACTTACTCATTTTGAGTAACTTACTCATTTTATGTAACTTACTCATTTTGTGTAACTTACTCATTTTGGTATTCACAGAAGGCACTTACTCGTAAAGGAGTAAGTGCCTTCTGTGAATACTAAAATGAGTAACTTACTCATTTTGAGAAACTTACTCATTTTGTGTAACTTACTCATTTTGGTATTCACAGAAGGCACTTACTCATCAATGAGTAAGTGCCTTCTTGAATACCAAAATGAGTAAGTTACACAAAATGTGTAAGTTACACAAAATGAGTAAGTTACTCAAAATGAGTAAGTAAGTGCCTTCTGTGAATACCAAAATGAGTAAGTGCCTTCGGTGAATACCAAAATGATAGTAAGTTTAGGATTTTGTCTTAAGTTAGTTCTGTGAATCGGGCCCTCTGTTTTTGATCTGTTTGCTGGTTTTAGATGCTTTGGGCACTGTGCCACTGCTATTCAGTGCCACAGTGCAAGTGCTCCCTATGTTAAATTGATGTATTGATTAGTGACTCCATGATTGGGTTATTTGATTTACTTGTCAGACCCTAGTACAGTGCCCCATGTGGGTCCAGGGCTTGTAAATCAAATGCTGCTGGTGGGCTTGCAGCACTGATTCTGCCACCCACAGAAGCAGCTTGTAAAGTGTGTCTCAGGCCTGCCATTGCAGAGCCTGTGTGCAGTCTGTGACTGCCATGTCGACTTGGCAAGTGCACCCACTTGCCAGTCCCTAAACCTTCCCTTATCTTCATATCAGGCACCCCTAAGGTAGGCCCAAGGGCAGGGTGCATTGTAAGTATAAGGTAGGACATGACCTGGTGTGTGTGGCATGTCCTAATAGTGAATTACAGCCATTTTCGTTTTTCATTATTGCATGGCTACCTGTCCCCATAGGCCAGAATGGGAAGTTTGATTATAACATCTTATAATCCTAACTGACCCAGGGAACATGGTAAAAATTCGAGTTTAGTATGCCTGAACTCAGAATGATAAAATACATATTTTAGTAAAGTTGGTTTTAACATTCTGTGTTTGAAAATACCACTTTTAGAAAGTAGGTATTTTCTTGCCTAACTGTCCAAGCCTGCCTCTGCTAGGTTGTGTATTCCATGTCTGGTTTGTGAGTGACATGGGGCTGGGGGGGATTCCTGGTTCAGGGTGAGTCAGCACAGGGCTGAATAGACCTATCTGCATGTAGAGTGGTGGGAGGAGTTGCACCTGGGTCTGAATAGGGCTGTGCCTGCCTTCCACAATGCTGGCTCCACCTCCTGTGGTGCGTCTGATGTCCCTGGCCCACACTGTCAAAGGAAAGAAGGAGTCCTGTAAATAAAGTGCTCCAGGACTCCACAGAACTGGTTTGGACGAGGTAAAGGCCCCTCTGCCTTCAGAGGACAAAGGATTTAGTAGTTTAAATATGGGGACCCAGACTCCAAGATTTTAGATCACTTCTGGAACAACAAGATGAACCTCTGCCAAGGAGAAGAACCAAAGGAAGCTGTTGGAGTTGTACTGCCCCCCTGCCAGTGTGCTGTGTTGCTGGGTTGGCCTACAGTGGTGTCTTCAGTGCCAAGGAGAGGAGAAGGAACTTTTAAAGAACTTTCATCATCTTGCAGAATATTACTCCAAGGGCTTGAACTTGTGCTTGCCTCCTGCTGAAGTCTCAGGGACAAAAGACTTCACCACCAGCTCCCCTCTGTATTCCCTTGCTGGGAATTCTGTCTGCAGAAGCCTGCGTGTCGCTGGGAGCTGGAAGCGTGACTCAACGAGAAGAAGCGTGTCGCAGTCGCAGCTGTAGCCGTCGCATCGCCGGAGAAGCGTGTCGCCGCCGCAGAGGTCGCCGCCGCATCACCAGAGAAGCAAGCCTTCGTCAAAGCTGTTACCCGATACATTACCGGAGAAGCGTGTCGTTGCCGCAGAGGTCGCCGGCGCATCACCAGTGAAGCGTGTCTCAGGGCCTGTCGCGGTTCCAAAGTTACAGAGTCGCCGCACGGCCGCCGGGCGTGCACGCATCGTCTTCACGTCGTCGCATCAAGGGCGCCATCTTATCGCACCTGATTATCGCATTGCATCGAAGTGCCATCTTGCCGCATCGCAACCGGAACGCAGTACGAGAATCAATGCATCACCTCCTCTCCGGTAAGGACCAAGACGCATCCCCTTCTCTGCACAAGCATTGAAGCGTCTCTCCCGAAGCAAGGAACTGACACATCTCCATCCCTGCAAACCTTTTTATTTGCGTTACACATCCAGGTACTTTTGTGAGAACTTTGTCGCATTTACCATCAACTTGAACTAAGTTACTTCTACCATCTTTTAAGTCTATTTTGAGTACAGTATTGTGGATTTTTGTCGTTTTTGGTCTTGTGTTAAGTCTATATAAAGAATATTTTTTTTTATCAAACCTGTGTGGTGTCCATCTGTAGTGTTTTCACTGTATTACTGTATGTGTTCACAAATGCTTAACACACTGCCTCTGAGATAAGCCTGTCTGCTCGTGCCAAGCTACCAAGGGGGTGAGCAGGGGTTATCCAGTAGTGTAAGTCCCTTGTCCTAACGTAGAAGCATGGGTCCCTATTTGGTCAAAGGTACCTACCTCTGCCAACTAGAGACCCCCAGTTCTAACACTCACAATGAATTCCGAGGTTTTTCCTGCAAACCTTTTTTGAATCGGTTACCCTTTTACCGGTGTAGGTTGGAATAAGTCTCCAAAAATAATGGCAAGTTTACCTCCAAAAAGGATTTCATAAGATGTTCTCAATACTTCTTGCATCCACAAATGAACAAAAAACAAACATTAAATGGGAAACCGTGCTGACTTCATCTATGATCAAAATGTTTAATTTTTTTAGAACTCTCCTGAGATCTTGACATATATCAGTATTTAATCTCAAGTATTCCAATTTGTTATCATGTTCCATAGGCAATGACAGTAGATGATGTAATGTAGTTTATTTTATGTTATGTGCTGCTCAGTAACTGCACACAATAAATTTGAATTCGCAGTTTTATGCACATGCACAGTAAATACTTTGTTAAGGTAGACTTTTCCCGTACCTGCTTGGTCACTAACATATTGTAGTATAGGATCAAATTTACTACAATTACATAATCCATTTTCATGTTGAAGTCCATGATCAACTGAGTTCTTAATGTCATTGTATATTTGCAATTGTTTGGGATTTAATTGTGATACAAAGTTATTCAAATTCTCCACACCCAATTTAACTCCATCCATTGCATGTTGAAACTTGTCCATTGCTACCATGGCTTCATTATCAATTATTGGTTGTCCAAGTGGGTCTGCAGTCTTAGAAATGGATGTGTTAGAAGTTGCTGCAGTATTGTGTTGTATTTTGGCATTAATGTTATTCTCTTCAGTTACTTCTTGATCCAACATTTCTAAGTGTGTCTGAAATTGAGGTGCTGCAATCTCATTCTTGTATACATAAAATGCATTTTCATAGGATTCAAAGGATTCAAAGGCCTTGGTTTAAATATTTGTAGAAATAATAAATAGTAGAAGTTTTTCTCTTGTGCTACAACTGAGTTTTTGATGATTAATGAGAGTAGGTTTGGAATCACATATTAAATATCCATAGGTGCGTTGAACTGAAAATATTCCAGCGTTTAAATCTTCTGCTACATTATTTTGATATGTGTTGAACTGAGCAGTTTCATAGAGTGATAGGTTTTCTAACAAAGGACTTCTCTGTGAGTAATATGAGTCCAATATATTGTTTTTCAAAATGTCTTTGTAAGTTGGACCAAAGTGTGCAAGGTATTCAAATTCAGGTAGATTTATGAGAAATCTTCGCTGTGCTGATAAAAATCCTAAGCCAAACCACTGTATTGTCTGGTAAGTACATGTCTTACAGATGACATTAAATTGTTGACTTCCTTTCTTTAAGATAAGTCCTGGAAATCCAACACCACATTTATAGTAATGTTTGGATGTGTTCTGATATTTTTGAAAGCAACATTTACCACATTTATTCGATTGAAGGAATAGAACTTGCTCAAATAGATTCTTGCTTTGCTCTTTATTAGGGATGTTGCAAGTGAAATAACGTTCAATAAAATCTAGAACAGGTTCTTCAGAGTCTTATCCAAACCTTAGGTGCATTTTTAATCCACAAAAGCATATGAATGTGTGGTGCTCCTCTTGCTTGATACTCTTCACTCAAGTAGAAAGCAAGTACTTCTCCAACAGGATTTTTCTTATTGTTGAGTAAGTATTGAAGCATAGTTTGAAATTGGTGGCTGAAATATCTGCAAACATAAACAGAATCCAAACAACATAATTCAGCTGTTGTTTTACAGTTAATGTCTGCAAAATTGGCATTTGCTTTCAGTTGAAATTGATATGTCACCCCATAGGTAGGAGAATAGGTTCACCACCAAAATGCAGTAAAAGTGTGGGGTGAGCTGCAGAATCATCACAGCTCCCCCCTCACCAAAAATACCAGGGTTCCCACCCTAAGTTGGATGGGTCTCTGAAATAACTCCTCAAGGGTTTGGAAGTATTTGTAAGCACTCCCCAGGCAGGAGCTTTTGCTATTCTGTCCTAACAATTGATATTCACTATGTGGCCTGTTTGATGTGTGGTCTGATATCATTGTATGTTAATTGTTTTGATTAAAAACTAATCTGAGTTACAACCAATTCTACCCCCTATTGGTAGCAGATTGTACAATACTACAGAAGCACTAATCTGCATGTACTCTCTACAAACAGCTACGGAATAACACAGGACTCTGATACTTTTTTTCTTTGGACGTGGACTATATCCAACCATGGCTACCTGAAATAATTTTTTGCACACTCATGACATCTCATTCATAGTCTCCAGCCAGTGTGTCCATACAATCCACATCAGGACCTGGCCACAGTGCCTAGGCTCTGGAAAGGCTCTGCACCTAGCCTTCCACTAGCATCAGACCTCCAATGCATAGAATTCTAAGCTATAACACATAAGGCAATTTTGGCATATGGCTTAGATTGTAGTTAGGGTCTGCACTCATCTCTCGGCAAGTCATGTGCATTGAAAGATTGGCTGACGGTCCTCACCTCTGGCCAAGTCCTGTGCCTATCACTCCATGATCACCGAACATCCTACTTGCTTTGCCTTCACTCCTATGCAGGAAAAGTTGATCAAAGAGTCTGTTGGTTATTGATGTTCAGCAGCCAGCTCTCTGTAGGTGGACTACTCCCATTGCCTCCATGCATTGTGTAAATACAATTAGAAATGCAATGACATCCATCAAATGTGCTTCACTGAAATATCCAATATCTTTTGCGTCTTTCAAAACCTTACAGACAAGCTTATTAGTCCAACTATCAACTTAGGTTGTTCTATTACTCCTCGTTCACAAAGCTTATAGCAGACTTTCAGAATCATTAGTTGACCTTCTTAGTAATTTCAACAATATAATCAATGACATCATCAATAATGTAATTTAACACATCATAAGTAATGTAATATGTAAGCACATAAGCATTATCAGGCCTGCCAGTTGGTCCAAGTGAGGCCTGTTGTCACATCCACCAAAGTTTAATTTCCATTTGCAATCTTTGCTATTGGGATATAACCCTCCCAAGCACCTTAAAATGCCCCTTAGGAGAAAACTATTGTTTTGGGTATGTATAATATCCCCCTCAGTTCTGGTGTATATTCTCCAAATAAGTAAACATATTATTATTGCTTTTCTGATATTAGAGCCACCTGAGAGGGGTGAATTTGGCCAGCATATTCATGGGACACACGTGTTTCAGTGCTATGAGACTAAAATGATCTTGCAAGAGCAGTGGCAATGTTGATCATGGTCCAATTTAAATCACATACGCCATCACCAAGCCACTTGTTAATCAGACCACTTTATTGGAAGCATCTCCTCGTGTCGCGGTCAATTCTTCATGACAAAACAGCTCCTTACAGGATTAGGATACTGCAGGTGGCAGCTTCTGGACTGGATAGCTCCATGCAGCTTTCCAAGCACGGCCCTCTGCAGTAGACAGATAAGAGTTTCAGAAGATTATGTAATATCCAGAGAGAAACCATGTATTTAATAGTCCTAGGTTCAAAATTGGTTGCTATAAATCAGTAGCTTAGGTAGCAAGTACCTGCCATTGTTTTTGTGAATTATGATTGAAAAAGAGGGTGTTCCAAGTAGTGTGTTTGCTGTTATTGTTTTAAACTCATTAGCAGAACAAGAGGACTGCCAATTATAATATTTGGAGCCTTCTGTTGAGCACACGATGCTTGATGAACTCTTGAACTGAAGATAGGCTTCTAACCAGGTCTTACTTCCTTACCTAGAAAACTGGTGTACAGAAGAGGGTTCACTGTTGCTTGAATGTGAAACATTTTCTGCAGTTTAACATGTGCTTTTCCATTTAAGCAGAATTGAAATTAAAAGATGTTTAACTACATACTGATAATTAAAGTTGGAAAATAAAATGAAGGTTGTGGAATGAGTAAAAAGTGGTTGAGTGAGTGAAACCATAACAAAAGAGAAGGAAGGAGAACAAAGTGAACCAAAAATACATTTTTGTACATGCACTTGAGGTATTTTTCAAGTGCAAGTATACATTTCATAAGGAGGTGCGGGACAGCACTATATGGTGAATGTGGCATTATATTCTACAAATTTGATAGGACGCACAAAGGATCTATTGGTCAATGATGTTTAGTGGCCAGTTCTCTGCAAGTGACCTATGCGTACAACACCAGTCCTTTGAATCAATACAAGTAGAAAAGCACTGACATCCATTGAAAGTGCTTCACTTCTGAAATCTTCAATATCTTTTGCATCTTTCAAAACCTAACAGGCAAGCTCATTAGTCAAACTATCGATTTAGGTTGTTCTATTTCTCCTCTTTCACAAAGGTTATAGCACACTGTCACAATCATTGATTGAACTCATTAGTAATTTCAACAATGATGTTATTTAAATATTTCAATGATATCAATGATGCCATTTACGATGTCCTGAGTGACGTAATACGTGAGGTAATAAGCAGAATCAAGCCTGCACATTGCACCCAAAATCAAACAATGTACTTAAGCCTATCGCCATGTTCTCCTGAGTATGATTCCACCAGGAATCTTCACTGTAGTGATTTACCCCCTAAGCACCTGAACATGTCCCCTAGGGGCATTCCATTGATTTCGGTATTTATAATCTGTCCCCTAGTACCGTGGGTATATCCTACTGATCAGTGGAACTATTGTTATAGTTTTCCTGATATGTGCACCCCCTGGGAGGGGAGAATTTGGCCAGCACATTCATGGGAAGCACGTGCTTCAGCTGCATGCCCCTACAAGATTAAAATAATCTCCCAAGAGCAGCTGCAATGTTGGGAGTGGTCCTTTTTAAATCACATCGCCATCACAAGGACACTTGTTATTCAGACTGCTTAATTGGAAGCATTGCCTCCTTGCGTCATTGTCAGTTCTTCAGAACCGTACAGCTTCTTGAAGGATCAGGATAACATTGCTGACAGCTTCAGGCCTGGACAGCTCCATGCAGCTTTCCCAGGGCTGCCCCTGCTGTAGAATGAGAAGTTTTTGGGAAATTATGCAATGTCAGGAAGAAAAACTGTCTTTTATGGTCCAAGATTCGAAATGTGTTGCTATACAACAGTAGGTTAAGTATCAAGTAACTGCCATTTGTTTTGTGAATTATGATTGGAAAGGGGGAGACCCAAGTATGGCATTTGCTGCTATTGGTTTAAACTCATTTGCAGAATAAGAGGACTGCCAATTGTAATATTTGGAGCCTTCTGTGGCACATCTTCTGCTTGATGAACGTTTGAGCTGGAGGCAGGTTTCTAACCGAGTCTTATCTGATGGCCTAGGAAACTGGTGTAGAGTATTGGAGGAGGGTTCACTGTTGGTTGAATGTGAAACATTCTTTGCAGTTTAACATGTGCTTTTCTAATCAAGCAGAATTTCCATGAATTTTTTTTTAACTACATATGATACTTAAAGTTTGAAAATAAAATGAAGGTTGGGGAATGAGTGAAAAAGAGTTATAAGTTAGTATGATTGTATGAAATAGCAATCGCATGATGGACTACATATCATATGTTCTTTTATTGCCATTTTGTTCAACAATATGTAGTGATTAACTCCAGGTAGACGTGATGAGTTTCAGGAGGATTTATTCAGGAAAGTTACAGGATACAAAGATGAGTAGTACAAGCCCCACCAGGAGCAGCCAGCATGCTGCTCAGCCCACTCAACTGTGACTTCGCTAACAGATTCCCAATATTCTGAACAGCATCATCACAGCAACATTCCACTGATGGTAAAATAGCATTGCATTTACAGGTGCAGGATACAACATATCCCCCTTTCTTATACGGAAAAACAAAATAGATAGAAATCGAAAGAGGAGAACCTAAGGTAGACAAGGAAAAATATACAGAAGCAACAAGAAGAATGAAACGAAGAGACAACAAGAGAGAACATGAAGAATGCAAAGAAAAGACAACAAGAGAGATGGAGAAACAGATAAGAATAACCCAACCTCCCTTCTACAAATAAAACAGAAAAAAAAAGAAAGACACAGGGAAAGAAAACAGCGAGAAAGAGGAAGAACGCGAAGACACCAATGACAATCTCCCAAACACACCAGCTGGCCAAGCAAGCACACAAGGAGGCAAGAAATATAACATAAACAACACTGGGGTGAACCCAGACACGGAGAAAAGAGGCAAACAAAAGAGGAACGAAAAAACAAGCACGCAGTACAATAAGAGAAAAAAAAATAGGAAACTGAGAAAAAGCTAAAAGACCAGAGACTGAAAACATGAGAGTCAGAGGACAAAAGAGAAAAACCAAGTGAAATAATCAGAATATAAAATTAATTTGCAAAATATGACAGTGTAATACTGAAGAAGAATGACGTCAGGAAAACAATAGAAATGGGAGTGAAAATAGATAACACACCCAAAGTAAAAGTAGAGATGTGCCCAACGCATGTGAACATGGGACTAAAACCAAACCATGCAACGATAACCCATGTACAGGCAACGTAATCTGGAGTTGACATTGAGAAAAGTGCAGTAATGGGACTAGAAACCATACAACACGCATGTAAGGGAACATATGACTGAAAACCCAGAGCAGGTTAGCAAATGTCAACAACAGTATATGGGTCAGAACCCATGATCTCTCCGAATACGAGAGATTAGTTAAAGTTAACCAGTGTATATGGGTCTGAGCCCATGACTTAATCCTAGGAATAAAGATGGTTAACAAATGCAAAGAGGACGTAAATCCATGCATAAAAGAGCAAATGGGACTACAACCCATTATGATCCCAAAAATAGAAAGCATGTAAATTAAAATGATGGACTCTTAACAGTGCGTACCTAGGGTCCATGAACGTAGAATGTAGAACAAACTGAACTCATTATATAATCCTATGAAGGATAAAAATTTTGTGAACAAAAAAACTGAAATAATGGACTCTCAACGGTGTATACCTAGGGTCCATAATCGCACAATGTAGATCCAACTGAAATCATTGTACAATCCTATGAAGGATAAAGTTTTAGAAAAACAGAAAGAAGACAGAATGTATATAAACTGACTGGACTCTTGACGGTATGTACCTAGGGTCCATGAACGTACAATGTAGATTCAACTAAACAAAACAGTGTATTGTGGGATATGGGACAAAAACTGATTGCACATTACGTACGTGGGACTAACACCCCCTAATAAAGAAAAACCTAACTGCAAAATCACCCTTAAGTCATGCAAACTATTTTGCTATAACAGTAAAACATTTAGACTATAAAACCTACCAGTGAGCGACTCCTCACGTGAGTATAACTGCTCTGTGCACAGACTAATAAAGAAAATCCCAACTGTAAAATGTAACTTGGATACAAGCACAACCACTACTGAATTGTTAACTGGTTGTTTAAAACAGGTGAGTTCTGTACTGTGAAACGATAAACTAAAAGAAAATGTAACATAGTGAAAAATTGTCACACAGCACAATTGTGTAGGAGGAGCAACACCACATACTCCAAATTGCAAATAGAACAGAGTCATGGAAAGAGCAAGAACGGAGTGATGGGAAACGCACACAGGGTGTACTAGAGCCATCACACGTCGCAGCTAAAACGAGGGTTTGCTGACACAATCCAAAGAAATGAGAGAGTCACTGTGGTCTTACCAGACCGATCCTCTTGACGAGCGGAGCAGCCAACATAAGTAACATGCAACGTGCCTTGTAATCATAATGCAGAGTATGATCTTGAAGTGCACACGCCAGACAGGCAGAAGAGAAGTTCCATAAGTAACTACAACAGATTTCGAACAAACTTTATTGAACGTTGTAGGCAGTGATGAGATCCTCCAAACACAAGATGGCGGCACGTACATGAGACACACGCCGGGTGGCTCACGGTACGTCCGGACTTGAAGGCGTCCTAAAGCAGGAATCCACGGCGAACAGCGAGGAATGTCGAAGAGAAACCATGGTGACATAAAAGAGCACTGAAATGGAGGTAAGACAGCAAGCGCAGATGAAAGACTCATGCCAATATTTTTAAAGCATAACGCAGCTGTTAAACTGTCAAAACTCAGGGGGTCTCCATAAAAACAAATAACCAATAAAGTGCGGAAAAAAAATGACTCACCATCCAAATCACGCTGTATCCTTGTGCCGGTAATAGAAGTGAAATCTCACATGTGTAAAGCCAAACAAAACTTGATGTTGTAAGTTGCATGTCAAATATAATAGGTCCACGAATGCGGTGATACATTCATCAAAACTAAAACTCCCCAAGTCAACACAAAAGACACAAAGAGGTAGTGTGTACTCACAATTCCCAAATGTGCAAATCGTGTAAATGTGTCCAAACGAAGGAGAGCACAGCACAGTTTGAGCAGGAGCTGTACGAAGTAAAAGAGATATAGAAGTGTTGAACCTCTCCCTCAACGTCGTTAGTGTCAGGGACAGCTGAAGCAGAAACAACTGGAACTGGCACGCTTGGGTTGTGGGCGACCGATGGTGAGGTCACTGGTGGGGCTTTGGGGTGCCAGTTAGTATAAATGCGCAGGTAAGTTACACAGAAATTCTTTCACCTTGACTGAAGCTTGCAAGGTTCATCAGCTCCTTCAAGATCAGGGGTACTTCACGTTTGAAAATGAAGGTCTTGACAGGTAGCATACGGAGGTTCTTTGCGTCAACTCGTCGCCATAAATTTGTGGTGATTAACTCCAGGTAGACGTGATGAGTTTCAGGAGGATTTATTCAGGAAAGTTACAGGATACAAAGATGAGTAGTACAAGCCCCACCAGGAGCAGCCAGCATGCTGCTCAGCCCACTCAACTGTGACTTCTCTAACAGATTCCCAACATTCTGAACAGCATCATCACAGCAACATTCCACCGGTGGTAAAATAGCATTGCATTTACAAGAGCAGGATACAACACAATATGACTGTTTTTATGTGCTTTTATGATTGTATGAAATAGCAATCGAATAAAGCAGTTTTTTACTTGACTTGACTAGTAAACATATAACAAAAGAGAAGGAAGGTAAACAGAATGAACCAAAAATACACTTTTGTGCTTGTGGTGTTTTTAAAATATATTTCATGTACTGATGTGCAGAATAGCACTATATGGTGAATGTGGTATTATATTTGTATAATTTGACAGGACACAAAAAAGTGCAGCAAGTGTTTTTAATGAGATTGCACAGGTTCAACATAGATAGGTGGTGTTAGGTACGTTTAGAGAGGTCTGTCTGTTTAACCCCTTCGATGCTCATGACGGAATGGTTCCGTCATGAGCATCAGTGCCCCTGTGCTCATGACGGAACCATTCCGTCATGAGGCCAGGGGCACGAAATCCCTCTGCTGCAGACAGCAGAGGGATTTCTCTTTCACCCCTGTGACCTTGGCAGCTGGGGAATTGCTTCTCCAGCTCCCTAGGCCCCCTCCCTGGTTTCTGTGCCATGAGGATCAGCGCGCACGTCGCGCTGTCCTCATTGCACAGAAAACGAAACTGAAATGAGCCTTTAGGCTCATTTCAGTTTCACTTTCTATGTGCTCAGGGGCTATCTCAGCCCCCGGGCACGTAGAAAGACGGGAGATGTATCATTGGAAAGGGGAGAATCTCCCTTTCCAATGGTACTCAGTGGATCTCTGCTTGGGGATCGCCCCAGGAGGGCGATCCCCAAGCGAGGATCCACCCACTAGACACCAGGGAGGGGGAGCGGCCCCTTGGGCAAGGGCTTTTGCTCCCCAATTTGTTTTGGTGCGATTTAGACTTTTGTCCCCCTGGGGGCAGATGGGGGCAGTAGCCCCCAATCTGCCCCCGGGGGCAAAAAGCCCACTAGACCCCAGGGATATTTTTCTTTGCCCAATTAATTTATTAGGGTGGGGGCTGCCCATAAAGGGCATGTCCATGCCCCGACCCCGCAAAATTTACAGCCTTTCTGCCCCCCCGGGGGGGCAAAAAGCCCACTAGAAGCCAGAGATTTTTTTTTTTTATTATAATTTGTGGTGGGGGCTGCCCAATATGGGCATGACCATGCCCCCACCCACCCCCACAAAAATGACAGCCTTTCTGCCCCCCCTGGGGGGCAGCTGGGGGCATTAGCCCCAAATCTGCCCCCCCGGGGGGGCAAAAAGCCCAGTAGACACCAGGGATTTTATGGGCAAATTTTTATTAGGTTGGGGGCATTGGCATGCCCATTTTGGGCAGCCCCCACCCTAATTAAAATTTGCCCCAAACTCCCTGGCGTCTAGTGGACTATCTGCCCCCTCTGGGGGCAGATGGGGCATTAGCCCCCAATCTGCCCCGCTAGGGGGCAAAAAGCCCACTAGACGCCAGGGATTTTTTGGGGCAAATTTGAATTAGGGTGGGGCTCCCAAAACGGGCATGCCCTTGCCCCCACCCCTCCCCTGCAAAAATAACAGCCTTCCTGCCCCCTGGGGGCATATGGGGCAGTAGCCCCCAATCTGCCCCCGGGGGCTAAAAGCCCACTAGGCGCCAGGGATTTTTGGGGCAAATTTTAATTAGGGTGGGGGCATTGGCATGCCCGTTTTGGGCAGCCCCCACCCTAATTAAAATTTGCCTAAAGCTCCCTGGCGTCTAGTGGGCTTTTTGCCCTCTGGGGGCAGATTGGGTGCATTAGCCCCCAATCTGCCCCGCCAGGGGGCAAAAAGCCCCTAGTCGCCAGGGATTTTTTAGGGCAAATTTGAATTAGGGTGGGGGCTGCCCAAAGTGGGCATGCCCATGCCCCCACCCCTCCCTGCAAAAATTACAGCCTTCCTGCCCCCCTGGGGGCAGATGGGGCAGTAGTCCCCAATCTGCCCCCGGGGGCAAAAAGCCCACTAGACGCCAGGGATTTTCTTGGGCAAATTTTAATTAGGGTGGGGGCATTGGCATGCCCGTTTTGGGCAGCCCCACCCTAATTAAAATTTGCCCAAAAACTCCCTGGCATCTAGTGGGCTTTTGCCCCCTGGGAGTCGGATGGGGGCATTAGCCCCCAATCTGCCCCGCCGGGGGGGCAAAAGCCCACTAGACGCCAGGGATTTTTTTTGAGCAAATTTGAATTAGGGTGGGGCTCCCAAAACGGGCATGCCCATGCCCCCACCCCCTCCCCTGCAAAAATAACAGCCTTCCTGCCCCCCCTGGGGGGCATATGGGGCAGCAGCCCCCAATCTGCCCCCCCCCGGGGGGGCTAAAAGCCCACTAGGCGCCAGGGATTTTTTGGGGCAAATTTTAATTAGGGTGGGGGCATTGGCATGCCCGTTTGGGCAGCCCCCACCCTAATTAAAATTTGCCCAAAAAACTCCCTGGCGTCTAGTGGGCTTTTTGCCCCCCTGGGGGGCAGATTGAGTGCATTAGCCCCCAATCTGCCCCGCCAGGGGGGGCAAAAAGCCCCCTAGTCGCCAGCGATTTTTTTAGGGCAAATTTGAATTAGGGTGGGGGCTGCCCAAAGTGGGCATGCCCATGCCCCCACCCCCTCCCTGCAAAAATTACAGCCTTCCTGCCCCCCCTGGGGGACAGATGGGGCAGTAGTCCCCAATCTGCCCCCCCGGGGGGGCAAAAAGCCCACTAGACGCCAGGGATTTTCTTGGGCAAATTTTAATTAGGGTGGGGGCATTGGTATGCCCGTTTTGGGCAGCCCCCACCCTAATTAAATTTGCCCAAAAACTCCCTGGCATCTAGTGGGCTTTTGCCCCCTGGGGTCGGATGGGGGCATTAGCCCCCAATCTGCCCCGCCGGGGGGGCAAAAGCCCACTAGACGCCAGGGAGTTTTTTGGGGTAAATTTGAATTAGGGTGGGGGCTCCGAAAACGGGCATGCCCATGCCCCCACCACCGCCCCCACAAAAATAACAGCCTTCCTGCCCCCCCGGGGGGGCAGATGGGGCAGTAGCCCCCAATCTGCCCCGCGGGAGCAAAAGCCCACTAGACGCCAGGGATTTTTTTGGGCAAATTTTAATTAGGGTGGGGGCATTAGCATGCCCGTTTTGGGAGCCCCCACCCTAATTCAAATTTG
This sequence comes from Calotriton arnoldi, assembly GCA_963921515.1. Lineage (NCBI taxonomy): Eukaryota > Metazoa > Chordata > Amphibia > Caudata > Salamandridae > Calotriton > Calotriton arnoldi. The sequence continues at coordinate 229,922 of CAWUFW010014526.1, read as the reverse complement.
CCAAAAAAAACTCCCTGGCATCTAGTGGGCTTTTTGCCCCCCCTGGGGGGCAGATGGGGGCAAAAAGCCCACTAGACGCCAGGGATTTTTTTGGGGCAAATTTGAATTAGGGTGGGGGCAAACAGCCCACTAGATGCCAGGGAGTTTTTTTGGGCAAATTTGAATTAGGGTGGGGGCTCCCAAAACGGGCATGCCCATGCCCCCACCCCCTCCCCCGCAAAAATAACAGCCTTCTTGCTCCCCCTGGGGGTCAGATGGGGCAGTAGCCCCCAATCTGCCCCCCCGGGAGGGCAAAAAGCCCACTAGACGCCAGGGATTTTTTTGGGCAAATTTTAATTAGGGTGGGGGCATTGGCATGCCCGCTTTGGTCAGCCCCCACTCTAATTAAATTTGCCTAAAAACTCCTGGCACCTAGTGGGCTTTTTGCTCCTCTGGGGGCAGATGGGGGCATTAGCTCCCATCTGCCCCGCCGGAGTGGGGGCAAAAGCCCACTAGACGCCAGTGAGTTTTTTGGGGCAAATTTGAATTAGGTGGGGGCTGCCCAAAATAGGCATGTCCATGCCCCCACCCCCTCCCTGCAAACATTACAGCCTTCCTGCCCCCCTGGGGGGCAGATGGGGCAGAAGCCCTCAATCTGCCCCCCGGGGGCAAAAAGCCCACTAGACGCCAGGGATTTTTGGGGCAAATTTTAATTAGGGTGGGGGCATTGCCATGCCCGTTTTGGGCAGCCCCCACCCTAATTAAAATTTGCCCAAAAAACTCCCTGGCATCTAGTGGACTCCTGGGGGGCAGATGGGGCAGAAGCCCCCAATATGCCCCCCCCCGGGGGGGGGCAAAAAGCCCACTAGACTCCAGTGATTTTTTGGGGCAAATTTTTATTAGGGTGGGGGCTGCCCAAAACAGGCATGTCAATGCCCCCACCTCCCACCCGCAACAATTACAGCCTTTCTGCCCTCCCTGGGGGGAAGATGGGGGCAGTAGCCCCCAATCTGCCCCCCTCAGGGGGTCAAAAAGCCCACTAGACGCCAACGATTACACTGGCTTTTTATGTGTGGGGGTGGGGGCTGCTCAAAATGGGCATACCAATGCCCCTACCCCCCCAAAAAATAGCCACAGAGTTTCTGCCCCCCTTGGGGGCATATCGGGGCAACCCCACCCCCGATATCCCCCCCAGAGGCGGCAGAAAGCCGACTAGGAACAGATTTGTTTTTAGCAATATGCCTACATGTGGATTTTGGGCCCTAGCGCAGCCGGCACATAGGGAAACCTAGCAAACCTATACATTTTTGAAAATTAGACACCCAGGGGAATCCAGGATGGGGTGACTTGACTGGCTCTCACCAGGTTCTGTTACCCAGAATCCCTTGCAAACCTCAAAATGTGTATAAAAAACACATTTTCCTCACATTTCTGTGGTGGAAAGTTCTGGAATCTGTGTGGATCCACAAAATTCCACTCACCCCGCATTCCCCAAAGTCTTCCGAGAAAAATGGTACCTCACTTGTGTGGGTGGGTCAAGTACCCGCGACAGGCAAGGGCCCAAAACCTGGTGAGGCGACATCAAAATTACCTATCACAAACCAACCTGGTTTTGCACGGGGGGTTACCTGGGTGTTTGGCCCCGGGGTCGGCGGCCACCTAGGGAAACCTACAAAACCCACACATTTCTGAAAACTAGACACCCGGGGGATTCCAGGGAGGTATGGCTTGTGTGGATCCCCCAACATTTTCTTACCCAGAATCCCCTGCAAACCTCAAATTTTGCTGAAAACAATCACTTTTTTCACACATTTGTGTGTGGGAAAGTTGTGGCATCACCGGGCTGACACAAATTTCCTACCAGCCAGCGTTCTCCTGGTCTCCCGATAAAATGGTGCCTCACTCGGGTGGGAGGCCCAAGTACCCGCGACAGGCAAGGGCCCAAAACGTATTGAGGCGACATCAAAATTGCCTATCACAAAACCACCTGGTTTTGCAAGGGGGGTCCCATGACTTTTTGGCCCGGGGCTCGGCGGCCACCTAGAGAAACCTACCAAACCCACACATTTCTGAAAACTAGACACCCGGGGTATTCCAGGGAGGTATGACTTGTATGGATCCCCCAACGTTTTCTTACCCAGAATCCTCTGCATACCTCACATTTTGCCGAAAAATGCACTTTTTTCTCACATTTCTGTGGTGGAAAGTTCTGGAATCTGCGTGGATCCACAAATTTCCTCCCACCCAGCGTTCCCCCAGATCTCCCGATAAAAATGGTAGCTCACTTGCATGGGTGGGTCAAGGACCCGCGACAAGCAAGGGCCCAAAAGCTATTGAGGCGACATCAAAATTACCTATCACAAACCAACCTGGTTTTGCATGGGGGGTCCCATGAGTTTTTGCCCGGGGCTCGGAAGCCATCTAGGGAAACCTACCTAACCCACACATTTCTGGAAACTAGACACCCGGGGGAGTCCAGCGAGGTATGGCTTGCGTGGGTCCCCCATCATTATCCTACGCAGAATTCCCTGCAAACCTCAAATTTCGCTGAAAAATTCACTTTTTTTCTCACATTTCTGTGGTGGAAAGTTCTGGAATCTGCGTGGATCCACAAATTTCCTCCCACCCAGCGTTCCTCCAGGTCTCCCAATAAAAATGGTACCTCACTTGTGTGGGTAGGCACAGTGGCTGCAACAGGAAATGGCCCAAATCGTACTCTGGAAACTTCAAAATTACCTATAGCAAAACTACCTGGTTTTGGGGGGGCACCTGAGATTTTGGCCCGGAGCTCGACGGCCATCTTGGGAAAGTACCAAACCCAAACATTTCTGAAAACTAGACACCCGGGAGTCCAATGAGGTATGGCTTGCGTGGATCCCCCAACGTTTTCCTACCCAGAATGCCATGCAAACCTCAAATTTAGCTGAAAAAAACAAATTTTCCACATATTTTTGTGTGGAATCACCGTGCCGGCACAAATGTCCTACCACCCAGCGTTCCCCTTGTTCTCCCGAGTAAAATGATACCTCACTTGTGTGGGTGGGCCAAAGGCCTGTGGCTAGGAAGAGCCCAAAACATAGGGATTTATAGTATAGCACCGAGAATTCTAAGCGCTACATTTTTAAACAAATACGTTTTTAGCCAATTCTGCTTTGGACACCCACACAAGTGAGGTATCATTTTACTCGGGAGAACAAGGGGAACGCTGGGTGGTAGGACATTTGTGCCGGCACGGTGATTCCACGCAAAAATATGTGGAAAATGTGGTTTTTTCAGCTAAATTTAAGGTTTGCATTGCATTCTGGGTAGGAAAACGTTGGGGGATCCAGGCAAGCCATACCTCATTGGACTCCCCCGGGTGTCTAGTTTTCAGAAATGTTTGGGTTTGGTACTTTCCCAAGATGGCCGCCGAGCCCGGGGCCAAAATCTCAGGTTCCCCCCCCAAAACCAGGTAGTTTTGCTATAGGTAATTTTGAAGTCTCCAGAGTATGATTTGGGCCATTTCCTGTTGCAGCCACTGTGCCTACCCACACAAGCGAGGTACCATTTTTATTGGGAGACCTGGGGGAACGCTGAGTGGGAGGAAATTTGTGGATCCACGCAAATTTCTGAACTTTCCATCACAGAAATGTGAGAAAAAAGTGAATTTTTCGGCGAAATTCGAGGTTTGCAGGGAATTCTGGGTAGGAGAATGATGGGGGACCCACGCAAGCCATACCTTGCTGGACTCCCCCGGGTGTCTAGTTTCCAGAAATGTGTGGGTTAGGTAGGTTTCCCTAGATGGCTGCCGAGCCCCGGGCCAAAAACTCATGGGACCCCCCATGCAAAACCAGGTTGGTTTGTGATAGGTAATTTTTATGTTGCCTCAATAGCTTTTGGGCCCTTGCCTGTCGCGGGTCCTTGACCCACCCATGCAAATGAGGTACCATTGTTATCGGGAGACCTGGGGAAACGCTGGGTGGGAGGAAATTTGTGGATCCACGCAGATTCAAGAACTTTCCACCACAGATATGTGAGAAAAAAGTGAATTGTTCGGCAAAATTTGAGGTTTGCAGGGGATTCTGCGTAGGAGAATGATGGGGGACCCACGCAAGCCATACCTCGCTGGACTCCCCCGGGTGTCTAGTTTCCAGAAATGTGTGGGTTTGGTGGGTTTCCCTAGATGGCTGCCGAGCCCCGGGCCAAAAACTCATGGGACCCCCCATGCAAAACCAGGTTGGTTTGTGATAGGTAATTTTGATGTCGCCTCAATAGCTTTTGGGCCCCTGCCTGTCGCAGATCCTTGACCCACCCACGCAAGTGAGGTACCATTTTTATCGGGAGACCTGGTTGAATGCTGGGTGGGAGGAAATTTGTGGATCCACGCAGATTGTAGAACTGTCCACCACAGAAATGTGGGGAAAATTTGTTTTTTTGGACAATTTTTTAGTGTTTGCAAGGGATTCTGGGTAACAGAACCTGGTGGGAGGCAGTCAAGTCACCCCATCCTGGATACCCCTGAGTGTCTAGTTTTCAAAAATGTATAGGTTTGCTAGGTTTCCCTAGGTGCCGGCAGAGCTATGGTTCAAAAACTACAGCTAGGCACTATGCCAAAAAAGGGTAATTTTTCACTGCGAAATTGAGGAGTGTCCACGTTGCGTTTTGCGCCATTTCCTGTCGCGGGCACTAGGCCGACCTACACAAGTGAGGTACCATTTTTCTCGGAAGACTTTGGGGAACGCGGGGTGGGTGGAAATTTGTGGATCCACGCAGATTCCAGAACTTTCCACCACAGAAATGTGGGGAAAATGTGTTTTTTTTGACAATTTTTTAGGTTTGCAAAGGACTCTGGGTAACAGAACCTGGTGGGAGGCAGTCAAGTCACCCCTTTCTGGTTTCCCCTGGGTGTCTAGTTTTCAAAAATGTATAGGTTTGCTAGGTTTCCCTAGGTGCCGGCAGAGCTATGGTTCAAAAACTACAGCTAGGCACTTTGCCAAAAAAGGGTCATTTTTCACTGCGAAATTGAGGTGTGTCCACGTTGCGTTTTGCGCCGTTTCCTGTCGCGGGCACTAGGCCGACCCACACAAGTGAGGTACCATTTTTCTCGGAAGACTTTGGGGAACGCGGGGTGCATGGAAATTTGTGGATCCACGCAGATTCCAGAACTTTCCACCACAGAAATGTGGGGAAAATGTGGTTTTTTTGACAATTGTTTAGGTTTGCAAGGGATTCTGGGTAACAGAACCTGGTGGGAGGCAGTCAAGTCACCCCATTCTGGATTCCCCTGAGTGTCTAGTTTTCAAAAATGTATAGGTTTGCTAGGTTTCCCTAGGTGCCGGCAGAGCTATGGTTCAAAAACTACAGCTAGGCACTTTGCCAAAAAAGGGTCATTATTCACTGCGAAATTGAGGTGTGTCCATGTTGTGTTTTTCGCCATTTCCTGTTGCGGGCACTAGGCCGACCCACACAAGTGAGGTACCATTTTTCTTGAAAGACTTTGGGGAACGTGGGGTGGGTGGAAATTTGTGGATCCACGCAGATTCCAGAACTTTCCACCACAGAAATGTGGGGAAAATTTGTTTTTTTTGACAATTGTTTAGGTTTGCAAGGGATTCTGGGTAACAGAACCTGGTGGGAGGCAGTCAAGTCACCCCATTCTGGATACCCCTGAGTGTCTAGTTTTCAAAAATGTATAGGTTTGCTAGGTTTCCCTAGGTGCCGGCAGAGCTATGGTTCAAAAACTACAGCTAGGCACTATGCCAAAAAAGGGTAATTTTTCACTGCGAAATTGAGGAGTGTCCACGTTGCGTTTTGCGCCATTTCCTGTCGCGGGCACTAGGCCGACCTACACAAGTGAGGTACCATTTTTCTCGGAAGACTTTGGGGAACGCGGGTGGGTGGAAATTTGTGGATCCACGCAGATTCCAGAACTTTCCACCACAGAAATGTGGGGAAAATGTGTTTTTTTGACAATTTTTAGGTTTGCAAAGGACTCTGGGTAACAGAACCTGGTGGGAGGCAGTCAAGTCACCCCTTTCTGGTTTCCCCTGGGTGTCTAGTTTTCAAAAATGTATAGGTTTGCTAGGTTTCCCTAGGTGCCGGCAGAGCTATGGTTCAAAAACTACAGCTAGGCACTTTGCCAAAAAAAGGTCATTTTTCACTGCGAAATTGAGGTGTGTCCACGTTGCGTTTTGCGCCGTTTCCTGTCGTGGGCACTAGGCCGACCCACACAAGTGAGGTACAATTTTTCTCGGAAGACTTTGGGAAACGCGGGGTGCATGGAAATTTGTGGATCCACGCAGATTCCAGAACTTTCCACCACAGAAATGTGGGGAAAATGTGGTTTTTTTGACAATTGTTTAGGTTTGCAAGGGATTCTGGGTAACAGAACCTGGTGGGAGGCAGTCAAGTCACCCCATCCTGGATTCCCCTGGGTGTCTAGTTTTCAAAAATGTATAGCTTTGCAAGGTTTCCCTAGGTGCCGGCAGAGCTATGGTTCAAAAACTACAGCTAGGCACTTTGCCAAAAAAGGGTCATTATTCACTGCGAAATTGAGGTGTGTCCATGTTGTGTTTTTCGCCATTTCCTGTTGCGGGCACTAGGCCTACCCACACAAGTGAGGTACCATTTTTCTTGAAAGACTTTGGGGAACGTGGGGTGGGTGGAAATTTGTAGATCCACGCAGATTCCAGAACTTTCCACCACAGAAATGTGGGGAAAATGTGTTTTTTTTGACAATTGTTTAGGTTTGCAAGGGATTCTGGGTAACAGAACCTGGTGGGAGGCAGTCAAGTCACCCCATTCTGGATTCCCCTGAGTGTCTAGTTTTCAAAAATGTATAGGTTTGCTAGGTTTCCCTAGGTGCCGGCAGAGCTATGGTTCAAAAACTACAACTAGGCACTTTGCCAAAAAAGGGTCATTTTTCACTGCGAAATTGAGGTGTGTCCACGTTGCGTTTTGCGCCGTTTCCTGTCGCGGGCACTAGGCCAACCCACAGAAGTGAGGTATCATTTTTCTTGGAAGACTTTGGGGAACGCGGGGTGGGTGGAAATTTGTGGATCCACGCAGATTCCAGAACTTTCCACCACAGAAATGTGAGGAAAATGTGTATTTTTTGACAATTTGTTAGGTTTGCAAGGGATTCTGGGTAACAGAACCTGGTGGGAGCCAGTCAAGTCACCCCATCCTGGATTCCCCTGGGTGTCTAGTTTTCAAAAATGTATAGGTTTGCAAGGTTTCCATAGGTGCTGGCAGAGCTAGGCTTCAAAAACTACAGCTAGGCACTTTGTCAAAAAAGGGTCATTTTTCACTGCGAAATTGAGGTGTGTCCACGTTGCGTTTTGCGCCGTTTCCTGTCGTGGGCACTAGGCCGACCCACACAAGTGAGGTATCATTTTTCTCGGAAAACTTTGGGTAACGCGGGGTGGGTGGAAATTTGTGGATCCACGCAGATTCCAGAACTTTCCACCACAGAAATGTGAGGAAAATGTGTATTCTTTGACAATTTGTTAGGTTTGCAAGGGATTCTGGGTAACAGAACCTGGTGGGAGCCAGTCAAGTCACCCCATCCTGGATTCCCCTGGGTGTCTAGTTTTCAAAAATGTATAGGTTTGCTAGGTTTCCTTAGGTGCTGGCAGAGCTAGGGTTAAAAACTACAGCTAGGCCCTTTGCAAAAAAGGGTAATTTTTCATTGTGAAAATGTGGTGTGTTCACGTTGGGTTTTGAGCCATTTCCTGTCGTGGGCACTATGCCTACCCACACAAGTGAGGTACCATTTTTATCGGGAGACTTAGGGTAATTCAGATTTGTAAAGCAACTGTTATTACCTATTGACTTTCGATGCATTCTGCCTTCCAAATGAAAGACATTGTGTAAAAAAGAAGTAATTTTAAAAAATGACCGATAATTCTCATGCTAGTATGAGTATTCCCAATTTTGGAAATGTGCAAATATCTACTGTTTCTAAACTCTATATTTTGTTCCCATTTCAGAAATACATAGGTGTCTTTCATACCGATTTTCCATGTATACATTTTCCCACAATAATTGCTATATACCCGGTACATAATAAAAAACCATTGCAAGACGCTGCTCAGTTGTTGGCTCTGGGTTCGTCGGGTTCTTGGTGAACCTAGAAGTCCTATATATCCCCACAACCAGTAAGGTCCAGCGGATGTAACGGTATATTGCTTTCAAAGAGCTGTCATAATTAGAAGAAGTTACAGGTGAAAACGTTGACACAAAAGGCTGTTTTTTTCAACTAATTTTCAATTTTTCCTATATTTAACTGTTAGTTTCTATAAAGAAACCTTGATGGATCTACACAAATGACCCCTTGCTGAATTCAGAATTTTGTCTAATTTTCTAAAATGTACATCTGTCTAGGATCAATTATTGCTTTCATACCCATTTCTACCATTAACTGGAAGGAGGTTGAAAACACAAAAAATAGCAAAAATAGGCTATGTCCCAGAAAAATGCCAAAACTGTGTAAAAAATGTTGGTTTTCTGACAAAAGTCTGTCATTCCCTAAAATCTGGGAAAATGGTGATTTCAGCCCCACAAAAAGTTGAGATGAAGTACAGTTACGGAGCAGACTAGCTTAAGGTTTAATGTGTGAAACTGCACATTTTACAAAGTGAGCATGGTTTTCAATGGGGTGGGAGAAATGTCTTGTTTCCTATTTTACATCCTGACAGAGAAATTGGATCTCAAAACATATATGGGCTTGGAAACACAACTGAAAACGTAGGCAGAATGTAGGCCTGCCGAATTCCTTGAGAAACAGTGCAGAAAGCTTTCTTTGCACTATAATTCTATGCTGAATATGACTGAGCTATTCAAATTGGAAATCTGAATATGTAAAAAGTGCACTTTAAACCTGAGCAAACAATGTTCAATAGAGTCTTAGGAACGCATGAAAACAGGTGAAATGAAGTTCGAGAGTAGGGGAAAAATCTACTGGAAATTATAATTATTATTATTTATTTATTTATTTCTAGGCTCATTTCAATATAATTTCACCAGAAATTTTGATTTCCATAGCTTAATATTCCAAATGAAGCTTTTATTGGTTAAATACTGAAAAATATATTTTCTACTTCATTTGCATAACATTCTCACACATAGGCCTTGTTTTATTCAAATTATTCAGAACTCCCACCCATTTTCAATATACTTTTTCCTAATTATATACACTACTTAGCTTGTTCACCCATAACTGACAACATTTAATTTTTTTAGATTGCCAATATGTTTTGATTACCGATCTTGCTATCAAAATATCAATAAATCACTGGTGACTTGCAGCTTTTAATGCAATCCCCAAATGCCTGGAACATTATTGAAGTCACATCGAGATCTATCTGAATAGCAAGGCAATGACAAATATATTTCAATCTTTTACCCCAAAAGTGTTGTAAATGAACTCAGATCATATGAACCCAATTTTCTACCTCATCACATCTTGGACATTTTGCTTGAATGTTGGGGTTTTGCTTATGTAGGTAAGCAGGAGTGTAGTAAACCTGTCATTCGGCTTATAAATGCATTCCCATGTAATTTGCATTATGCAGTACTTTCAGATTATCCTCGCATACCTCTTTCCAAAGTTCTTGATTTAGCCTCGATTGAGAATTAATTCTTTCATGTTTGTAAAATTAGACTGTTCAGTAGGCTAGAAGTATTTTTTGCTAATTGAACATAGTGAACCCAATAATAAATCTAAACAAGAAATCTGTATTTCTTGAAAAGCTTTTCTGCTATATCTCTTGATCTTTCTATGACAAGTTTCAATAATCCTGCCTGACAGAGCTCCGAGATGCCCCTTCGGGTTTGAGTAATAGCGCTATATCAAGATCCAATTAACATAACATAACAATCTCGCTATGGAACTAGATACTTAGGGGCCGATTCCGATTCAGGCCGGAAATCATTCCGACCAAGCCGGACCCGGAGAGATTTCTGACCGAATCGGACCCTGGCAGTCCGACCGAACGAGTATGATGCGCACGCATGCAATCGGACTCGAGTCGGTCGGACTCCCATTGAAGTCAATGGGAGCCGGACGTACAATGCGTACGCGGGCTGCCATTGACTCAATGGGTGCGAGGCGAACAAGGGCGCCCCCTACAGCGGGTACGCCTCGATGCGACTCGCGGCATACATGCACAGGTAGGGGGGACCCATGGGTCCCCCCTGTGTGCGACTCGCGTGGCTACGCATACAGGGGGGTCCGACACGGACCCCCAAAGTCCGGCTCCGACTGCTCTTTCGAGCCGGACGGCACGAGTCGGTCGGACTGCTCGTGGTGTGCATCGTACTTGCCCGGCCGGGGAACGTCTCCATTGCGCGGTGCGAGTCGTGTCCGTGCGAGTCGGTCGGAGCGGTTCGGACCCGCGTACGAGTCGGTCGGCGATTTCACGTGCGCTCGCATCGTACTCGCTCGGCCGGACACACGTACAAATCGGTCGGGAAAGAGGGCTCCGAATCGGATCCGGTTAAGCCGAATCCGATTCGGTGCCCTACCGGCCGAGATCGGAATCGGCCCCTTAATATTAAGAAACTTGATACCAGCCTATCTTTAAGCTATTTCTTTCTTTCACATAGTCCCATGATATAATATTGCCATTATCCAATTACTTCCCAACATTTTAACTCCTCTGTGCATAGCTCCTCGAGTATTGCATTTTATGATGATTGTTCCTGTGTATTTGGCATTGTCAAATATGGATACAACTGTTGTTCTTGTTGTCTTTGGTTTTCATATTTTTTGCTTTTTTGCCAGTGGATAAGTATATTGCTTGTTTTTGATCATAATAAAAAATAATTCTCAAATACCAAACTTTCAAAAATAATTATATGGGGAAGTTGCATTAAAAAAGTGGCCTGATAAAAACGCTTTTCTCCTTTGGAAGCCGGAGTTTCCTTCAGACTTATTCAATGTGAACCTTTTTTAAAAGACAACTACAGTCCTTACATCTTATACAGGAGTATAGGGAACTGAAAAATAAGTAAAGGAAGAGTATTCATTTTACCAATAGCATCTCTCTCAATAGCGCCATCTCGCAAATAATTCTTGGATTTTCCTGATTTAAGGGACTGAAGTTTATTCTACACAAATCTTCAAACTTATCAGACCCAAATCCCTAAATATTTTTGGGTGCTCTATCATAATTACATGCTGAGAAATCTGGAAGCCGCCACATATCCTCCATCCTCTCTGTCCTGATCCTGGCTTCTTCTCAGCTAACAAGAAGCAGGAAGCACCTAGGCTCCCCATAGCCAATCACAACGCTGCAATGCAACGTTGCGACTGGTCTGCATGTAGTGGTTTCGGCGCTCAGCAAAATGTAGGAATAAGCATTTTCTCATTAAAAAAATATACTTGGACACAACTACAACCAACATAAAGAGTATCTGGGCCAGATTTATCAACCTAAAAATTGTGCTGTTTGTGAATGCAACAAGTAATTTTGGTGTGCATTATTCCCAAATTATGATTGGTAACACTTTAGCGAATCGTAATTTGGGATTGCAAATACATTCTGATTTGGTATTTGGAAGGGGCGTGTTTAGGATGTCCATTCCAAAACTGAATTGTAATGAGGTGTATTAATATTTTGCGACCGAATTCTGGTCGTAAAAAATTAATCTTTTACCACCAATTTCTGTGGGACACGTTGACCTTTAAGAATGGTTAAAAAGTATTTTTAAAGGAGGACAATGGTCGAACAGACCACTGCCTACTCTTACAAAACTAAACTTAAAAGTTTTGTTTACTTTTTCAAATACATCCATTTTGTTTAAGGAAAACAGGCTGCATTTAAAAAAAAAGATTGCTTTATTAGAAAGCAATCACAGACATGGTGGTCTGCTGACTCAAGGAGGCCACCATCACTGTGATGTCAGCAATTGCTAATGGTTCGCAAATTGCGACCTACTTCATTAATATTCATGAGGTTGGTCATTTTGTGACCTACTAGGAATCCCTTTTTGGAAATTTATAGTTTCATACATTAGGGATTCCAATTTCGCAGATAATCACAATTAGGAAATCAGTATTAATGATGAATGTTGATACATCTAGCCCCAAGTTCACAATTTCTTACTTACAGCAAAAAACAGAGACATAAATGCAATATACCAATCACCAGCCAGAGCTGTTTACCATGAACATGTGCTCATGCTTATGATTGTACTTGTTAAGCAATATGGTGTGTATATTGATGGAAACCTCCATGGCATGAAATATTGTCACCAGAGATTTTCAATACATAATTTAACATATATGTACCTTGATTATATATATATATATATATATATTGGACATTTGATGCTCAAATAAACCATCATTGACTTTCTAACTTTGTCTTTGGAGTCTGTTTCCTGGTGTTGCGCCTTTCTTTGGATGGTGGTACCCCTGGGATCCTGCTGTGGAATATATATATATATATATATTACCTACTGGCGGTCGCCAGTAGGTAGTTATAGTTAGGACCTATTTTCCATAGGAAATTCACAACATTCTATTCCCAATAACTTTGGCGCCGGTCGACGAATCTTCGCGAAATTTTTAAAACTCGTGGGGCACTCCGGTCCGCTCCTATATTGAAAGTTTCGGGGTGATTCAGCAAGCGGGGGCCGAGAAAAAAGGGGGGTCCCAAAACGTGTTTTCTCCATGTTATTTTCCATAGGAAACTTTAGACAAAGCTACAGCCCGAATTGCTGAACGGAATTACACCAAATTTTGCAAAAAGGTAGCCCTCGGTTCAGAAAGAGCCCTTTTTGTTAAATGGTGTAAATCCGTTCAGTAGTTGCTGAGAAATTCAAAAAATAAGAGTCAAAAAATCAATTTCCCATAGGGAACTTTGTGCAAGGCTACAGCGGAAACTACTAAACGGATTTACCCCAAATTTGGCATAAAGGTACTGCTTGGCTCAGAAAGCGACCTTTTCAAAAATGGTGTAAATCCGTTCAGTAGTTTTTTAAATATTAAAGGAAAAATAACTTTATATATCTGGGCGGAGCCTAACCACACATGTCATCGTGAGATCTGATTGGCTGTCAGCACTTCATCCAAGAAGTGTTGGCAGCGATCTTGGGACCAATATACATGATAGCACCCCAATGAAATGCATTGTAGTGAATAGAAGATTTTGAGGGTCACCAAAAGGAGAACTATAAAGGGGGATAACAGACTTTAGTTACATTAGAATTCATTTGTTGATGGTACCATACTAATTTTAGGAATTGTGGTGTGTTCTAGGGTGATTTTACCCTGTGAAAAACCTTCTGCTGGGATTTCATGAATCATGTTTGAGAGAAAACAATTTTCTTTTGCTTGTCCCACAGAGGTTTGGAAGGTGCTCCAGAAGCTAAAATGAGAGCATATTTTCTGTAAATTTACATTATCTTTCTCAGTCATGTGAGAATGAAGTCTGACATTCTCAGTAAAACATGTAAATCCAACAAGGGCAGCGACTGTCAGTTGATTCCTTTGTGTTCTACTGCAGCTTCCCAGAGTGTTCTAAAGCCCAACTAGAGCGCTAACAGCCTTACCTATGACAAAAGTATGGCACACCTGAAGCCATCTTGATTGGAATAAACTGGTAACACTTAAAACATTTAATTTAAAAAGAAACAAAATGATGGGGTTCATTTTGTCATAGAAATTATGGTTAGTGCTGTAGAAAGAAAAATTAGGACATGTTTTAAGTGAGATCTCAAATATCTTCCTGTTATATTTCAACAGGAGCAGCCTGCCAGTTGATTCCTTTGTGTTCTACTGCAGCTTCCCAGAGTGTTCTAAAGAACAACTAGAGCGCTAACAGCCTTACTTATGAAAAAATTATGGCACACCTGAAGCCATCTTGATTGGAATAAACCGGTAACACTTAAAACATTTAATTTAAAAAGGAACAAAATGAGGGGGTTCATTTTGTCATAGAAATTATGGTTAGTGCTGTAGAAAGAAAAATTAGGACATGTTTTAAGTGAGATTACAAATATCTTCCTGTTATATTTCAATAGGAGCAGCCTGCCAGTTGATTCCTTTGTGTTCTACTGCAGCTTCCCAGAGTGTTCCAAAGAACAACTAGAGCGCTAACAGTCTTACTTATGACAAAATTATGGCACACCTGAAGCCATCTTGATTGGAATAAACCGGTAACACTTAAAACATTTAATTTAAAAAGGAAAAAAATGAGGGGGTTCATTTTGCCATAGAAATTATGGTTAGTTCTGCAGAAAGAAAAATTAGGGCATGTTTTAAGTGAGATCTCAAATCCTCTTCTATTTCATTAGAAAATTCTGACATGCAGACTGAAACAATCACTTTCAATACCAGCAGTAGACTTCCAGTTAACTCCCTGGTGAGCAGTAGCTTTACTACAGTGAACTAATGAGCAACTAGAGTGCTAACATTCTGAATTTATGGCAAATGTGTGACACATCTGAATGCCTTCTTGATGGAATCAAAGTAAAAAACTGAAAGCATTTCCTACTGAGGAGAATGCAGTAAATGAGGAAATTAGGAAACTTCATAACAAATAAGTCTCCCAAGATGGCCACCACAGAAAAAAGAGCCCAAATGTAGCACAAATATCACCCACATGTAGCCCACATATAGCCCAATGACAGAAGTGTGGAAAACACTTTTTATTTTTAGTTTTTTTGCAGTTTTATATAGTGCAGACTGGTCAGGTATTAGAGCGTTGCATCTTACTTGGACCCCTTATTGCGTATTTTGCACGAAGTACATGAGATTGATCTTGCGAAACATTGAACTTTACTATTCTGTTAACCTGAAGTTGCTCTGAACTGGGCTTTGTAACACCCGTTTTTACCTACTGGTTTTAATTAATTCTCACTGTATTGTATTAAGAAAGAGGATTTACTGTTTTTATGTACACTTTTATGATCTATGTTTCTAAATCAGATCGAATAAAGTTTAATGAATGTAATTGAAGTCTCCCAAGATGGCCACCAGAGAAAAATGAGCCCAAATGTAGCACAAATATCACCCAGATGTAGCCCACGTATAGCCCAATGACAGAAGTGTGGAAAACACTTTTTATCCTTTGTTTTTTTGCAGTTTTATATAGTGCAGGCTGGTCAGATATTGGAGTGCTTTACATGAGCATTGGTTACATCATACAAGGACAAACTCATTTTGGTTGTAGGCATGGGGAGATTAAGTGATTTTACCAGAATCACAGAATGACGAACTGAAGCAGAAACTCCAACTTGGTAACACCACATTTTCTCCCCTAAGCGTAACATTTAATCAAGTGGTCAACTGGATAAAAAAACATAGAGATAACAAATAATGCAAAAGTGCTTTGTCGCTATTTGAGAACTGCTTGGCTCAGAAAGCGACCTTTTTAAAAATGGTGTAAATCCGTTCGGTAGTTGCTGAGAAATTGTAAAAAAACAAATATCGATATCTAGAGGCGCAGTGGATCCGCGAACCCTCCCGACCACGAGCTTCATTTTAATTGGCTGCCAACACTCCAAACCAGGAAGTGTTGGCAGCCATCTTGTGACTCGGTAGAACCGAGTCACAAGAAAACAGGGAAACAAAGGTGAAAAAGAAGAAAAGGGGGCAGGGTAGAAATACCCTGACCCCCTAGGCCTGCTCAGGGGGTCCCACAAAGACCCCCAGGGCCAAAAAAAGCATTTTTGTTTCTAAAAATTGGCGAAATTCGCGCTGGGGTCGCAAATCCCGCCGAAATATATAAAAAAATGAAGCACGGGATACCGCACTTCATTTAATTGAGACCCCCGGGTGGGCCAGGTCCCGGGGGCATTGCCAACAAATATATGCAGGGCCCGCGGGGGCCCCCGCAGCCCCGGGGACCGCCACCTCCCGGGGCTTGTTTTTTTAATGTTTGGGGGCCTCCAAGGCCCCCCCAAGCCCCGGGGACCGCCACCGCCAGGGCTTTTATCAAATAGGGACCCTCAGGATTCAAGGGGAATTAATCCTCCAACTTACCCTGAGCACTACTGATGCAGTCCAGCCATCGCCCTGTCACTACCCATGCACTCCTCCAATCAACCAGCGAGCACCATGTACTTATCCAATCACTCCGCCAAAACACAAGCACTTATAAATTCACCATCCACTCTCCTTGCAGTACTCTAATCATCCAGTCAGTACCCATGTACTCATCCAATGACCCAGGCACTAACTCATGGCAAATACAGAGGAGGTCATGCTAATCACAGGGGTACCCCAACGCATAGTGTTCCCTAGTGTATGTAGGTGTTTTCACTGTATTCTAAGTGTCTTTTACCACCAGAGACAGAGTCAGTTACCACCAGTACCCATCAGCAAAAAGTTGGGGGCACAGGAGTACTTTCTACTCCTCTGTTGGTTCTTTCTGCACATCTCTTCCTTCATCTTGCACTTTTCTTCATCTTTCTGGACTTCTGTTGCCTCTTTCTGCATTTGTCTTCCTTCTTTCTGTGCTTTTCTTCTTCTTTCTTCACATGTCCTACCTCTGTAGGCATAGTTAGAAACTAGCATTTAAAAAAACCTTTGAAATTCACTTAAAAAACCATAGGTTTCAGGCATGTTATAGTTAGAAATTAGCATTTAAAAAACCTTAGAAATAGGTGCACTTATAAATCTCACTAGTACCAGAAGCTGAGGTGTAATGCATTCCTCAGCTATATTCTTGATTGTACAATGGAATATCGAGCGTAGGAATATTGTGGTATTGGAATATTGTGGGCAGAAAATCAAAGAAAAAATGTAGAAAGGTAATGCATATAAAGAAAGTATCGATATATTATGATGAAATACATATGTATGCATCTTGAAGAGATATATATATATTATCTACTGGCGGTCGCCAGTAGATAGTTATAGTTAGGACCTATTTTCCATAGGAAATCCGCGACATTCTATTTGAAATAACTCTCTTGCCGGTTGACGAATCTTTGCGAAATTTTCAAACTTTATGGCCCGCTCCGGTCCACTCCTACCCTGAAAGTTTCGGGGTGATTCTTCAAGCGGGGGCCGAGAAAAAAGGGGGGTCCCAAAACGTGTTTTCCCCATTCATTTTCCCATAGGAAACTTTAGACACGGCTACAGCCCGAACTGCTGAACGGAATTACACCAAATTTGGCAAAGAGGTAGTTCTTGGTTCAGAAAGAACCCTTTTTGTTAAATGGTGTAAATCCGTTCAGTAGTTCCAGAGAAAATCAAAAGGAAAATCACATATATATCTATGGCCGCGTCGGATTTGTGCACCCTGAGTGCACCCTGCGCGCACCCTCCCGATCACGAGCTGCATGTTAATTGGCTTTCAAGTGGCTGTCAACACTCCAAATCAGGAAGTGTTGGCAGCCATTTTGTCCCTCGGTAGAACCGAGGGACAGAAACAAGTGCGCAAAGCGCAAAAGGTGGCAGGGTAGAAACACCCTGACCCCCTAGGTCTGCTCAGGGGGTCCCACAAGGACCCCTGGGCAGAAAAGCATTTTTTTTTTAAATCGGCAGGATGCGCTCAGGGTGCGCGGATCCTGCTGATTAGAAAAAAACCCAGAAGAAACAAGTGCGCAAAACGCACAAAGGGGGCAGGGTAGAAACACCCTGACCCCCTAGGTCTGCTCAGGTGGTCCCACAAGGACCCCCTGGGCAGAAAAAAGCATTTTAAACAAAAAAAAATCGGCGGGATGCGCTCAGGGTGCGCGGATCCCGCCGAGAAAAAAAAAAAACGAAGCGCGGTCTCCCCGCTTTGTTGTTAATTGGCCCCCGGGTGGGCCAAGTCCCGGGGGCATGCAGGGTTTCTTTTTAATGTGTGGGGGGGCCTCTAAGGCCCCCCAAGCCCCGGGGACCGTCACCCCTTGGGGCTTAAAAAAAATAATGGTGCAGGAGGGCTCTTTGCCCTCCCGCTGCCCCGGGGACCGCCAGCTCCCCGGGGCTTCTTTTTTTAAATTTTTTGACCTGTGTGGGGGGGCTCCACCCCCCCACACGCTCCGGGGACTGCCACCTCCCCGGGGCACTAAAGATTTGAATATGGGGGTCCGTTACGGACCCCCAAAGCCCCAGGGACCACCACCTCCCCCGGG
The DNA here is from genome assembly GCA_963921515.1 of Calotriton arnoldi. Lineage (NCBI taxonomy): Eukaryota > Metazoa > Chordata > Amphibia > Caudata > Salamandridae > Calotriton > Calotriton arnoldi. Next base: position 211,889 of record CAWUFW010014526.1, on the reverse strand, counting down.
CCTGTGCACTGGCTCCCGTCCTGTCATAGCAAACTTGGTTTGCATTTTGAAAGAGAGAGCAGGAAAACTGCTCTCTCTTTCAAAATGCAAACCCAATTGCTTTTCCACATGGGGAGCAGCATGTTAGCTGCTCCCCATGTGGAAAAACAATGCCGGCTCCCGTAGGACACGGGGAGCAGGCGGGACTGTGGGGGGATTGGGGACCCTCCACAGTCCCCAGCCAGAGGCCAGGCCCCGGGGGATGGGGTCCCCGGGGCCATAAGTGGCCAGGGAAGGGGGCCACGCAGCCCCCTCCCCAAATTATAAAAAAAAAAAAAAAAAAAGGGCAAGGCCGGCCCCGGGGGATGGGGTCCCCGGGGCCTTAAATGGCCTGAGGAGGGGGGCCACGCAGCCCCCCTCCAAATTAAAAAAATTAAAAATTGAGGGCATGCCCCGGGGGATGGGGTCCCCGGGGCCAATACAGGCCCAGGGAAGGGGGGCCACGCGGCCCCCTTCCCGTTTTTTTTTTTTAATTTAAAAATAAAATGCTCAGGCCCCGGGGGATGGGGTCCCCGGGGCCAAAAGTGGCCAAGGGAAGGGGGGCCACGCAGCCCCCCTCCCAATCAAAAAAAAAAAGACCGGCATTGTGCCGGAGGCCAAGCCCCCCTCCCTGCAGCAGTCTGCAAACGCGCCCCCTGGCGCGTTTTGAGAAGGAAAGTAATTCCCTTGAATACTGGGGGTCCCTGGGGCAAACTAGCCCACCAGGAACCTCCAGTATGCGCCAGGGGCTGCGTTGCAGAGAGGTGTACAGAGGCCACGCCCCTTTTACACCTCTCTGCAATGCAGCTCTGTGGCGCTTTTGGAAGTACATGGTGGGCTAGTTGGACTCCAGGGACCCTCAGGATTCAAGGGGACTTAATCCCCCAACTTAAAACGCGCCACGGGCGCGTTTGCACAGTGGTGAAGGGAGGGGGCGGGGCTTCAGGTGACATGTGTGCAAACAGGCCCCGTGGCGTGTTTTAAGATGGGGAATTAAATCCCCTTCAATCCTGAGGGTCCCTGGGGGCCAACTAGCCCAACAGGTACGTCCAGAAAGCACCACAGAGCTGTGTTGCAGAGAGGTGTAAAAAGGGGTGTGGCCTCTGTACACGTCTCTGCAACGCAGCCCCCTGGCGCATACTGGAGGTTCCTGGTGGGCTAGTTGGCCACCAGGGACCCTCATGATTCAAGGGGACTTAATCCCCCAACTTAAAACGCGCCACGGGGCGCGTTTGCACAGATGTCACCTCAGGCCCCGCCCCCTCCCTTCACCATTGTGCAAATATTCCTCTAAAATCAGCCGAACTATGAATTCCGATTTACTCACCTGTTATCAGGAGAGAACCCAGTGCTGCATCTTTTAGCCCAGCACTGATCCTGAAAAGTAATTTTAACCGTACTTACCAGTAACTTGAATTTCCTTCCATAGGATATCATTGCCTGCTTTTTGCTGAAAAATTTCTAAGTGTCGATTTTTGAAACATACAAATATTCCTCTAAAATCAGCCGAACTACGAATTCCGATTTACTCACCTGTTATCAGGAGAGACCTCAGTGCTGCATCTTTCAGCCCAGTACTGATCCTGAAAAGTAATTTTAACCGTACTTACCAGTAACTTGAATTTCCTTCCATAGGATATCATTGACTGGTTTCACTTGGAAATTCTTCTGTGTCGATTTTTGAAACTTTATAATATTCCTCTAAAATCAGCCGAAATACGAATTCCGATTTACTCACCTGTTATCAGGAGAGACCTCAGTGCTGCATCTTTCAGCCCAGTACTGTTCCTGAAAAGTAATTCTAACCATTTTTACCAGTAACTTGAATTTCCTTCCATAGGCTAACATTGACTGGTTTCACTTGGAAATTCTTCTAAGTGTGCAGTTTTGGAACTTTATAATATTCCTCTAAAATCAGCCGAAATACGGATTCCGATTTACTCACCTGTTATCAGGAGAGACCTCAGTGCTGCATCTTTCAGCCCAGTACTGATCCTGAAAAGTAATTTTAACCGTACTTACCAGCAACTTGAATTTCCTTCCATAGGCTAACATTGACTGGTTTCACTTGGAAATTCTTCTAAGTGTGGAGTTTTGGAACTTTATAATATTCCTCTAAAATCAACCGAACTACGAATTCCGATTTACTCACCTGTTATCAGGAGAGAACCCAGTGCTGCATCTTTTAGCCCAGCACTGACCCTGAAAAGTAATTCTAACCGTACTTACCAGTAACTTATATTTCCTTCCATAGGAATCCATTGTCTGGTTTTCAGCAGAAAAGTTTCAAAGTGTCGATTTTCACAAATGACAAATATTCTTTAAAAATCGCCTGTATGACTTAAACGCATTCTTTCAACTGTTTACAGGAGATGCACCAGTGCTGGATCCAGGATCCAACACTGAGTAAGAAAAAGTAACGATAACACTACTTACCTGCTAAGTGAATTTCCTCCCATAGGATAACATTGGTGATTCTATGTGAAAAAGTTTCTAAGTGTCAACTTTTAAAATACAATAATATTCCTTAAAAATCACTACTGTAACCAAAACGCTTTTACTCAACTGTTTACAGGAGATGTCCGAGGACTGAATCTAGGATCCAGTCCTGTGGTTACAAAAGTAATCCATAAAGTAACTAATTGCATTTAACTAGAAATTCACATTCAGCTCAATGTTGCATTGTGTTTGAAATTGTGTTGCCCATTGCAACAACTGTAACTACTGTACTTAAAACTCTATTGCCTATTTGCAAACTATTTAAACTAAAGTAATTCATTCAGAGAAAGTATATTTTGTAATGTAATGTATAATGTAATTACAATGTAATTTAATAAATAAAATATCTAAAAATAAATAGTTTTAAAAAATGTAGTAAATCAGTACCAAAAAAATAAATATAACAATTAATACATTTAAAAATTGTCATTTACAAAACCTTTGAAATTCACTGAAAAAACCATAGGTTTTAGGGGCGTTATAGTTAGAAATTAGCATTTAAAAAACCTTTGAAATTCACTGAAATAACCATAGGTTTCAGGCACGTTATAGTTAGAAATTAGCATTTAAAAAACCTTTGAAATTCACAGAAAAAACCATAGGTTTCAGACACGTTATAGTTAGAAATTAGCATTTAAAAAACCTTTGAAATTCACTGAAAAAACCATAGGTTTTAGGGACAGTTATAGTTAGTTGGACATTTCACTCGTACAAAACCATAGAAATTCCCCCGTTATAGTTAGTTCAGCTAACTATAACTCGCGCCCCGCAATGCACTGCTGATGACGTCACATATTACATCACTCATGACATGGTCAGTGACATCACTGATGACATCACTCATGACATCTCAAATGACATCACTGATGACATCACTGATGACATCATCCACGTGATAATCTGATGCACCTCCTCACACCCTAATATAACCTTTGATACACCCACTCTAAATTACAGACTGCCATTCGCAAAACCATAGACACTCCAACACCAATAACTACATACCCACTCACTGATTCTTAGGTCTACACACACACATCCACTCACTCACCCGTACAGACACTCATACTTATGGTCACTCAGTACAGGACTATCATATGCACTCTTACTCCTATATAGACACTCAAACACCGCCACTCATCCATAGAGGTACTCACACACCTAGTCAGTCATGCAAATAATTAAACACACTGCCATTTACTCACCTATACAGTTATACACACACCAGCTCACTTAATCATACAAATACTAGCACATTGTTACGCTCTTATACAATCACTGATACAAGCACACACTCATCCATACAGCCACTATCACAATCACTCACTCTCGCTAATAGCTATTTATATACTCCAACACACATATATACTGCCTTTCACATATGTAGTTACTCACACATGTACCACTGGGACATACATTCACTCACTAACACACTCTTACACACACTTACCCACCCATACAGTCTATCACAGATGCACTCTTGAAACCATCCACCCAGTGAATCACCCACTCACACATCTATGCACAGAGTCGCACACACCCCTCCCACACAAACACTCAGGCACCCATACAGATACTCAGACAACCATTCAATAACTCATATACACACTCATGTAGCTATTCACAAACACATGCAGCCACTTACACAGCAACATACAGACAGATACAGACATTCACCCAGTTTAGTCACTAACCCATGCATTCAGTAAGATACGTTAAATCACTCACTTATAGAGTCAGTCACGCACCTACTAAATCATCCATACAGACACTTATACACCCACTCATTCTTCAATACGTCTTTTCCTATATATATTAAAAATATTTAAACTTTACAGAAACACACAGTCACTGCATGATGTCAACAGTGATGTCATTTGAGATGTCATCAGTGATGTCATCAGTGATGTCACTGACCATGTCATGAGTGATGTAATATGTGACGTCATCAGCAGTGCATTGGGAGGCGAGTTATAGTTAGCTGAACTAACTATAACGGGGAATTTCTATGGTTTTGTACGAGTGAAATGTCCAACTAACTATAACTGTCCCTAAAACCTATGGTTTTTTCAGTGAATATATATATATATATATATATATATATTCACTGAAAAAACCATAGGTTTTAGGGAAAGTTATAGTTAGTTGGACATTTCACTCGTACAAAACCAGAGAAATTCCCCCGTTATAGTTAGTTCAGCTAACTATAACTCGCGCCCCGCAATGCACTGCTGATGACGTCACATATGACATCGTTCATGACATGGTCAGTGACATCACTGATGACATCACTGATGACATCTCAAATGACATCACTGATGGCATCATCTAGTGACTATGTGTTTCTGTAAAGTTTAAATATGTTTAATATATATAGGGAAAGGCGTATTGAAGAATGAGTGGGTGTATAAGTGTCTGAATACAATATCGATACTTTCTTTATATGCATTACCTTTCTACATTTTTTCTTTGATTTTCTGCCCACAATATTCCAATACCACAATATTCCTACGCTCGATATTCCATTGCACAATCAAGAATATAGCTGAGGAATGCATTACACCTCAGCTTCTGGTACTAGTGAGATTAATAAGTGCACCTATATGCAAAACACACATTACCTAGCATATGGAAAAGAAAAAAATAGTTATGTGTGTAAAAAAATGGAGTTACACATAGGTGAGAACAAGACTCAAAGGTAATACTAGCACACAAAGTGCAAACATTAAAACAGTTATTAAAATTACCCACTCACAGGTTCCAGCAAATGAAAGGGGTTCTAAAATAAATGTGAGACCTATGCCTATGACTTGTAATGTTGCATCAGTGGGAGTAGCACTCAAATTATCATTTCAAAGAGTGCATGTTTGAAACAGAAATCAATGGTTGCCCCTTCACATTTCTCAGAGATGGTATTAGAAGCTCATGCACTAACTTTCAAAAATGTCCAAGTTAAGAGCTCAAAGTTCAGATGTCTGAAAATCAGGTGCACAACTTCACTCTGCAGCAGTTCACACATTCATGATTAGAGCTGTCGATTGATGCCAAGTTATGTAGTATCAGGAATGACAGGAGCAGGGCACCTTCCACCAGCGATTTACTTCGCTACTCCATAATCCTTGATGCAGCTACATGAAGCTTTATTTGAGTACCTAAGTAGTTTCCACAATGGTTTATAATGGGTGTTTTACATCTCATATGATCTCTAGTAGAATACTTATAATTTGTTAATAACATTTGAAATAGGGTGGAACAATGGGTGCCTGTTGGTGATCGGGTTTTTGAACCTATTTTGTCTTTGCACAGATGTTATGCAACTTACTGAGTACGGAGGTTGGTAAATACATCTATTGTATAGATTAAAAACAACTTTAATGATTGTCATGAGCAACAAAATTAGAAACCACCAAAGAGAACAACACAATTCCTGTAGCTGCTTCCAAGCTTACCTCAAACTTCCTGCAAACAGTCACATTCAGGACTTGTCGTGTATACAAATAATGCTGATTGCTGCATCTAAATGTGGTTCTTACCATATTTTCATGTTTGGTATGTAGGAATAATGTAGAATTTCATTCATTGAATGGCTCATTGCCAGGCTTCTGGAAGACCAGGAGTACATGCTGCTGGGCAGAGATTTGTTGAGGTCTCAGAGAGAGTAGAGTCTGCCTTCAGGGCCGGACTGGGAACCAAAACCGGCCATGGCAAAGTACTCGGCCGGCCCCCCGGGGGGTTGGGGGTGCGGCCGAGCTGTTTGCCATGGTCGGTTTTGGCCGATTTTGTTACAGAGGCCGATATTGAAGCTATGCTGCAAAAATGGTCCTGTAACAAAAACTGACCCCCAGGGCACAAAACCGGCCCCCACCCTGGCAGCCCACCGGGGAAATGCTCGGTGCCCGCAACGGCCCTGTGTGCCTTCTTTTAGAGAGCACAGTTTAAAATACAGTGCTGTTTTGGATGGCTTGCGTGAACCCTGAATGGCGGGAGGTAAGAATGAAAATGTTTTTTCTGGCAGTTGTTCATCAGAATATTCGTAACAAGTGTTTTCTGACATGAATTCTGTGGCCTACATGTTGCATACTAAAATATCACTTCAGCTGATGTAGACCTTCTATTAACTCCAATGAGGTGATATATTTTGGAAACAAAATTTAGGCAACAGTATTTTGGTAACTCATTCTTCTGCCATTGCCTAACACTGCGATGAGTTGGAGAGGTAAACTATTCCTAAGTATGTGGCATTTAGAGGAAAGCAAGACATGCCAAGATGTTCTCAAAATCTGGGTTGAGGGTGGCTGGTAGGACTACATGACTGTTTTTATGGATATTCTATTGACTTTTCAAGAACGAAAACAATAAAAAATGTTATCAAGTCCTGCGCTTAGCCAATAAGACCTAGCAAGTGTGAATTCTTTCTAGATCAAGGGTTTTCAGTTCCCGATCCAAACATACTTCTATGAAACTTAAATTTGAAGGGACTGTCTTTCTCATCTTTACCCCCAGGTGATGCCCTGAATGCCTACAATTGCGAAAGTGCTACCAGAAATGCATACCAAGACCCATTAGGGTCTTAATTATCTGTGTCAAATGCCTAGTCTTTCTGGATTGCAACCTCAAGAGTTATACACCTGTAGGGGCCTGGCCAGCTTCAAATGGAGCAGGTAACACAAACTTGAGGCTCCAGCACCAGTGATTGTCTCCCAGGGAGGGAGGACAGGGGAAAACCCCAGGTAAGGTGGCCCACACAGTGTTTGAGGGGTGACAGTGAAGCTGCCTTGGTGAACTACTTTGAGAAAGGGACACAGATAGTACCTAGAGTGAAGCAAGAATGGAGCTAGTGGTTACTCAGACACACACTGCAATGGTGCAGCTGAAGACCCAGAAAATGGGGCCTGCAATTGATCCCCCTTGAGTAGAATCACATGTCCAGGTGGAGAATGACCAGGGGTTGGCGGACCATTCTTCAGTGATTCTAGTGTGCATAAGTGCTGGAAAGGAAATTTGACATTTTGGCACTTGATTTAGGGCTCCTAAAGGAGGATCACAAAAAACTAGTGCAACGAGCAGAAGAGTCCTCACTAGCCCTACTGACCCCATGATCTCAGAAACCAATACCAAGCTATGCGCTATGCAAAAAACTGTTTACCAGCTCCTGGATCATGCAACAGATGCTAAAGAGCGGTCCCGGGGCAATAATTGCTCCTGGAACGCGCTGAGGACCCAAGTATGGAGATGTTCCTGGAGGACTGTTTACTGCTGAAAGTGCCCATGGGAAACCAGGTGAGCCATCAATACCAGGGGTGCCGCCCCAAACAGTAGTGGCCAGACTCTTGAACTTCCAAGACTGGGTCAATATTTTACAAGCGCCCTGCACACATGGCCCATGGGAATTTTACCTTGAATAACTTGAATATGTACCCCACATTACACCAACACAGTGCAACACCAGACAGCCAAACCTTCATTGCCACGAAAAGGCACCTGAGGACAAAGAACCTTAAATATGCACTGTTCTTCCCAGCAAAGTCGCAAATCATCAAGAAAGATGGATTCTACTTCTTTGCGTTTTCCGCCAAAGCCTGAGATTGGTTGGAGGCGCAGGGACATCCGACACCAGAGAGGCAGGAGAGAGACAGACCAAGGGTCTGGTAGAGGCAGAAATTAAGGCAGAGGCCAGACTGACATCTGAGTGCTTCCCTGTCAAAATACAAGGCTGAAATGGAGAGGGTCAAAGTCGTTGTGGACATACAACAACATTGGACCATAAACTCTAGCAATAGGTGGGCAACCCTTGCGAATGCTCTAACAATACAGTCGGAGAATCCCAGGACTCTAATGGGGACTTGGAAGAGGTGGCACTCCTGGTTGTCACCCCAATGATGGTGTACATGTTGGGTTGAAGAGCTGAAAACCTATGGAAGGGCCATTACTGCACTGAGGTCAAGGGTCACACCTGAGTTCATAGTGACGGGCTTTCTGCTACTGATAATTGTTACTACTCCGTGGGGCCACGCCCCCTCTAGTGATGTGAGATACTTCTGTGTATGACATGTATGCTAATAAGATGCACAGGTTCATAATGTTGGGGCGACAGACTCCCAGGGGCATCAGGGTGCGGGTAGTTCTGAATCAGCAGCAAAAGATAGTGGGGTGGTGGGTCAGGGGGTTTGGGAGGTTGGCTGAGGCATACTGGTTCAGGAAACAAATCTGTTTGGTCTGAGAGACACGGCTTGGGTCCACAAAACCTCAGGGATGGCAGGAAAAACACCTTATTAATTAACTCTAGGGCTAACCCTGAAAATACTGGCCTGAGTTGAAACCTTAAGAGGGTAATTGTGTGAAATGCTTATCTAGGCGAAATCCAGATATTGTCCTTCTTCATGAATACCTTCTGGTGGATAACTGCTGTGGGTTCTTGAACCGTGGCATGTATAAACTGTTGGCTCATGCATTGTTCTCTAGAGAGTCCAGGGGAGTGGGAATCCAGGCCCACAAATCCCTCCCATTGCAAGTCATCTGATTGTGGGTGGATGAACTAGGATGTCATATGTGTGACTCATGGGCAGTGGAACAAGGAGGATTTGGTGTTCATGAAGTGTTATTTCCCCCCGGGTTTGCAGTCTGTTGGGCTGGACAAACTAGGGGGCTGGATAGTGGGGCTGCAGGAGGCCTATTCCTCATTGGAAGAGACATCAATTTAACCTGCATCTGTTCCAGTTCCTGGAAGCATTAGAGATGGCTGATGAGGGGTGTCCAGTTCATGACCAAGACCAGGTCCTACATTCTGTCCTGCCAGGGAATGGAGTTGGATCATCCCGTGAGGGATTCTTGGCTATATACACTCACACACCCTAGATTTTTACCTTGTTTTATATGCCTGCATATAAACACTGTTCATAGCACCATGGTGGAGCAATGCCTTCTATTTACTATTTTGGTGCTTGTAATCACTTTCATATGCTTCTGTCTATTGATTATCCCAGCACATGTACTCTATACAAGAATCATGTTGGTTCAATAAATATACTTAAGAATGTCCCATTGTGTATTCCCTTTATATTTCTCTGAGAACAAGAGTGCACGAGAGACTGAGCGAAAGGGTTCTAGATCTGTTACCACGATCCCTGAATCTCAGGGTTGCCATAAACCCTTCGCTCCTTGTTCAGGTTAGGGGGGCTTATGATGGCACTGTGAGTTAGGTGGTCTCTAGGCTAACATATACTACAGGGGTTCATGGAATCAGTCTAAGCACAGCATCCAAAGTTTATGTTGTCCACAAACGTGCAGGTCCTATGGATTAGTGGGAACAAAACGACATGGCTCCCAATGTTGGTTGGGTTCTTATTGTACAGTTCACCTGAGTAGTTCAATCATGCCTTCTCAGAGACTCCTACTCACCTCCAAACCGGAGACATCCATGGTGATAGGGAAATCTGCCTCAGCTGAGTTGGTAGACCCTATGTATTGGCTGTAGGTTGTTCAAGCCTGAAGGATAACATTTCCCACAGTGTGTTAAACCTCTTGATAATTCATTTGTTTTATTATGTCTGGAGACGAAGGTCCCCAGGCACTGAATATTTCAGAGAACTGTGGATATGCAGTTACTCTAAAGTTATTACATTTTGCCCTCCCAGCTACGAGCGAAGAAGTAACCTTTGTGGTTGAGGCACACAAAGCATCTAAGACAAAGGTGTTCTATTCCTGGTTGCAAATGCTCAAACAGAATGATTTCATACCTACATTGAATGTGAAGAACCGGAGGAATACACTCCATAAGTGGACATAGAGCTTCATAGACATAAAGGTGCCTCTCTCTTGCCAAGAACATATTAATTGGTTTAAAGGCACCCTCCCACACACTACAGAAAATGTGAGACTCGGTCCGCTCAGCAAAGAGGGAGAGAATTAGCTGGTCTTAGCTGCATACACACCACATTCTGATGCTGCTAATCTAACTGCAGCAGAAATGTGTACACTATACAAAGGTTTAGTAAAGATATACAGAACTCTCACACAGATCATAATGCAAACGCTCACAGTAAACCCTGCGCAGACTGCTCAAGCTGCACAACCACAAGTGACTTCTACTGATATCAGCCCACAAACACTGAAGGCTGTTATCGGAAAGATTCCCACCAGTCAGGAGCAAACTCTGTTCTGGATAGCACAAAAAACAAGCCAGCTTGAAGCAGTGTTTCCCCATACGGTACCCCAGGAAAAACACAGAATACTAACTATTTGCTTGCCGATGGGCAAGGATCCCCCGGTGGAAGACTGCACATCTTGGGGTACAGTCTTCACTGCCGTTTATACCAGAACACATGGTACCCCTTTCGTGCAGTTTTACCTGAGGAACTGAAGCAGCTTCAGAATGAGTACGGGCCAGCATCGGCTCTGGACTTATGGATGGAACTGATGGGCAATTGTGCCACATTGTCTGCCATTATGTTAAGTAACATAAAAGGGGAGGCAGCTGCATTGGCTATACACCAATGCCTGAGGGATTTCACTCCTGCACAGCAGGAGCGGGAATTACCAAATATTATCGAAGGAACCTATGGTCCATTAGGTAGTGTTCATTTGGGAGCCAGACCCAGGATACCACAACTTAAGAGTAATTCTGAGAAGGATAACTCTAAGCAAGCACCCAATTCTTCGAATGAGATAATAAACAAAAGAATAAAGACAAGACACAATTACTGGGTGGTTCTCCTCAGCAGAAAGTCACTGAAAAAAGATATAATCTCAGAAACCTTGATAACATTAGAAAGCCTGTCAGGTATCAGGATACGGATACACGTTCCTCTCGCTCCTTTCAGCAGTCATCCGTTACACATTCAGAGAGAGGTGAATGGTAAGAGCACATGAAACCATAGAAGTAATCACAACGCTCATCTGATTACATCATTAATAAAAAAGAAAAATCAAAGACTCCTATACCTCAATTCAAAAAGATAAAGGTAGCCGAAATTAAAATAAGGCATGCCCAGAATACTGAGGACTCTGCTTCTGAACAAGGAGTAGGCAGTGACGATGATGGACAGTGTGGCAGAAGTCACAATAGCTCACCAGAACCTGATGGATTATCTGGTGGCAGTAGGGCTGAGGGAGCATACTACTGTGGAAACACCGGACACTAGGGTAGTGTTCACCATCGTCTATACAAAACTACACTACAGTTGGAGGAGGACATACTCAGAAACATCAAAGCTCTCTTTTGGGGGAACTTGACGTATGGTTATGATATTCCTTTGACTGAAAACGACTGGTCACCTGACTTCATAACGGAGTGCCCAAACGGGGAAACAGTAATTTTATCATCTTTTTCTGACCCCGTTCCAGAATCAGTGAAACATTCTTACGCCAAGGAGTTGGCTTTAGTGCAAGCTCCAGCGTTATACCGCAATCATGTGGGATGGGATGGTGAGTCACCTAAACAGGAGATCCCGTTGAAATCAACTCCTCAACCCCAAAGACAATATCCAATTAAACATGAAGCTAAAACACAAGTTAGGGAAATCCTAGAACAACTTGAATACCAAGGTGTAATAGAAAATGACACCTCATCAATGAATAATCCCTTGTTTCCTGTAATGAAACTGGACAATTCATACCGTCTAGTATTGGATTACAGACATCCGAACACGTCTATTCACAAACTTGCAGTACAAAATGCAGACAGTGCTGGACTAATGAACAACATTGTGCAGAAAAAATACAAAACAACACTAGATGTCTCAAATGGATTCTTCTGCCAAAACATAGCACCTGGAAGTAGATATTTGACAGCATTTTCAGCACTAGCTACACAGAGGAAAATCTGTTGATTACCACATGGGTATAAGAATAGCCCTGGGCTGTACTTCAACATTTTGATGAGGAGGCCTTGTCCTACATTGATGATATATATCTAATGGATGATGAATTAATGGAACACTTGGACAGAGTGGACCACATAATTCTGGGGTTTGCTCACATGGGCTACACATTTAATTTAAAAAAATCAAATATTGCCCACCTCAATGTCCTATTTTTAGGATTCAAATTGTCAAGTGAAGGCAAAAGCCTAGTGACCCATTTTTCAGAAAAATTTGTGTTGCTCCAGCCTCCAGCAACTTTTAAAAGACTACAATCCATTTTAGGATTTTAAAATTTTGGCAGAACATACATTTTGGACTACGCAGAACGAGTAAAACCATTTTACGACCTGATAAGAACAGACTTTTCAAGCATTCATTGGACACAGGCAAACACAAATGTTTTGCATTCCGTACAAGCTGATATGATGTCTTCCAAACATTTACACACATGTGTAAACACCACAAATTTGGTGATCCGCGTAGTCGCAGGACCAACAGGGTATACCTATATACAGTACCAATAGCATACAAAATTACATTTATACACAAACGCTGAAATGCGTTTTACACCTACTAAGAAAATGATCACAGCGGTACAGACAGCTGTAGTGAGAGAGAGAGCACTAGCAAAGTGTAAGCGAATAATTGTTGTAACCCCGGTGCTGACCTTAGAGGCTGTCACCAAAGCAAGCGTTCCAAATGCCAAAGCTTTACATCCACGATGGATACAATGGGCTAAATTTCTCACTACAACAGATGTGGACCACAGATTTGATACTAAATTACAAACACAAGCCTTTTGCAGCATGAACAAAAATATCCTCTGCCGAATTACATATTGCCTCTGGATCAATATGAATACATCATCTACACTGAAGGGTAAGCCCAGCCTGCCGTAGGGAGCACCAATATTTGTCCACATGCACAATAGTAAAAAGTTGCATGTGAGATGGAAAATTCCATCCTGAAAAAACATACAAGTAGTCCCTTGGCGACTGCACAGCGCAGCTGGCAGAACTCAAGGCCATGATACTGGCACTGGAGAATACAGATCATGGATTCTCCACACTTATAGTGTGTGATTTGTATTATTGTGTCCAGCCATATAATGAATATCTTCCCTACTGGGGCCAAAATGGATTTCGAGATTCTAAGGGTTGCACAATCAAGCACAAGATGCTTCGAGAACAAGTGGCAAAGCTGAAAGATTGCTTGCCACGGGCTCATGTAATACAAACCTTCAGTTATCAATGTGTCGGTGTTCATGTTGTGGGGAATTCCATGCGTGATTAAGCCACTAAGGCAACAGTTCGCACTGCTGCAGTTACTGTGATTACTCATTCTAGTTTGAGGATAGACAGAGACATCATGGTGGCTGTCAATGCTGCGCACAATGACATACACCTGCCGAAAAGCTTTCCACTCAAGTACTCCTACGAGTTAGATGTACAGAACATACCATATGCTCACATTCCAAGAGTGGGGCATAAAGTCAAACCTAACACTGATCGCAGACTTGGGTTAATACTAGCTGCACGTGAGGGTCTGGGTTCAGAACATGCAGGGATAAGTGCTACAGTTTCATCATTGCAGCAGTGCTATTGGTGGCCTGGTCTTACTAAACAGATCAAGGACTTTGTCCTCAAACGGGACATCTGCCAGCAGATGAAAGCCTCCACTGTTGCATGTCCACCAGATACACCTCTATTTATTTCAAGCAAGACTCCCGCTTGTGTCTTTTTGGACCACTGTGGCCCCTTACAATCTGAGGGGGCTTACAAGTACATCTTGGTGGCAGTGGATTCCTGGTCTAGATTCCTGTGGGTATGGCCACAGTGGTCGACTGACACCTCAACTCTTATCAAAGACTTGCAAGTCTTCATCAGGACATACTAAATTGGCACACTACATTCTGACCAGGGTCCGGCGTTTAGCTCTCGGGCTTACAAAGAGGCCATGAGAAGTTTGTGTGTGACCTACAATACTCTTCACCCTGAGGGAAATTCGGTAGTCGAGAGGAAAAACCGTGACTTTAAGCAGTCTTTAACAGCAAAAGTACTAGTCTCAGGTCGCAGTTGGGTCCATCACCTATATGGGGTCCAGAGGGCACTTAATAATATGCCAAAAACATCCCTGGGTGGTCAGACTCCATATGAAATCCCGTTCAGGGTAAGAATGTGAGTCCCAGACCCCAATGGGTTCACTGCCCAACACCACCAAAAGGTAATTCAAAAACATTTGCACAGAAGTTTGCTTATATTTCTGGTTTTGACACATCAGACTCAGCCTCATATTTTTACAGATTGGCACCTACTTCTGCTAAGAAAAATATGCTAATAAACACCAAGCTGATATATTCTCCTTCTTGTCATTCCCAGCTGTCTGTACAGGGTTTCAACTTTTGAAAAAACACAATAGATACAAAGTCTGTTTGGGGAATAATAGATTGGCAGGTTCAGGGGAATGAGGCCTTGTTTAGAGCATGCCTAATACCACACCAAATGATTTTCCTGGACACAACTGTGCAACAAACATGTCTTGGAATAGCCAAGATAAAGAACTTGAACACACCACAAATTCCTACATATGCATGCTTCGAAAATTGGCAACACTTTACATGCTATGGTGAGGATACACACTAGATGCCATGATACGCAACGACTCCTACAATTCATCAGACTGCAATTGGAAGGGATTGTTGGTTTGGCCTTTCAACACTAATGGATACCAGTCAGGATTCATGGGCCACGCCAAAGAGTTTAAGATCAATAGACCTGATCAACGACATGTACAATCTGAACACTAGGGGGTGGTGACATCATACAGTGTTGGGAATGCCTTGATTGGCTAAAGACCTCAACACTGTCTCAGTTGAAACAACACTTGTCCCTTCTGTCAGATGACCTGGATCTCAGGGATTTCTTGTTAGTACCACGGAACCCACATCAAAAGCACTTCTTATATGCCTTATTCAAAGAACTATGGAAAGTTTCTCAACAGAAAGCTGCTGTGAGGCTATGAGAAATTGATCGGATTAATTTAGAAAAGGCTTTGGCAGTGGTTGACAAAGGCATGACCATGTTATTCTCTAGGATATATTCACTGAACAACATAATATCATCTGCAATTAACATAGTGTAGCAAGACATGTATATTTTACAACATGGACAGTCACAACTTCGGTCCATTGTGTTACTAAGTTAGACACTTTAAACCTTACAATCTGGTCATGTGCCGTGGTGTCATATTACCACCTCCAATCTGTTTTCTTCATGCTATCTAACTGAAAGTACAATAATGTCGCGGAGAGATGCGAAGTATACCATGGTGCACATTGAAAAACTAGAATGATTACCTTTCACCATTGATGAGACACCGTTCACGGATTGGATAATCCATGGATATATTACCCTACCAGTCACGACATTCCAATTCCAATATTTCTATAACATCACTAGGTAGGCAGATATGAAGCGTTAGGGGAAGGATTTGTGCATTCATACTGGGAATTACCTTTCAAGTTTCGATGCAGGAATGGGGACACTGACGTTTTGCTAAGTGGTTCTGACTGTGAGAATGCTTTGAGCGGGTCCTTAGTATGTAAGGACATTTCGCTCCACATGTTCTTGTAATGCTTTGGTTACAAACTTGACCTGTTATCTGAAGGGTTCTCCAGCAGCCGTTATTCATCCAGTTTTCAAGCTACACTCTAATGGGAGGTATTTGATGCTGAGCGATCAAGGCTGCTGTGGAATGGAACCAGGCATCGCTTATCTGGTGAGAGTTAATTCCATAGTTACTTGTTGCACACAAGTGCTGTTTCCAGCTGCCTGCACAGTTAGGAAGGCAACGCTGAGGCCTTCAATAAATGTTTCCTACAGACTCTTTGATTCTCCGAGCAAACTGAAAGCCATGCTTTTTCAAAAGGATGTGGCCTAAACATCCGCCAAAGAGACATTTGATCTCTAGGTTGCGAGGCCCTCGTCCGAATTACAGACACTGCTTCATACTAACTTCGCCCTTCATTTTGGGGAGCTGGTCCACCATATATTCAATATGTCTGAAACTCAGGGAGTAGTGCACTTTTTAAAATGTATTGGCTCGGGATTGGTTAGTACCTTTCAGACAGTTTTTATAGTAATTCCATCATTTATTCACTCAGTACTGGGAAGCGTTTTCGGAGGTCTTCCGCTTGTCCTGCTACTTGTGGCTCTTGCTTTAATGTTTCTGCTCCGCAATGGATGTCCCAGTACGAAATGGATATTTGCAAACGCATAACTATGTTAATTTGTATATACATCGCAAGGATGCTTTTTAATATAAATAAATAAGCATTTTCTGGGGTTAGCCAGAGGAGACACTTCTGCTGGCATCGAGGGGTCCCTGCATGCTGATGCTTCACCAAGCAGCTGCCTAACATCTCCATGAGGGGTGTCCAGTTCGTGACCAAGACGGGGTCCTACATTCCGTCCCGCCAGGTAATGCGGTTGGATCATCCTGTGGGGGGATTCTTGGCTATACACACTCACACATACTCTAGACACACATAGAGTAGGTATTGCATAATTGGAGTGTGCCTGATTACTACCTTGTTTTATATGCCTGCATATATATATTGTTCATAGCACCATGGTGGAACTACATCAGCTATATACTATTTTGGTGCTTGTAATCACTTTCCTATGCTCCTGTGTATTGATTATCGCAGCACATGTACTCTATGCAAGAATAACATTGGTTCAATAAATATATTGAAGATTGTGTATTCTATGTATATTTCTTTGAGAACTAGAGTGCACAGGAGACTGAGCGAAAGTGTTCTAGATCTGTTACCATGATCCCTGAGGGGTCAGGGTTGTCATGTTCAGTGGTTGCCAGAAAACATTCACTCCTTGTTCAGGTTATGGGGGCTGAAGGTGGCACTGTGAGCTAGTTAGTCTCTAGGTCAACATATACTAACAAATCAGTCTAAGCACCACATACAAAGTTGATGTTTTTCACAAATGTGCAGGTCCTATGGATTAGAGGGAATTATAGGACAGCCCGACGTGTAGGGTGCCAGGCTGACTGACTGGGTCCTTCCAGTCAGGAAGGAGCAGATCCATAGGATGGCTTGTCCTTGGATTCCAATGTTGTGTAGGCGTTGGATGAGGATGGGGTTGGGGACTGTGTCAAATGCTGTGGAGAAGTCCAGGAAGATGCAGGCCGCCATGTCTCTTCTCTCCAGAGTCATGCAGGTGTCATTTGTGGCAGTAGTGAGAGCACGTTCTGTGCTATGGTTGGGTCTGAAACCAGACTGAGTGGTGTCAAGTAGTTGGTCGTGGTTGAGATATTTGGTGAAATGTCTGTTGATGATGTTCTCTAAGACCTTGGCCTGGAATGGTAGAAGACAGAGCAGTCTGTAGTTGGCGAGCATTGAAGGGTCCACAGAAGGTTTCTTCGGCAATGGGAGGACAATTGTGGGTTTACAAGCATCTAGGAAGGTCACCATGGAACAAGGGAGGCATTCAGAATGGGCGCTGATGGGTTGCAGTTCTCTGGAGTTGGCATGGTGGGGCCAGGGGTCTAATGAGACCCCTGAGTGGATGGAATTCATGGTCGCGGTTTCTTCTGGGGTGATGATGTACCAAGTGGTTTGCCTTGGGTCTTTGGATAAGATCAGGATGCATTTGTCAAGCTCTGTTGGATTTGGTTGAGGCCTGAAGTTGCTGTAAATAGCAGTGATTTTGTTGCTGAAGAATTGAGAGATTGTTGAAGAGGTGATGGGGCATATTAGCAAGAACGGCGTTAAAATTATCGCCGCTTTAGCGGCAGGAAACTGCTGCTAAAGCGGCGATAATGGGCTTGATAATATGCCCTTGAGAATTCCAATAGAAGCCCAGGATCACAGCAGAACATGGGCTTCTATTGGTATTCTCAAGGGCATATTATCAAGCCCATTATCGCCGCTTTAGCAGCAGTTTCCTGCCGCTAAAGCGGAGATGATTTTAACGCCGTTCTTGCTAATATGCCCCGCTGCGAGGGGATGATTGAGTTAGAGGTAGTTGATGGTGAGGTGAAATCTTTCACAATGGCAAAGATTTCTTTGCTTCTGTTGGTGCTGGCATCAATGCTGTCTGCCAGAGCAGGGTGTTTTGTGGTCTGGTTATCATTCGGTAGTAGCAAATTAGGGTGGATTTTGAACATGCTACTCTCTGCATTGTCCTGGCTCTTTCTCCATTTGTTCTCCCATTAGTTTTCAGTGTCCTATTAACATTCTGAGTTTCTCCGTGTACCTACTGGCCTGGGGTCTGAATCTTGTTGTAGTGCAGTGTTTTAGGGGGCAAGGGAGCAGGCACAGGAGTTGATCCAATTGTTGAAATTCTTGATGGCTTTGGGGAGGCCGTTGATAATATTGCTTCTTTATTGGTGGATACAAGCCCAAACACCTGAGAGCTATGAGCATGCATTTGTGTTTGTGATTGAGACAGTTGTGAGATATAAAATATCTTCTTTTTCTTCTGTGATGTTATTTTTGATTTGGACTTTTATACTCGCAACCGAGTTGTCTGCCTTATATCTTCCAGCAGGAAAAATCACAAAAGACAAACGGAATCTGACTATGGCTGCTGCTGCGTTTGGTTTCGAGCCTAAAAATGATCAAATTATTTCCCCCAGCCCATCCTGATTGGTGATTGCAATATGTCTTTTATTTTTCATTGTATTTTGCTTTGGAAAACACGTTTTTGTGGGTGTACCTGTGAAAAGTACATATAATATAAACCTCCTGCATCGCTAAGCTCTGTTGGAAGGTTACTTTTTGAAAACTATTCCATGATAATGTGCACCTCTATTCGGAAGGGGTTGGTGTGCTTCGTCTGCCCATTAGCAGAATACATGGCAGGCTACGTTTTCAGCTTAAGATCGATTTTATTGTTATATCCCTCTAAATGTACGAGTTATCGTTTCTAGTGAAATGTTATGCTTTGATTTTGCTGATTTTTAAGCCTATATTTCTCAGTGACATTTTAGGATGTATTCTCTTCTCACTGCGAAGCTAAATGAGGTCTCTCATTCATGCCCCATTGACAACCTATTTCCGATTGAGAAAACATGTCCAGCACTCAAGTCGCTAACCCGAGCTGCAGTGGCTTGCTTGATCAACCCATGTTAATTTAAAATAATTGCTCGGTATTAAACAAGGGCAATTAAACATGAATCTTAACTTCCCCATAGTACATAATTGAATCATGACAAGTATTAAGAACTGAACACAGACAGTTAACGTCCAAAGTAGATCACTTGAGAACCAACATTTAAAAAATAAGAATGTACATAACATTCACACTGGTGACTTGAAATCGTAATATTTAATAATAAAAATAATACACGTAAATAGTGTGCGTCCTATGATTTAAACACACTTTTAGAAAGAGATTTACATTATATACTTAACTGTGTTTTAAGGTCTCATGCTAAATTCTCATGTTTGTTTCATTTTGTTCTGAACAGTTCAGAAAATAATTGCAATTTTGCAACAGCCACTGAGTAATAAAGTGTGGAAACATTCTATAACCTCTAGTGCTCTGCCTCTAGTGTAAACCCACAATAAAAAAAAACTCAATTTCCCAATTCCCTCTCAGACTTTCACGACAATGGAGCTCTGTCAACCAGCTTGTCGGAATAGATATTCTTGCAAATTAATCATACATTAATATTCCCTGCTGTTCAATTACTTTATACAAAATGCGCATCTCAAGACAGGAAGTTGCATAGGTATAATCTTTTATTTAGTTCTGTCGGTATTTGGGCAGTACAGTAGATTATACAGTGCTTGCTTGCACACCATTTACAAAAAGGGTTGTCCGTCAAGAAATTAGAAGATGCTTTCGGTTCAATAAAGGTAACGCTTAGTTAAGTAAAAATATGATTAATACATCTCGGAGTGACACAGAAAGACAAAAAATAGGCCAATTTTGGTTGGTAACGAACGATAAGAGGATATGGCCTAACGGCTAGAACGGTCGAACTTGAAGCTGGGGAACAGGTTTCGAGCTTTAGAAAGGACGCTCATGGTAAATCACTTAATGTCACTGTGCTTAACAAAATTAATGTGTCCGTCTGTAAGGCAACTGGTGCTCATGTAAAGCGCTCTAATGCCTTCGGAGCGAGTTTGCGCTATATAATATTCCCCCCCAAAAAATACAAACAGCGACGTGACTGGTCTTGGTAATTATGCATTTATCATCAACAAGATCTCTCACTACTCAACTCTACTCTCAACTCTATTCACAACTGGATGTTAGTTCACCAACTCATTCTCAATCCCTCCAAAACTGAATTCCTCCTCCTATCTACCTCTCTCTCTCCCCGCCTCCTGTTCAATCCTGGATGGATCAGCTGAATTTACTCAACAATAAACCCATCATTGTCGACTGCGCTAAATCCCTAGGTGTCATACTTGACAAAAGACTCAACCTAATCTCACACATCAACTCCATTGCCAAGAACGCACGTTATCAGCTGCGCCTTCTGTGGGGGATTCGTCGGTTCTTCCTGGAGAAAGACCTAAAAACCTTGGTCCAATTGCTAGTTCTCTCCAGACTGGATTATTGTAATTCTCTTCTGACTGGCCTACCCAAATCTCACCTCTTCCCCCTCAAATCCGTCCTCCATTCAGCAGCTCGCTTCATTTCAGGGTCCAAACGAAGTGACCACATCACTCCCATCCTGTCTTCTCTTCGATGGCTTCCCATCGAGGCAAGAGCTAATTACAAAACGGCCTGCATCACCCACAATGCCTTGCACACTTCCTCCCCTCGCTATCTGGCGAATAAACTGAAATTGTCTGGAGGCTTGAGACCTTCTCGGAATGGGGAAAAGCTTCTGCTTGAGCCCCCCTCCTTCAAAAGGGAAAAATCGATGGCTCAATCGTTCTCAGGTAATGCGGTGAGAATCTGGTACTCGCTCCCTCCATTGCTCCGTGCCACCACCTCCATCCGGATCTTCAAAGCTGACCTCAAAACTCTTCTATTCCAAAGACACTTTCAGAACTAAATCCTTCATTCTCAGACCCCGCCAGGAAGTTCGTTAGTCATTGTAAAGTTGTATTATTTTTTGTACATTCCTTGTTGCTGTGTTTCATATTGTGTTCTTGCCTTCTATGTTTTTCCATACCTCCTCTTGCTTGCTGTGTGTGATACTGTGTCCTGCTATTTGTGTAATGTTCTATTTTGTAACATTTCTCCCATGTAACGTAACTGGTTCTATTGTACAGCACTCTGACACCTTCGGGTAAAGTCCGCGCTTTATAAAAATGCATTAAATAAATAAATAAACAAAAGCAATGAGCCAGGCGTACAACTGCATTTTGCCCTCACAATGCCTACAATTCGCAAAAACAAGGCTTGTGACCTATGCCTTTTTTAATGTACTAAACACATTTTATGACTTGATAACAGGTTTCCAAATTGCAGAATGGGGTTAGAAAGGCATAATGAATCGCTATTTGGAAGAGGGATGTTTAGGGAGTCCCTTCCAAATTGCGAAACATTATGGTATGTATCAGTAGTTTAGGGTCACTCATCAAAGGATATGGAGAGGGAAAAGGGTCTGGTGGGGAACCCTTCCCTGTAGTGAATTTAAGAAATGGTTTGTTTGGGAGTGGGTAGTGGTACAGGGGACCATTGCCAACTCAAACACATTTTATTTTAAACTTATTTTTTTCTAAATGTAGCCCTGTTTCCTTAAACGAAAAGGGGCTGCATTTAAAAAAAAAATGGAATCACAGGCATAGTGGTCTGCTGACCCCAGCAGCCCACCATCCATGGGATGGTATTCATTTGGGGTGAGTCATAAGTTGTGACTTACCTTATAAAAACTAAAGAGAAAATCAAAATTGATTCTCAAAAACGTAAGTTCTGGCAATTCAAACGCTTTGTCATGGCCTCAAATAATAATACAAGTGGTGCATCCAATTGTTTGATAACTTTCAAATGTAAGTTGTGGTAAAAGAACAAATACCAACAAATATCAAGTCATTTATCCTGAAGCAAACACATTAAAAGTAACTTATTTATAACAAAACCAGAAGTTGATATCTGCAATTGCTCAGCAGATGCATTTATGTATGTAAATGAAATAGGGATAGAAAAGTTAATTGAAAAACAACATGGCAAAACTGAGTTCTGCAATTGAACATCAAGATGGCACCAAATTGAAAACAATTGTTCACAACATAATCATATACAGCCCTGCGCACACATGGACCTGTTAAGCAAAAAAAAAACACATGCTCCAGCATTTGAAATCCATATATATGCTACTAACTAATCATAATGGAATATTGTTATAGACTGAGCTTGCATGGAGGGCTGTACTATATAAAGGTACAGCTTCACTTGACAGAAATATTCTTGCAAGATCTTAAGAGAAGGAGGACATCACAATGGAGAAGGCAATATCAATAAGGCCACTCCACGACAACCGAATGTGTACAGAAGTACACTTTACCAAGCAATTTCTTCAACAAGGTACTCTGTAAAATGAAATATCACATGAAATAAAAAGCATCTATCTCACTTTATGTCAGAGAACAAAGCTTCCCTTCAGAAATTCAGGAGAGAAACACTTGGCATTTCATAACCATGTGTATGCAAGGCAATTCACAGATGTTCTTAAACCACATATAGTATACTATGTCTGTTAGAAATGGGGGTCTCTAGTTGGCAGGACGTTACCCTTGTCCAAGTAGGGACCCTTCTTCCTAGTCATGATAAGGGGGATACACTACTGAAATAACCCCTGCTCACCCCCTTGGTAGCTTGGCACGAGCAGTCAGGATTATCTCAAAGGCAGTGTGTAAAGCATTGGCACATAACCAGAAGTAATACAGTGAAAACACTACAAAAGGGCACCACACCAGTTTTAGAAAAATAACCATTATTTTATCTGTGCAAACAAGACCATAAATCATAAAAATCCAACATACAGTTCTCAGAAATATCAATATTAAAAAAATAAACTTAAAATACAGTTCCCTGAAATCGATAGCTCCATCCGGGGCTATCACAGTGCCATGAACAACAAATCTAAACAGTTCTGACTGACAGCAGCGTCGCGGGCCAACTACGGTGTCCGATAGACCCGCAAAACAGTACCTTTAGAATTGCAGAGTGTGGGCAACCACTTGTTGAGATCTAAAGAGCCGGCGTTGGCAGGTGTCAGTTCCTGAGGTCAGTGCAGGAGTCGTCGGGTCCTTGAAGTCACACGCATTGCAGATTGAACTCCTCGCGGTTGAAGTCAGGAGCGCCGGCATCGGAAGGCATTGGAGCTGTGGTGCGACATGCAGCGGTGCGTCGTGAGGAGCCCTTAGTTCGCTGTGCAGGCAGCGGCGTCGGTGAGGCCAGGGCTGCTGTGCCATGTTATGCAGTGCTTGTCGCGGTGCTTGCAGGTCAAGGTGGAAGCGGCAGCGTCGTTGTTGCTTTGTCGTTGGCTGATGAACTGGAGTTGATGGCACTGGTGTCGGTAGGCCAATGCTGCGGTGAAGGATGAGGGCAGTGCGTCGTGTAACTTACGAGCGCTGCCCTCGAACCACGGTGCAAGCAGCGGTGTTGATGTTGGCGTGGAGCTGCAGTGTTGGTGATACCAGGGCGGCAGCATGATGCACGGCGTTGCGATGTGCGGTGCCCACAGGTCATTGTGCAAGCAGCAATTTGGTGGTGGCATCAAACGGCGTCGTCGGTGAGACCAGGGTTGTGGTGCAAAGTGCGGCGGTGCCCTTTGCAGTACCTTCAGGAGACGGAGCCAGCAGGGGCGTCGGTGATGGCATTGGATTGTTTTTTCTTCTGTTGCAGCACAAAACACACAAATCCCAGTGCTGGTAGCAGATGAACTTGAAGTATTTGCTGTTCCTGAGACTTCTTGAACAAGGAGCAAGCTCTACCTCAAGCCCTTGGAGAAATCAAACAAAGAACTTGCAGAAAGTTGAGTCCAGTCCTTTCTCTGCCCAAGACAAAAGCAGCTACTGCAGGCCAACACAGCAAAGCACACAGCAAAGTGGTAGTTCCTCCTCACAGCTTCTCCAGCTTTTCATCTTGGCAGGTTACTGAGTCCAAAAAAGTTCTAAACTCCTGGGGTGTAGGCACCAATATTTATACCACATTTCCCTGTGTTCTCTTGTGGCAGAGAGTGTCTGTGCTCAGTCCAAACCAGTTCTGTCCTCTCTTGCCCAGTATCCTGGCAGGAGGTGGAGACAGCATTGCCCAAGGCAGACAAGCCCTATTCAGGTGCAAGTAAATCTCCTCCCACTACTCTAAATGCAGCCCAGGTCTATTCAGGTCTACTCATTTAGGAGAGGCAGGACACACCTGAACCCCACCCCCAGTGGCTCTCTAAAGTGAATGCACCTCCACAGCTCCTGTCACTCCAAAGCCAGACAGTCAATCCACAACCCAGCAGAGGCACAGAGGATGGTTAAGCAAGAAAATACCCACTTTCTAAAAGTGGTATTTTCAAACACACAACATAAAAACCATCTTTACTAAAAGATGCATTTTACATTCTGAGTTCAGGCATACTAAACTCCATTTGTCTATCTTGTCCCAATAGGAAGTTATACTTGTAAGATGTTACAAAGTATCTCCTATTCTATCCTATGGGATAGATAGCCTTTCAGTAGTGAAAAACAAAATACACTGTATTTCACTATCAGGACATGTCACAAACACCAGTACATGTCCTACCTTTCACATACACTGCACCCTGCCCACAGGGGTGACTTGGGCCTACCTTAGGGCGACTTACATGTCTTAAAAGGGAAGGTTAGGGCTTGGCAAGTGGGTGCACTTGCCAATTCGACATGGCAGTAAAAACTGTGCGCAGACACTGCAGTGGCAGGTTTGAGATACCTTTACAGGGCTACTTCGTTGGGTGGCACAATCAGTGCTGCAGACCCACTATCAGCATGTTATTTACAGGCCCTGGCACTCTCAGTGCATTTCACTAGGGACTTTCCAGTAAATCTTCATGCCAATCATGGAAAGTTTAATCCACAACATAATTTACACTAAGAGCACTTGCACTTTAACACTGAACAGCAGTGAAAAAGTGAGTCAAAACCAGGAGGTCAGAAAGCAAAAAGACAGGGGAAACACACCAAAAGATGCCAGGTTTTACAATTTCGCTTTCACTTGCATGTCAAGGAGATCTAACAAACCCTGTAAACTTAGATGAAAGCACCTTCCTTCTCACCTTAGCGGCCTTTTACTGTCTACTCATTGCCACAAAGAAATTGGACAGCTACCGGTATTCCCACTGCAAAAACAACAGAAATACAAGCTACAAAATCCAGTTGATCTATAAGGTCTACATACATTTCACAGCATACTTATTAGTTGGTAAGAAAGTGGGTCATTTACAAGTAATAATCCCACAATCTCCCTTTTAATGGGAACCAAGTATATATACCCTTTCTAGCATTTGACTCTCTCAGATTACGATCCATCTTTCTGCCAGCCATTTCACGTGGGTTGTTCCGACGTGAAAAGGCTGGTGGAGAGACTCTTTTGGGCCCCTAACAGGTCCCCTATCCCCCATGACCCTCTGCAATGGGCCTTAAAGATCCCTGCCTCGTGTGGCAAGCACCACATGGTGCCTGCCACAGGATGCAGGGATGTTTACAAACATGCCTTTTGGCATTGGGGCTTGTGCCGCAGCACAAGACTCAATGCAAAGAGGCATGTTTCTGACCACCTCCACTGCGATCGGATTGTAATTTGGCTTGTCCGACCGCCATCGTAATCAGCCCCAAAATAATAAAAGACTCTGCAACCCAGAAACAGGCTAAAAGGGACAATTAGTGGACTTCTAGGAACTATTGTGCACCTCCCTTGAAGACAAGGTCTTCAATATAACCGTCTGGGAGACTTAGGGTGACTTTTCCTTTAAACACTAAAGCCCAGGTCTCCTATGGGGGCTGCTGCTTTCCTAGCAACCCCCAGAACAAGATTCACAACATTGGTGGTGTCCCTGTCCTTCATGAGGCACCACAAGGAAAAAATGCAAATTTGCTAGTCCCACTGCCAGGGCTCATGGGATGAGTTTTGTGACAGCCACAGAGGTTCATTGGCATTCCAGCTACACACCGCAGGGAAAGGCTTTTCTGATTTTTTCCTAAGAGCCTGGCACCAATCGCATACCCGAGATGCTTTATAATCGGGACCGCGGGGAGCCCCAGAACCCCAGCAGTCCCCGACTGCTCCCTGCATTGCCAACACAGCTCCTGCATGTTGACACGGGAGCCAGCTACTATGTTCCCCAGCTGCCTGTAATATGCTTGGGCAGGCACAGGGGATGATGCAGTCTCCCTGCCTGTAGTAAGCATGAGAAGGAGGCTTTGTGCTGAGGGTGCACCCACCACCCCCCTGACACAGGCACGGGGTTGGCAGAGGCACCTCTCTAGTGGCTGCATCTTTGAGGAACAGCAGTGCTCACAGTTTCTTTGGACCTTGAGGACACTTGTATTTTAAGCAGGATGCCACTCATTTTCATCTTGCTTGGTTTTTGTGTTGGTCCTCAGGGAATCAGGGGGCCCTTGGGAACAATACCTCATGGGCAATCAACTCCCTGAGGGCTTTGCCCTAACCAGGTAGGTTTAGAAATCTCAGAAGGGTGATATCCCATGCCTCTGCTGAACTTAGTCTCTCTGGGAAAAGGCAATCAGTGCTCATTGCGCTCGCTGTTTTTCTGGGCCAATGGCCTCCTTGAGCCCACACAAGAAGGGCCAGCACAAATGCAGTTTTCTGTAGCCATTTAGGACCTGTGGGCCATTTTGGGCTTGTTCTGCTCTGAGAGATGGGCTTTAGGCACCAGAGAGGTTCTCTTTAGGCCTCTTGGCCTGTAACACCTTGTGATTTTCCAAAGGCTGGTAGCTTCATTGCTTTCTGATCTGATGAGGGGGAGTTAAGAGCTTGCCGTCCCATCTTTTAACTCCTTCTGGATCAATCCCTGTCCAGTGAGTGGTGCACTCCTCAGCTTGAGATCACCTCCAGAAGCACCTCACAGCCCTCCTGGCAGAGTACTCTCTCTGCCTGAATTCTTAAAGTTCTACGGCCTCCTGTGGCAACTTGTAGAGAACTTGTGTGCTAGAAGGAGTCAGAAGTCCTCCCTCTGACAATGGCTACCCACCTACAGGCCCAGTACCTAGAAGTACCAAAGGGAAACATCTTTGCCATGCAATGCCTTTACAATGCATCATTTACCATGCATGCCTTTATCATACATACGCCTTTACCACACATGCCTTTACCATTCATATGCCTTTACCAAGTATCCCTTTGGTAAAGGCATGTGTGGCAGATCCACAGAATCCCATTCAGTCCTAGTACTTCTGCATTTGGATCAGAGGCACAGTCATTTTTAGGTTCCTGCAAAATCCAACTCTCATTCTTTCGCCTGTGCAGAGGTTTTTTAAGTGGGGAGGTAAAGTTCCAGAAGGTAGACACTTCTGCCCAATCTTAATCACTCAACTCCTGTCTCAATCCTTCTGAACAGGAATGTGGGACATTCCAACATTGCGAATATTAATTGTTGCTATGCATCCTTTTACAACGTGGTATATTACAATGCATTTATGCAACATGTTGACTTGAAGCATTTTTTGTTTTCTTATTACTTTGGCCTGCTTGACAAATCCTCACTAAACTTTCAGCAGAAAGATTAGTCATCATAGGATGGAACTCCACTAACTAGAACGTCACTTCCAGATTTTGTTCCTCTCCCTCAGATGCAATCCTAATATAAGAACCTGTGTCACAGTTCTCTTCCATTTTTTGAGTTAGGGCCTGGGCAGCAGTCATCCAACGAGCTGCCATCTCTGTTAAATATCTAAAACTTTCTTCCTCAAGTACTGTGTGCTAAGTAGAATGCAGAGGGACTCGTAGAAAAGTTAAGCACTGAGACTGCATGATAGTGCATGATATGAGCTAAAAGTAAAAATGCAATGCTGTCCATGTCAGATTGTTACACAAAAGTAATAGGGACGGCATAACCAAGTGTATGAATATAGAATGAAAAAACTCTTCGGGGCAAATTTATCCATCTTTCACACAGCACTGCGCAGCAAGCCACCTTGCTGCACTGTGCTAGGTGAGAGAGAAAGGGCAGGAATTCACCATATTTAACATTGCATGGTTCATTCTTGTACTTTCCTAGCACTGGCACACTTTTGGCTGCCTAGCACCAAAGCTGGCACCCTTGCATCATGGTCCAAGGGTGCCTGCGTTGTAGGCAGGATTATTTTTTGTGCAGTAAGGAACATCTTCCTGCACAAAAACAATCCTGAGAGGCATTTTACTCTTTCTATGTGTGCTGCAGAATGCAGTACACTTAGGAAGAGGAAACAATGAGGAGATATTTCTCCTCGTTACACCTCACCTGGGTAGGTCTAGCATTTTTATGCATTCCAGGTCTACCACTAAAGGTAAGTCTGGGAATGCACCACAATCCATGGGTGGATGCGTGGGAACACCCATGATCCACTCCTGGAACATCTCCCTGTGGCAGAGTAGCACAAGGCAGTGATTTGCGCAGCCATGCATTACTCTAAATTGATCACAACATGCAGGGCCACGCAAGGTTGCCTTGCGTGTCTAGAAGAATCGCATTAAGGTTTTGCGTTGCCTTTGCGCTGCCTTGCATGGGCGACACAAAACTTTGATAAATGTGGGACTTCATTTTTAAGATTCGGTAATCAGCAAATGATTTCCTAAAAACCTGAAAGGGAAACAAACAAAAAGAATTCTTCAATTTGCAATACCCAATTGGGAAAACTAAAATACAACTGCAATTTTACATGTTCCCTTTCCTTGAGGATTGAAGGGGCATTGCCTGATTGGCCTCCCAGTGAAGGGAAAATGCAAAAAAAATGAATACCCTATGGTACGCCAACCCCCCCAAACAAATTCATAGTTTGAACAAAACTTTAGGACAAGTCGTCTAAAAAACATTGCTTATAAGCAAACGTGTTTTGGTCTCAAAAAGCACATATTGCCTCGTATTGAATGGAACCACTTTATGTGAGGATGTGCTTCTAGTGAAAGCATACAATGCCATCACTCACAGAGAAAATAGTCAATTGCTGAAGAGGGCTGACCTATTGTCCTTGCTGCAGTGAGCCAAAAACAAATGTCAATGATATAGCAGCTGACCCATAGATGAAGAGGGCTAACTGTAAGCACCTGTAAAATGATGCAATCACTCTCAGTAAAGTTACCCAATGGCTGAAGTGTGCTAACCCGCTGCCTCATCCTGCACAGGTCCAGAAATAGTTTATAACCCAGGTGGAGTGACTCTCACAAAAGCAAGTTCCCTTGGGGGGCTAGTGGGGTTCATGTTTGGGGATTGTCGTTCCTGGAAACTCCTAAATAACACAAGCAGCTCTAACCATTGCGCCTTGCAGGTGATATACTAGCTTGGCTGCAAAGTCTGAAAACAATTCAATGAGTTTTTTTTCCTGACGGTAACAATTAATACCACTATCCCCAACTTTAACTAGCCCAACCCTAGAGGCATGTATTGTTCTAGCTTATGTCTATTTTGAGAAAGTAAATTATTTTGCTTAGGGCATGGAAGGCCAAAAAATAATCATATCAGGCGCTTAGTTGACCTAGAGCTCTTTTCTGAAAGATTACTCTTTTTTTTAGCTCAGACTTTACCCATGATAGATTTTTGGCTGTGAGATATTACAGAGCCCCTCAATCTATCGTAGCTGAACATTCGAGCTTCCAGATAACACCAATTTTGCACGAATGCTCCCCTGCTTAACCAGAGCTCACAAGAGCCCAGAACACTTTCCCATGAACAGGCTCGTAAAGGAGGGAATACTGAGTTAAAAAACACGTTGTAAGCTTTCAGCTCACTGCAGCATATGTCGTCTAAGTTTTGAGGGCCTCATTTATGAAAAGTGATGCATCGCTGCGTGAAAACAGCGATGCGTCACTTTTCATTGCGCCCTCCTTGCGACATGATGGATGCGTCATATTTACAGTATGACGCATCATGTCGCAAGGAGTTACAGATACGTCAGTATTTCTGACGTATCTGTAGGCACAAAAATGACGCATTGCTGGAGTGTGTCACAAAGGTGACGCAACTCCATCAATGGGTCATTTACACATGGGCAAGTCCCATTTCAAATGTGCCTGCGTCAGTCTTACGCCTGCTGTGAGGCAGGTGTAAAATATTGACGCATTTGCGTCCTAGAAGTGACGCAATGAAATCTCATAGATTTCACTGCGTCACTTCTCTGAGGCTTACTTGCGTCAAAACGCCCACCCTGCATACATTATACTTGGCGCAGGTATAATGTGGCGCAGGGGTTTACAAAGTGCTGCATCTACCTAGATGCGTCACTTTGTAAATATGACGCAACATGGCGCATTTTTTACCCTGCTGGTGTGTCACAAAAAGTGACGCACCGGCGGCGCAAAAGTGACGCAAGGGCTCATAAATAAACCCCTGAGAGCCTACAATCCGAGCTCACAGCGAGTCACTAGCGGAGGAATGCTGGTTTGCAAATTCATGCCTAATTACCAGAACTTCCCGTCTAACATGACAATCGTGTGCCCATGAAAAACTATAGACTATTTTTCAAAGGGGAAAGACGTTCCCAAATAAAGGAGTGATTTTGTGCCAGCTAATGATGTCCTGTGTATTACCTTCACCTTTTGGTATTAAACAAGTATGGGCAGTTGTTCTTCATGCATTACTCTATATCTTGGGCAAAAACAGCTCAGAATATTTGGTGATATTCAGAGTATCATCCATGTATCAATATACCTAAAGTGAACTTGTTTGGAAATAGTAGAACGTGGAAGTGATACATGCACAGTAAATGAAATGCATAATGGAAGCCTGTGGGGCCCCAGATATCAATTTAGCTGGGTTTGAAGTGACTGTTTCATGAAAGAATATATGTGCTTTCTGGGAAAGAAGGTTTGCAGCATGAGTCCAGAATAGGAGCAGAACCTAATGGACCAAGTTTATTAGCCCAGTGCCTGATGGACTCAGGTCGTCCACTGACTGACTATTCACAATTGAACATCCCAGGCTACCAGTATTGTACAACTGATTGTGTAATCTGGCACTAAAGCTGACCGGATGAGAGCTACAACATGACATGAAAGATGTCAATTATCCAATTATTATTCGGAGCAGGCAAAACATTTAATCAAGCATGTAGTTCCCTAATTCACCAAATTTCCACCAAACAAATACCGGTCACATCAGTAGAAAGCAACTTCCACTCTCTCTAACTTAAACCGCTCAGATGTTGGCCTTCCTCCCAATTTAAACCCCAATGACAACTTAATGACTTATTTCAAGATTTCAGACTTTTTCTACCAGCATAAATTCTAATTAACAAAAGTCCAATTACATTTTACAAGCAATCTCTACACTTTCCAGGCCATCCGGATCACTTTTGCATTGCAATAAGGAATTTTCCCCATTCGCTTAAAATGGCATAATCAAATAAAACAATGTTTATTTAAGCATCGTCTCTGCAAACTAAAACCTGAAAAATGCGAAAAAGAAAGTGCATTTCATCGTCTATACAAGGCACTGGACAATGATACTAATTAAAGTTGCCATCTTCCCTTTTTGAGGTAAAATGTCAGTGGGCAAAATGCCCAAATGAAACCTATAAAGAGATCTCATGAATGGGTTAAACGTAAATTAAAGTATTGCTTTTAGCACATCATTTCTGCAGCGTGTGATTACAGATCTTGAAATGTACATTATGTTTCATAATTGTTTTAGAACATACCTATTCTGCATGTGGGTGATTATCCTGGGTGGGTGATGCACCATGGGTGAGTGGTGGCGGGGTCGACCAGGGTAGGTATGGGTGAGAAATCAGGGTTTTGACTGAGAGGGCAAACACCTTCTCAGGCAACAAGCAAAAATTCCTAGTCAGGGTGACCCACATAAGTCACTAAATCAGACTATGCTTAACCCTCTGGTAGCTTTGCACAAAAGCAGTCACGCTTAACTTAGAGGCACTGCGTTAAGTATTTATGCAGCAAACAAACAGAAATAAAGTGAAAACACAACACGGGAAAAATCCCAACCCAATTTACAAAACTGTAGTAATATACAATACATATAATGAGACCAAAATGACAACAATCCAGTCAGTAGAACCTGAGATATGCAATTTTAAAGGCTTAAGTAAAAATAGCACCAAGAAACAGAAAGAGCTAATTGTGGGTATTTGATTGTGCTAGACTGGGACAAAGTCACAAGTTCAGGCTGAACACAATGGAGTGCAGGCCGGATACAGAGACCATATTTTGCCCTGCTGAAAAAGTTACCTTCTCAAAGTCCGGCGCACAGACTTCAAAACTTCAGGATTTCACAGGAGGAGCTCAGCTGGAAAGATGTCTTAAGTTTTGCAACTCTGTCCGATTTCTTTTTAGAATGGCTTCAAAGATAGGTAGGACACCTGTAGCAGCCCTTATCATGATTTATAAAAGATAGTGCTTGCCGGCCCTCACTTACGGTTCCGGCTTTGGGGAGTATAAAACTGCCAATGGGTTACAGGCCGAGGAAAATAGGGTTTGGGAACGCATCCTCAGGGGGCCGCCAGGGTCACCAATCTAAGCCATTCATGAGGAACTCGGCCTACCGTATGCAGATGATGTTATTAAATTGGCCCCCCCCTGATTTTATAATGCTCTATTTGACGCAACCCGGAGGCCTCCCTGAACAGGGATATTATCCTGGAATATCTCTCATGTGTGAAGGGCCTGTGCATCCCCTGGCTCAGGTATGTTAAATATACGTGTTATAAACTTGGCTGACCTAATATCTCTCCTTGCCTGGTGACATCACTGCGAGGGATAAAAGTTAGCTCAAATCTACCTTTAGCGACCTCATGAAAAAGGAAAAGGAAGCGTTCAATCTTACGAAGGCTGCTAATGTAGAGTCCTTGTTGATGTAAACCACGCTTGGTCCCGAAAGGCAGGGATAGGGTCCTTTTAACCAGGTGCATGCTGGGCTAGATTAGATGCCACCTTTCCTTCTCTTTAGGCCAGTTTGATCCAAAAGGAATCTTGGTTTGCCCTTGCGCTGAGAGCTCTTTGCAAACTTTGGCACATTTTGTGTCTTTCTGTGGGTCTTACAGTAGTTACACCAGAAAGTTTTTAATCCCACTCTTAGGGGGCACTTCGCATTTTTTTTAATTTTTTTTATTTATTTGAGTTTTATATAGCGCTGTCTAGACCCGGAGGTATCAGAGCCCTTTACATAAGGTTCCACAAAATTACAAAGTTACATCAGTTACAAGTTACATCAGTTACTAGGAAAATGTTTCAAGAGCGTAGAAGACAAAATAAATGGAGTTTAGAAGGGTAAAGGGGTAGGAGATAGATAGGATGGAGAGACGAAGGAGAGTCTGCCAAAGTCCGGCTGGGTAGGTAACGGCCGAGGGGGAAGTCCACAGCCCATCTCCTCTATAGCTATCAGGTAGCTCCACCGGGCATCAGCCAAACAGCTAGGTCTCAACGGGAAAACAATTAAAGAGTAAAGAGGAGGAATAAATGGAGCGTAAAGGGGGTGGAGTAAAGGGGTAGGAGGGAGAATACAACGGAGAGATGCAGTAAGGTCTGCCCAAAGTCTGGCTTGGTAGGTGACGGCCGAGGAGGTAGTCCACCGCCCATCACCTCTTTAGCTATCAAGTAGCTCCACCGGGCATGGGCCAAAAAGCTAGGTCTCCACGGTCAGAGGTAGGTTCACAGATTCAGTATCCTGATGGGTAGGCCAGAAGGGGGATGTGTTTGAGGTCTGGTTGATGTCCACTGTCGTGGTCGGGGTAGGGACCACTGTGGCAGCCATCTTGAGGTCAGGCAAGGGATTCTGACCTTGGAGTTAAAATCAGCCGGTTCCCATTTTAGTCTTTCGCTCGTGGGGGGGGGGTGTTTGTTGTGCAATGCAGATGCGAGGAGCTCTCTGGCCCCACTGCTTGCTGGGGCATCCAGGCCAGGTCTATGACTAATGGCGCTTCCTCTCCGGGTTCTATGCTGTGCACATTCGGGCTTCACTGTCGTGAGAGAATGGCAGCTATACATTTCAGATTTCCCCAGAGGTGGCCATCTTAAGGTCAGGCATTGGTTATGGACCTGTAATTCCCTCGCGTCTGGTCTCCACGGTGCTTCCTCAGAGGTCTTGGGGGACTCCTACTTGTGACCGCTCTTTCATCTGTTGCCCCCGGTCTGCTGCGTGGGTGTTCTATTTGTTGGGGCGCTTCGTCCGCTATCTTGGGGTCAGGCGGCATGGAGGGGGCTCGTTGCTGCCCCCCTTCTTGCTGCAACACCTCGCTGGCCTTCGGGGGAATAGGGGAGCCCCACTCTCTTCCCCCTCGGTCCACAGACTCACCGATCGCTGCAAGGCCCACCCAGCTCGCAGGGCGCTTGATCAGGATCCGCCCACTGGTGGTCTGCGTTGGTCTACCGCAGTCCTCAGTGCAGCAGCCGCTCTCAACCAGCCCCGGTAGGGATCAATGTAATGACTTCCTCCCCGACTCAGCGTTCCGTTCGCTCCGCTTTCTTTAAAATACGGATCGCGGGGCCGCAATTTTGTTTCCCAAGGCGAGCCCCGCAGCAGCAGGGTGCATTAATGTTCTCTCGGCAGCAATGGGGCTCCCAGCCTTCAAGAGCGCTCCTACTGACTGCCGTGATGTTCCGGTGCCCGCTCCTGGCATTCAAGGATCTCAGCGCCAGCCAGCTCTGTTTACGCCGCTGCTTTTAGAAGACATTCCCGCTATATCCCTGCCCTTCTGTATTTACAGTCGCTTCCCACATCTGAGGTCTGTTTAGGTGTGGTCACGTTCTTTAAGAATGTATTACGGCCCAAGTGCTCCTTATTGTTTTACCTGCCCGTTTTGGCGATTGTGAGTTGGATAAGCATGCTGATTTTTTTGCGCTGCATTGCTCTTGATTTTCTTGCATCTTATCTTATTGATGACTATATAGCGCTTTGTTTGGGTGGGTTACTGGATGACATTGTTTTTGATCTTGGCTACTTGCTCTGTGATTTTGGTTTAATATTTTACCCTCTGCACTTTTCTGGCGTCTCTTTTATTGCAGCTGTATTGATTTTGCAATATTATTCTTTATGAACTTATTGATATGTGTTTTTAATATTTTTATGTATCTTATGTTTTTATGTGTTTGTACTTTTATGGTTTTTAAGAAAGAAAGAAAGAAAGAAAGAAAGAAAGAAAGAAAGAAAGAAAGAAAGAAAGAAAGAAGAAAGAGTAGGTGTTGGAATAACTCAGTTTCACTGTGACGGCTAGATCAGTATCGTCAATGTCACTATGACGGCTAGATCATTATGAATGGTGCCTTACAGTGAAAGCTAACAAGGCTATTTGTTTTTCTTGTAATATGAAGTGAAATATGAAACTGACAATACAAAAACAACTGTAAAAAAGCGTAAATCAAAGTAATCCTCTTTCTGCAAAGTGTTCCTATTCTTCAAGTAAATTTGTTCAAAACAGCTGCCCAAGAGATATTAATATATGGTCACAATTAACATTTACCCAAGTTCTAGTTAGACCCAGTGAACCCTTAAAACAATAACAGGGCCAAAACCAGTGCGATATAAAGTACAGTTCTATCAAAGTTTGTCTCACAAAGATTTACCATGGTAGGATAGTTTCAGCAGGTCTTGCAAAGTCTGTTTTTTTTTACAGGAAGCTTTCTCCAGCTTTAATCTTTTATTGTTGAAGAATTTGCATGCTAAAAAAACATTAAGTAGAAGTTAGGTAAGTCACATTTTTTAACACTGAATTAGATTTGCAGATTGGGCACAGAGTAAAAAAATATTTGCAGAAGTGCTACTTTATTATTAATCATTCATTTTCATAACCTGTGAATTTCTCTGTAAATTCTTGCGAATACCTGTGAACGTATACTTTAAGGGGCATATTCCCAAGAACGTGTGATAACCACTGCAAATTTAGCTTAACGCAACTTCGCATATCGCAGTCCATCGCGGGAAAACAACGCCGTGTTAACGTAGCATTCTCAACCTGGCGGCACCATGCGATAGTCCCACGATAACGCATCAAATGTCCGCGTAAAAATCAATGCGACGCCGCAAAAAAGCGAAACACTAACGCAAATGAAGTCGCGAAGAGGCCAACCGCGATAAAAAAATCAGCGATAACCAGCGACAGGGCTGCAATACCCACGCGTCATGAGGGAAAATGCACAATAAAAGCAGAACAAAAAAAAAAAAAAAAATAATAAACTACGTAGCAACATGGATGCACCCGGAACCAGTGCCCAGGTCAACGCGAACCCCACAAGCCCCACAGACCACCAGCAAGGAACCTCGGGTTCGGGAAAGGCCAAGGAGAAGAGGAAGAGGAAGACGGGGCACAGTCCGCATGACAACCTGATCGTCCTCACGGAGGTGACAGAGCACGAACAACAACTGTTCGTCATCTCCACCATGTCATTGGCAACACAGACGGACAAATGGCATTCCATCGTGAATGCAGTCGGAGTGTCGATGAGGCCAAGATGCGCTGGCACGATGTGAAAAGTCAAACCACGCAGAAACCCGCTGCCAACAGGAAGGCAGCAACAGCAAATGGAGGTGGGAGCTCAGCACCACAGGAGGAGCTGGAGCAAATGGCAGCTACAGTCATCAGTGCGGAGACAGTGCAAGGAGTCTGGAGTCCTGATACAGCACGACATGACTGGACACAACATAAACAGGGTGAGTAACGAACAGGGACTGGGGGAACGGGGGGACGGGCACAATGGCACACATGCACAACGATGTGTAGCACACCGCACACCCACAACGACCCTGGGTCATGTCCCTGATCCCTGTGGCACACTGCAGCACCCATACAAACATCAAGTAGGCCCCCATCCACCTTGTGCCCAAAGGGGTCACACCCCACACATCACCAAGTCCACAACACACACATGCACCCGTGCGAAAGAAAGCAAAGATGCGTATGTGAGATCCACACTGACAATGCAAGTGACAACACATGATGAGCAGCATGGCCGGAGTATAATCACCATGACATTGTGCACGCCACGAGACTGAGGTGGCTGAGTGTGGACCACATCGGGAAAGGAGCAGGTCACACTCTGACACAACCACCTGCACAAACAACCACTGACAGCAACAAGACATCTGCAGACAAACAATGCACAAGAGTACAAAAACCGTCCAAGAGCACAAATGACCCAAGTCACCAACATCACAGCACCTTAAAAGCCCAAAAGTCAAAGGTGCACCGCCTCCAAGGGATAAGGGGCAGCAAAATCACAGCTGCAGGTGCGACCCTCCCAAATGCAGCACACACACACACACACAGCAATGCCAGCACATCCACATGGACGACAATGTGGTACACAGTGCAACACTTACACTGCAGAACAGAGAACACAACTGGGTCCGCCTGTGCATAGGAAATGGCCAATCACATCTGACCTAGCAGAGAACTGTGAGATGCAAATGTACGTGTACAACCACACCAACATCATGTAGTCCAAATGTCCACTCTCCCGCATCAAACAGTCCGCCGCTCCCAAACAGTCACAATGTACATTGTCATGCAGTCTGTATGTAAACCTGAATAATGCGTAAACATACATGCCAACACAATGTCAACAAGCATCTCCCCTTCACATTGCAGAGGGACAAACAACACCTCCAGCAGAGCAGACCAGACAACTCCACAGTGATTCTGAAGAGGACCTCCACACTTCCGACACCGACGCCCTACAACAGTAGATGGACATCTTTGGGCAATCGACCCCCAGGAGCAGGGCAGCCCAGCTGCATCGAGGATACCCCACCCCATACACAGCTGGACGCACGCACCACCACGGCTGGCTCCCAGCAGCGCACCCAAGCACACATCACATTCCAAGGCCAGGTGTCAGACTGCCAGAAGGGGGTGTCTGAACAGGTGCGGGTGGGGTCCCACCTCATGGAAGCCGAACTAGATCACATACATGGGTGTCTAAGTCCCATCATGGACCACCTACACTCCCCAAAGGAGACCCACACTGCGACAGAGACACCCGCATCTGCACATTTCCATGACTGACCACACCCTAAGCCACGGGATAATCATTCACACCCCCACGCTGGACTGGCGCACGCCGGCCCAGTCCACCCCTCTTACGTATTGAGTGGGGGACGACAAAGCTACATGTGCAATGTCCCACACTCTGGCTGCGGTGACATGGCTGCGTCCTCTGCACACGGCACAATGTGATGTTGTGGGGCCGTGGCCCGAATGCATACATCATGAGCACTCGTACACACTCATAGAGCTTTTGAACTGGCCACGGGCATGTGCGCCCGACAGCTTTATTGGAATGGTCACATGCACAGTGACGCATGTGCTGGATGTGTGTGGGGTGAGTGTCAGCCAGCCCTCAGGGAGTCGTTGGTGCTGGCAACAACTTGAACAGTGATCACAATTGAAGCAGAAACATAATACACCAGCATAACAGAAACAACTGTGAAGCATCATGATGGTAGCCGGAGAGAGTACAGTGTTCACCCAACATGCAAGCAGAATGGTCCTTGATTTGTTGTGCACTGAGTAAGTTGCACCTGTAGGGCTGAGCAAGGTATCAAGCTGATGATGGCACCCACGACAGGTGTGAGCAACCCTGACAGTCTGGCAGTTACACACTTACGACTCTGGCACCTGTCGTCTGGAGTTGGTCCTGGCGGTGGTGGCGTGTGCATCCTGCGGTGATGCCACATCCGGGCAGGCCAGGACTCGATCAGATGTGTGAGCCCAGGTGGACCACAGTTGAGGCTGAAGGCTGCGGACAGCGCAGGGCCACAGAGACATGGTGTTGAGGCCCCCCAGGCCATCGGAACCGAGGCCATCCGACATGCCCTCAGGTTGGGGCAATGATTTGAGCTGCACAGAGTTAGTGGCCCTGGTTGCACTGCGGCAGGCACAGCCACACCGCCACGGGACAGTGACTTGCAGTGCAGTGAGATAGTGCCACACAAGGGGAATGGGTCCTCGTCGATGTCGAAGGTGAATGTCGCGGAGGTTTGTGGGGGACAGTGGAAGGGCTCCACCAGGGCATGATGCAGAGGGAAGAAGCCGGCCGGAAGCGGCAAATGGAGGAGTAGAATGCTACAGCCTCGTCTTGGCAACATAGTCAGTATCACCAACACGATGATGAAGACAACCCCCAAACCATGGACTCAGTATCCAACAGATCATCAAGAAGTAAGTGTCCATGGATGTTGGGGAACAGACTTAGTGGCACCGTAGCTGTGAGGGGATGCAGTCTGCGACATGGCCATTACAATGTCATCAGCTCGGCCATAAATGATTCATGACAGAGTTCCCAATGTGTGGCCTACTCGACCGCTGTGTGGTCCGGAGGCAGCGGGCAGCGCGGGCCAACCGCTGTTCAGCAAGCTCCTCCTGGAACACTAACACACGGCATTGAAATGGCATGTGGTGATGACTCGCGGTTGACTGAGGCAGTAGCGACAGAGCTGAGCGGGTGTTTGGCCAGCGACGATGCCGTGTCCTGCCTGGTACAGACTGGATTGGATTTGTGTGAGGGCTGCAGGCCTGCAGTGTAGTCCGAAGGCGTAGTCTCCAAGGGCCCACAGACATGTGTGGCTGGGATGCCCTGCACATACTTCGTGTCACCACATAGAAGGGAGTATAGTGAGTTAAACTCGGCATTTGCGTGTGTACTCGGACATTGCCAAATCAAGACTCAGTCCCTCATGTGTGACCTACTTGACCGCAGTGTAGTCCCGGGGCAGTGGTTAGTAGGGGCACACATCCATGGGTCGTTGGCCCGCGATTCACAGAGTTAGTGACACCAGGGCAGTTGTTGTCAGTATCTGGACACCTCCGTGAAGATGGTCCTTTTCTCCTCCGGACTGAACCGCGTCTTCCTCTTACTCGTCTCCTTGCGTACAATGATATGGACTCCGCCATGCAGATATCACGACTCAGTTCCACATGTGTGACCTACTTGAGCGTAGATTAGGCCGGAGGTAACGGTGCAGTACATAAAAGGTAAAGGGGTGAAGCGGACCTGTGTCGCGGGGGCCGTGATAGTGTGAGGAGGCTGCCAAGGATGCGGGGTTTGGGCTTGGAGTTTGCGCCGGCACGTGGTGGGCCCTCTTCGACACATGCCGTGTCGGCAGGTGAGCTGTGAGGCCTGAATTCGCAGGGGTGGGCATGACAGGTTGGGAGTCCAGCGGCCCATGGTGCAGCAGGCGCATAGGTTCGCAGGCCACAGCACTCACGGCGATGGCGCCGGCCTCGTGGTTGGCTAGGAGGCGCCGCACTGGCAGGCACGTTTGCCATTCTGTAAGAGGACAACGCCCAGGGCTACGTGCTTTTTATTCACACCCCTACGCTGGCCTTGTGTATGCCGGGCCAGACCACTCCGCACACGCTTG
This sequence comes from Calotriton arnoldi, assembly GCA_963921515.1. Classification (NCBI taxonomy): domain Eukaryota; kingdom Metazoa; phylum Chordata; class Amphibia; order Caudata; family Salamandridae; genus Calotriton; species Calotriton arnoldi. The sequence continues at coordinate 171,036 of CAWUFW010014526.1, read as the reverse complement.
CAGGGGGGGACGTCACAAGCTACATTTCCGCATTCTTCCCCAATGGCTGTGGTGAAATGGTTGCGTCCACTGTCCACTGCACTCCACACATCAGCAGTGCATGTGGGCATGGATATGTCTGTGGTCTGCATACTGCTATCTGTCCAGGACATCTCCGCCACAGTTGGCATTGTGTACATTCTCATTCATGAGTCACTTGCCTCCTTCGCACATACCTGGTTCCCACCTCTCCCCACATTCAACTATTGTGTGGCTGCGGTGCCATGCCGTTGATGGTTCGTGTACAAGGCTGAGCAACGTTGCCACAGTGAGTTGTGCTGTCGTGTCTGGTGGGTGGGCATGTTGTCTGGCATGCTGTATGTGATTTTGTGACATGCGCATTGCCAGTGTTGTGAGTTGCATGATTGTGGAGTTGAGGTGTGTGCTGTTTTTATTTGGTACTTACCTACATGCAGTGCATTTCCATGGGTACCATCCTGGTAACGCTGGTTGATGATGGACTGTCGGGGGATGCTGGAATCATGCACACTGGCTGGGTAGTTGGCTGCAACCTTGGTGTAGGGTCCCCGCTGGTCCACTATTGCATGCACATTGATGGAATGCATTTGCTTTCTGTTGCGGTAATTGTGTTTTTTCTGCAGGGGGCACAAGTTGCACATGTGTGCGGTGGATTGCCCCCGACAGGTGCGGGACTCCTGCTATGGCGTGTAGTCCTTGCTTGGTCTCCAGCTGTTCCTGCACATTGTGGGGGACGATTAGGTCCTGGGGTACCTGGCTGGTGATGGCATCCAGGACAGGTGTGGGGAACTTGGATGGGGCTGTCTGTGTGTCTTCTCCGACTCTGGATGATGTTATTTGGGGGGTACGGAAGGCCAACGTGTGCAGCACAGCCAGCAGCTTTGTTTGCGGAGGGATGTTGGTTGTTCGCTGTGTTGGTACCGTCAGCCTGTGGGCAATGGTGACCCGGATGCGGTGGATGGTTGTCCTTTTGAGCCTGTAGTGGGCATTGACATTGTCTGGTGTTAGGTCTGCGGGACTGGTGCGTTTCCTGAGGGTCCGCTGTCTTTGTCTGCGCTGGCTCTGTGGTGGTCCGGGGGGGCGGGGGGTGCTGGGGCCCTGGGGGTGGTGGGGGAGGGTGTTGTTGCCCTCTCGGGGTTCCGGGATGCATGGTGAGTAGCTCCATGGCATCTGTTGTTCTTCATGTGTGGGTGTGGACTGGTCTCCCTTTGATGGTGCAGGTTGGCGTCCGACTTTACACCAGGTCAGAGCAGGTGTTAGGTTCCTGCTGCTAACGCGCCTCATCGCCTGTTTTGTGGTCTTATCGCTGATCGGGCTGGTCGTTGAGAATGTTGTGCTGTGCTGTTGTCGCTGATTTTTGCTCGGGAACGCCTACTCTGCATCTCATTAGCGATAGTTGAGGGGGTCATCTGTGGCGATGTTTTTTGCGGATGCTATCGCGGGTAAAATGGTGTTATGGGCTGTTAACACCAGCTTGTGAATGGTGCGATAGATTTATTGCCACTTTGGCTGCGATAAAGTGCCGCTAACTACGCGATGTGTCCTTGATAATATGCCCCTATATTTCTAGGGGAAATACAGCGCCCCTTGCTGGTGGCTCAAAAAGCGACCTCCTAGTGCTGCTTTAATGAAACACCGGCCCTGTGACTGCTTTACAGTGGGTGTTCTGACTGCTGCTCAGTAGTAGACACAATTAACTAATAAGAATGAGTTATTGGAAGAAGTTCGGCCAAGTGTTTATCTCATATACCCGGGGCCAGTAAATTAAATGCTACTGGTGGGCTTGCAGCGCTGCTTGAGCCACCCACCAAATTAGCCTTTCAAACCTGTCTCTGGCCTCTGCCATTGCAGGGCCTGCACGTGCAGTTTACTGCCGCTGTGACGTGGCACATAAAGTGGGTGCCACGTCGGTGGCTCCCCTTTTACTACATATCAGTCACCCCTAAGGTAGGCCCTAGCTAGCCCTATGGGCAGGGTGCGCTGTAGGTAAAAGGTAGGACATGTGCCTTAACTGTGTGACATGTTCTGGTAGTGACAAACAGCCATTTTGGTTTCTCACTATGGTGAGGCTGCCCTCTCATAGGAATGCATTGGGGATTCCCTGATAAGTGTTTCAGCGGTAATTCCTGTTATGAGAGGAGCAGCGTGATCAAGTTTGGTATGCTTGGAATAGTAATAATAAATGCTGCGTAATGGTGTTCGCCCATTTATTATCACTATTTTAGAAATGCCACTTCTAGAAGTTGGCATTTCTGTGTGCTATGTGTCTTTGTGCCTGCCTGATGTGTATTGCCTGTCTGGCTCTGGAGTGACAGGGGCTGGTGAGCTGCAGTGGCTCCAGAGGGGCTGGGTGAGGCAGCGCTATGCTGAATAGGCAGATCTGCATTTGGAGTAGTGGGAGGAGTAGCCCCTGACCCTGAATAGGTCTGTGCCTGCCTTGTACAATGCTGGCTCCACCCCCCTGTGGTGTGTCTGGGGCCAGAGCCTAACCTAACAATGAGGGTGTGTGAGCACTGTAAACAAATGTTGGAGTGCCCCCCAGAACTGGTTTGGACCGGACACTGAGCCCTGTGCCAGGGGGAGAACAAAGGACACATGCAGTATAAGTATTGGAGCTGTGACTCCATGTTTGGTGTGTTCTACCTGCTTGGAGCTGTGTGACTGGAAGGACTGCTGGGCAAGGAGGAACCACCGTGGGACCCAGCTGCTGCTTCCTGGGGGTCCCTACATTCTGGCCTGCCTGTGCCCAGCTGTGTTCCTCTGCATTTGGGACTTAGCGTGGTGACCGGAGCCCCAGGTGGGGGCCCACACTGCCCCGAGACGTGAGGAGTGCCTTAGGGGTTTTGCGCTCGAAAGCGATGTGCGGCAAAGCTGAAATCTCCCCTCCAAAGGAATCCCGGCGTGGGGATTCCCCTGTGTTGCCTGGAGGTGGGACGGCCCACCGGAAGTCAGGCAGGGGCCGCGCCAATCAGAATCGTGGAGCGGGAGCCTACCCCGCCTTCATGGGCGTCCAGAGCTTCGGAGGCCGGAAGTCAGGCAAGTGCCCGCCTGGCTGTGGGCTCTCTCCCAACCAGAGGAAGTGCGGCCAGAGCGGAAGACAGGCAAAGGCTGCCTGGTCCAAGGTTGGGCTCCCGGAGTACTAAGGAGAGCCCCGCGTGCAATCCAGAGCCCGACGAAGCCTTGCGGGCTCCCGGCCTCACACCCGTCCTGTTGGCTGAAGAAACGGCGAGAGAGAGAGAAGGCCACGGTGAGCGGGGCCTGAAAGGCACATTGTTGGTGCCCGCTTCCTGCCACCACTTCGAGCCGGCTGGGAGAAAGGAGAAGTCCGATGAGTGGGTCCAAGAAGGCACATGGTTAGTGGCTACTAGCTGCACCAAGAGGAGCCCCGGGATGGGGGGGGCTCCCAAAGCACTGTTGGTGCCCGCTGTTATGCCTATGCCAGTGAGGGGGGCTTAGGAGGCACGCTGTTGTTTCCCAGTGGGTGTCATAGCTGCACCGCCAGATTGCGGGCAGCTGCATCGACAGGGGCATTTCTGTTTTGGCCCAGAGGAACAAGGGTGAGTTGCACCCTCGCCCCCATTAGAACACGGGCTGGTGGAAGCCACGTGCTCCTAGAGCCCTGATTTTGTGGGACAAATGGCATACGGGACAGCCCAAACGCCCCCCCCCCGAGGAAGGCCAGTTGGCCTGTACTTTGCATCCTGGTGGGGCGTAAGTTCCCTCAGGCGATGCTGCCACCTGACTAGTGGTACTATGGTGCACTGCTAAATGTGATCTATGCATAATGTGTATATGCCCAGTGTTTATGCATAATGTGTTTATGCCCAGTGTTTATGCATAATGTGTTTATACCTAATGTGAATGCCTAATGTGGTTTATGCATAAGGGCCAATACCAGTAGGTACTGGTTGTTTTATTTTCACTACTTGCATTCTAATGGCGATGACAGTGGCCTGATTGGCCCTGTAATGTATATAATCCCCTGTAAAGTAGTACCTAGTGCCAGGTGGCACAGTGTATATATATGTGATTATGCTCTGATGTGTTTTATGGATAATACAAAGTCTATTTTTATATAACCTTGTGTGGAGTTTCTTTTGTGGTGTGCCTAGTGTGTCGCTGCTGTATGTGTGTGTTGCGCAAATGCTTTACACATTGCCTCTGGGATAAGCCTGACTGCTCTGCCAAGCTACCAAGGGGGTGAGCAGGGGTTATCTTCAGCGTGTAACTCCCTTGCCCTGACTAGAGTGGTGGTTTCTGCCTCGCCTAGGCGCTTACCCTAGCCAACCAGAAATCCCATTTCTAACATTCCACTACTCTCACCAAACACTGTTCAAAGACAAAATGCTTGCCCCTCTGAAACCCAATCATCTGCTTTCTACTCTAGCATTTAGTGATCTTGCTTTCCCCACTCCTCTCTTATCTACTGCTCGTTGGCTTATATACTCTGTGCCAATTCACCATGACCCTAAAAGCAGTCAAGATCCCCATCCTTCTAGATTGACCCTTTATATCTCACCTGATAACTTCCTTGGGTTGAAAGCTAAATATAACTCTCCCTGTTCTCCATCAATGTATTTCCCTTCCCCAACAATTAGCCCATCACTCACCTTCTCATAATCTCTTCTTAGAGACAATTTAATGTCCCATGACCTATGAGAACAGTCTGTTGTATTCCACTTTAGGTGTCCGTATATAGGTTTTCCTGAAACATGTCCTTATATAGGCACAATTCACATTGCCCTTATATAGGCATAAGATCCCAGTCCTTATTTAGGCATTAGCCATGCTATCCAAATACAGGCATGGTCACTTACATCCGTCCACCCTAACGTCACAACGAGTTCTTAGAAACCAGACCCATAAGCTCTTGGGAGTTCCCCTAGCACAGGATTATTGATTTCTCCAAGAACTCATCTATTATGCATGAACCGCTATACCTTAAGGGTTCATTCCTGACGTCTTCCTCTGCCCGACTTTACGTCAATGCTAACATTCCAAGGCACCTACCGGGTATAAATATACCTTCCCTTGCCCAAGCAAGTAGGAGGAGACCTCGACTTTAGAGGAGCTCGTGTCCCGGCCTGACGCACTGACAATAGACGCTGTCATCCCTGCTCGCAGAGAATCCAGCTTCCAGTGTTCTGACTCCCTTCGCGGGGTTTTAGAGTTCGAGACCCGGAAGGAGATTCCCACCTCTCTCATTCTCAAGGTATGGAGCTGACTAGAACCTAGAGGGACTCTTGGCATACTAGACTTGGCATACTAGACTATAGCATACCATACTATAGAATACTTCACCTACTTCTTACCTTGCACTACACTTAGGTTAGGTACACTGGGGTAGAACTAGTTAGAGAAGCATCTTATGAGTACTCGCATTTTTAGCTTATGTTATTTATGTATATGAATATATGTGTCATAGCTAAAAGATAATGCTAGCGCAATATTATTTCTTTCTACTGCTTACGCTGTACATTATATATCTTGCATACTGTCTTGTGATCATAACAGCTCATATCTCTTACACGAGAAACAAGACTGTTCAATAAATCCTTTTATTGAAATGCCCGTCTATTCTTTCTGTGTAACTCTGAAGAAACTAAGCATGCACGATTAGCTGAGTGAAACTCTTATCTATTGTTTCCACGATTCTGAGAGTGTTCCGATTCTAAAGGGAAACAAAGTTGTCATGTTTATGCGGTTGCCAGAAACTACTCCCTTCTTGTTTACAAGGAGTTTCTAGTGGTCTCTGAGTTAGCTGGCACAAAGTAATTACGTTTAATATACTCGATAGGGACATACTGACCTCAGTCCTAAGTCAAACCTATAGGGTATATTATTCCAATGCGCAGAGACTATTAGGGAAATAGGAACTACACTACATGGCGCCCAACGTTTGGTAAGGCACTAATTTAACGCTAGATACTGAGTAACTCAGTTGTGCTTTTCTCTCAGAGACCCCTACTCACATACTCCATAAGACGTCTGGAGTGGGTAGGCTTAAGTATCCGCCAAAGCTAAATAGGACAAAAAATACTATATATATTAGCTGTTTGGTTTGATCAACGTTGAAGGATACAGTGTTCCAAAATATTGTGCACCTTATCTTTTGTTTCCTTGAAACTTGTTCTATATTTTTCAAAAAACAATGTCTGAGACCGAGAACGGTGTAGCTGCGGCTGACCCAGTCGTAACAGCTTTTAATTTTACAGGTTTAAATGAAACCGATGAGGGTGTTATAAACATCCATCCAAACTTAAGGAGAGCCATCACTCTAAAACTTATAAAACATGGCCTAACACCAAGAGGTGGTAGAGCAGTTTTCGTGATAGAGGCACACAAATCCTTTCAGAAAGAGGTATCCTATTCATGGATAGTATTCCCAGAATCAAATCCAGTTACAAAAATGTTTCACTTCTTTAAAGAAGATGAACCACCAGAGGAATATATTCCTTTCGAGGATATTGAAATTCCACTCACATACCAGGAGCATAATCTCTGGTTTAAAAGCGCCCTAAAAAATCACAAAAACATTACTAGGATCGGTCCACTAAGTAGACCAGTAGCAACATGGCTGATTCTAGCCGGCTACACACCTCATCCTGACATCGAAGAAATGTCAGAAGAGGAATTACTTACTCAACTACAAGAGTTAATAAAAATTTACAGACAATTAGTCCAATATGTCATGCGGACTTTCACAGTCCAACCACCTATAACAATTCCAAATCAAACCCCTCAACAGGGGTATATACTAAAAATTACTCCACAGACTTTACACGCAGTCATGGGTAAAATGCCAACAAAACGTGAACAAATTCCATTCTGGATAGCTCAAAAAATTACTCAAATCGAAGCAGTATTTCCAGATACTAGCCCTTATGAGAAACACAGAATCCTAACAATCTGTTTACCAATGGGGATCACTCCACAACTGGAAGACTGCACCACTTGGGGCACAGTCTTTGCTGCCATCTATACTAAAACACATGGTGTTCCGTCAATTGCAGTAATACCAGATGTCCTGAAACAAATTCAAAACGAATACGGGGCAGAACCTGCTCTGAATTTAGGTATGAAATTACTGAAAAACTTTGACCAGGTCTCAACAATAATATTATCTAATATTAAAGGAGAGGCAGCATCAGTGGCGATCCGCCAACGCTTAAGGGAATTTGATGTAACAGAACATCAACATGAACTACCCAGAATAATAGAACAATCTTATGCAGAATTAGGCAGAGATAGTTTGGGCGGAAAACCTTTGAAGCCAAAACTATCTGAAAGTCCTGAGAAGGACTCTATTAAACAAAATCCTACATCTTCTAATAAGAAGTGGGAAACTAATAAACACAATTCAAAAGAGAGACGTTCTCAATCCCGAGGTAGGTCTCCTCAAAAGGAGCCCTCTGAAAGGAGGTATACCCTCAGGAATAGGGATAATTTAAGAAAACCTGATAGGTATCAAGATACTGATACACGTTCCTCTCATATCTTTCAGATATTGTCACAGAAGAAAAGGACGGTCAGATCACAAAGAAGAACGCGTGAAATTCAAAGAGGATAAACACGTTCAGAAAAATAAATCAAAACCTCAATTCACAAAAAAGAAGGTGGCAGGTCTGAAGATCAGACATGCCGAGAATACTGAGAACACAGCTCAAGAACGGAGAATGGGCTCAGACAATGCTGGACAGTGCAGCAGAAGTAACAATAGCTCGCCAGAACCTGAAGGAACTTCTGGAGATAGTGGACTTGAATGAGTACATCACAGTAGAGACTGTAGACACCAGGGTTAGTACTCCACAAAAGTTATATGAAATAACACTCCGAATGGAGGGAGACATACCAAGAAAAGTGAAAATACTCTTTTGGGAGAAACTTTCAAGGGGTTATGATATACTTCTAGCAGAAAAGGACTGGCCACCAAACTTTGTCAGGGAGTGCCCACATGGTGAGGACATCATTATGCCTGCCTTCTCCAACCATATTCCAATTCACCTAAAATATACTTATGCCAGGAAATGGGCAGTTACCCAGGCCCCAGCATTATACAAAAATCATGTAGGATGGGATGAGGACTCACCTCACCACAAAATACATCTAAAAAATCAACCTACTGCACAAAGGCAGTACCCAATGAAGCAAGAAGCTAAAAAACAGGTCAGGGAGATCTTAGATCAACTTGAATACAAAGGGGTGAGTGAAACATGCACCTCCTCAATGAACAATCCTTTGTTTCCTGTATCCAAACCAGACAATACATATCATCTAGTTTTGGATTACAGACACTTGAACACTTGTTCCAAAACATTTGCAGTGCAAAACGCACATAGTACAGCATTAATGAATAACATTGTGCGTAAAAAATATAAAACCACATTGGACATATCAAATGGTTTCTTTTGTCAAAACATAGCACCTGAAAGCAGGTACTTAACAGCTTTCTCAATAATGGGGACCCAGCGTCAATTTTGTAGACTCCCACAAGGGTTCAAAAACAGCCTGGGGTTATTCTCAGCAAGGGTAACAGAGTTACTACAAATTTATGATAATGAGGCATTGTCATATGTCGATGACATCTATCTGACAGACGATGACCTAGATAGGCACTTGAACAGGGTGAGTACCATTATATTGGGCTTCGCCTCTGAGGGCTATAAATTCAACTTTAAAAAATCCAGAATTGCCCATCTCAATGTCCTTTTCCTAGGATATGAGCTTTCAAGTGTAGGCAAGAGCCTGGCAGATAACTTTATAGAAGAGTGCTGCGCTGATCCAACCTCCAAAAACGCTGAAAAATGTACAATCCATCTTGGGTTTCCTAAATTTTGGAAGAACTTACATTCTAAATTACGCAGAAAGGGTTAAACCTCTCTACGAATTAATCAAACCTGATTTTTCAACAAAACATTGGACACAGGAACACACAGAAATCCTGCGTTCACTCCAAGCTAACATGTTTGCAACAAATCACTTACAAACACGTGTAAATAAACGCAATTTAGTGATCCGAATAATTTCGGGTCAATGCGGATTCACCTATTTACCATTTAATGAGGGTGAAAAAGTACCAATAGCAAACAAATCACATTTGTATACACAAGCAGAAATGCGCTTCACTTCAACAGAAGAAATACTGACAGCAGTTCAAACCGCTGTGGCAAAAGAAAGAGCTCTAGCCCAAGGGAAATGCATTATTGTCGTAACTCCAGTACCAGCCTTAGAGGCGGTTGCAAAAGCGAGCATTCCTAATGCAAAAGCTTTACATCCTAGATGGATACAATGGGTTAATTCTCTTGCTGCAACAGATGTTGAATATGTTTTTGATCCTGATTTAAAAACACAAGCGTTCCTGCACTATGAACATGAATGTCCTCTGCCCACTGAAATTCTGCCTCTCGATCAGTATGAATTTATAATTTATACTGACGGATCAGCACAACCCGCTACAGGGAGTAAGCAAGCTTACAGTGCAGCGTGCGCAATCGTTAAAGGTCGCATGCACGATGGTGACTTTAGACCAATGGTCACTAAAACTCAATCTCTAGGAGATTGTACAGCTCAGCGAGCTGAACTACAAGCATTCAAACTGGCACTTGAAAATACAGATCGCGAATTTCCCACACTTATAGTGTGCGATTCTTTTTACTGTGTTCAGTCATATAATGAATATATACAGAGTTGGCTTCAAAACGGGTTCAAAGATGCAAAAGGTGGCACAATAAAGCATAAAACACTTTGGGAACAAGTAGTTCAGTTAAGAAACGGACTACCAAAAGCTCACGTGATACACACGCTGAGTCATCAACGTGATGGCGTTCACATTGCAGGGAATTCACTGGCTGATGAAGCCGCAAATGGGGCTGTTCAGACGGCTTCCGTAGCTGCGATCACTCGTTCAAAAACAAGAATAGACAGTGAGATATTGTTGGCTGTCAATGCTTCAAGCAAAGGCAGTGGTGCAGCATTACCAAAAAAAATTCCACTCAAGTACTCTTATGTAATTGATGCAAACAACATTCCTTTTGCTCGAATCCCTGGAGTGGGGGATAGGGTAATTCCAAACATGGAACGTAGAGCAGCTTTGATTTTTGAAGCACATCTGGGGGAGGGTCTGTCACATCAAGGGATCTCTAAAACAATATTAACATTAAAAGAGATGTACTGATGGCCTGGAATGAATACACAGATTCACATCTTCATCAATGACTGCAGAGACTGCAATAGACAGACTAGTGCAGAACGCCACCAGACACCATGCTACAAGGTAGCTTGCCCAGTGCAGACACTATTGTTAGACAGCATTAGACTATCTACATGCAGGCGCCCTTTTGGACAAATGCAATCCCACAAATACTAAGTCAAGGTTCCTATGGATATGGCCTCAGTGCTCGACTGACGCTCGAACTGTTATAAAAGATTTGCGAGTCTTTATCGGCACATACGCAATTGGCACACTAAATTCTGACCAAGGCCCTGCGTTTAGCTCTCGGGCTTACAAAGAAGCCATGGCCAGTTTGGGCGTAGCATTGCAGTACTCCTCTCCGTTTCATCCTGAGGGAAATTCTGTTGTGGAAAGGAAAAACCGGGACATAAAGCAGTCTATAACAGCTAGAGTATTAGGTTCGGGTGATGGGTGGGTCAAACATCTTTATGGGGTCCAACGCTCATGAAATAATTTGCCAAGAAGTTCTCTGGGGGGGTCACTCCATATGAGGTCCTATTTGGGACAAGAATGTGGGTTCCTGATCTCGAATGTAAAGGCACAGTGGTGGAAAATAAACCCTTTGATATCAAAGATCATTTGGCTGTTTTACAGGATCTAAATGAACTAAGATCGAAACAAAGCAACGTGTTCCTGAACCCAACCACCACTGGGGAAACACCGGCAGTCCCAGCTAGGCCTGTCTGGATCCCAAAAGTTGGGGATCTAGTCAGAGAGAAGATTGCGGACAAGAAGGAATTTTGACCTTCTTACAGACAACCAGTAACTGTCCTAGCCATCCACGGAACAAGAACAGTACTTCTGCCGCCCCTTGCTGGAAAAAAGGAGAAAAGATTTGTGTCAATTGACTTCATCAAACCACAGTATGTGGCCAATACTAAATAGTAGGCCTCGTGGACTCCGACCTAGTAGCAGACGCACTCCTCTCGCTACTATCCAAGAGGTTCAGACTGAAAGACTCATAACCATCGAGAATTCAGCAGTAAGAGATGAAGGACTAAGCAACAATGCTATGGAACTCATCCCTCTTGAAACTCAAGTAACAGTTCATCCAGATACACCTGTCTACACCAACGTAACACATGATCAACTGGTTCCAGCGATTTCAACAAATCCTGATGCAATTTCAACAATTGACCGAATTGCTTCTGGCTATTTCATTAACTTTGATACATTTTCTGAGGATCCAAATGAGCCTGAAACAACGCCAGCCCTAAAAACTTTCAAACAACAACTACAAGACCTTTTTCATTTCCTGAAATAGACTTATCTGGTTTCACCATGGATTGAACTATGGATTATTTCTGGAATATTTTTCTTTCTGCTTTGGCTAGCTTTGGTTATGACTATCAGTGTGCTTATAAATGGCAGATCCATCCATATGGACACAGAAAGTAAAAATGTGAACTTACTTTTGAAACCACACAAATCATCCCATCATGAAGCAAGAGACTTGTCAGCAGTGAACATCACAGCCGTTCCTATACAGGATGGTATAGTGTGGGACAAAACCGATTTCGATATATTCGGCCCGACAGAAATTTTGGACATTCCACATTTATTTAAAATTTCATTAAGTGACTTTATTACCTCCAGTACCTATTCTGATGATTGGGACTTGGAGACTGTTACTGACATGATGTCTGATCTAGAAAGGTCTGCTGCATTCTCTAACAATGAATACTTGGAAGGTTCATCAGACTACGAACAGCTTTTTTGTTACAACCACTATGGTCATCACTTTTTGCATAAATCTGCAACACCTAGAAATGTGTTTATGTTTAACCAATGGTCCTACACCGCCAAAGGGTAGTTCAAAAACGTTTGCAAATAAGTTTTCATATTTTTCAGGGTACAATACATCTGATCCAGAAACGTTTTACTATAAAAATGTGAACAAAACAGGACAGAAAATTATGTTAACTAATACAAAACAGATTTATTCTGCAGCCTTTATTACCCAGCTGTCTAGACAAGGATTTGACTTTTGGAAAGACACAATCGACACAAAATCTGTCTGGGGTTCTAAAGATTGGAAAGTGCAGGGGATAGAAGCTTTGTTTAGAGCATGTATCATCCCACAGCAAATAATGTTTTTGAATGACACTGTGCAACAAACGTCTTGCCTTGGATTAGCCAAGATCAAAGACATGAACACACCTTATGTACCAACACCTGCAAGTAATAGCACTACACAGGGAGTGGTCACAGTAGACACAATACTACAAAACAACAGAACAGATCTCTGGCCCACAGACACAAACATCTGTCAAGAAAGATTCCTGAATAGAATACAGGGCTTTACTATCCATAGGCCAGACCCACCTTACGTTCAACGACAACATCCGGGGGTAGTAACAACATACAGTGTAGGAAAATTGTGCCTCGACTGGTTACAAAAAGCTACACTCGAGGATGTGAAACAACACTTATCTTTACTTAAAGAAGACGCAGACCTTAGGGATTTCTTGCTAGGACCATGAAAACCGCGTAAAAAACTTTTCATATATGCCGGCATTTATGCTGCTTATAATGAAATATGGAAGGTTTCGCAGGCAGAGGCCGCAGAAAGAATACGTGAGCTTGATCGTATTAACTTAGAGAAATCTCTCTCTGTGGTCGACAATGGGTTAACAACTATGCCATCCAGAATTTATTCACTGGACAACATTGTATCCTCTGCTATTGACATACTGGAACAAGATTTAGCCATGTTACAACAAGGCCAATCTCAGTTACGTTCTATTATGTTATTAGGCTGGACGCTGCAATCCTTGCGTGCAGGCTATGTTTTATCAACACGTCATCTCTGTTTTCAGAATACAATCTAACAGATAAACAGATCGAACTGGCACAAAGGGGAGCAAAGTATACAGTGCTGAGCATTGAAAAACTGGAAAAATTACCATTTACGGTAGCAGAAAAACCATCTACAGAATGGAGTGGGGCTCGTGAAGTGTTTCTAAGCGGTACACACTGTAAAAATGCACTAAGCGGTTCACTCATATGTCAGGACATTTCTTTACACGGGGCTTGCAATGGGTCTGTGGCAAACTTGTCCTGCCACCAGCAGGGTACACCAGCCACTGTGATTAATCCAACGTTTGGCCAACTCTCTAACGGGAGTTACCTCATGTTGAATGATCAGAGTTGCTGTGGCCAGGCATCCCATATCTGGTAACGGTCGGCTCCAGGGTTACTTATTGTATGCAAGTATTGTTCCCCCAATAGACACAGTCAGGGAGTCGCCTCTATGGCCTTCATTGAATGTTTCTTTTATACGTTTTGATAATTTAAGCAGAATGAAAGCCATGCTTTTGCAACAAACTGTGCTTTTGACCTCGGCCAAAGAAATCTATCATTTACAAATTGCAAGGACTTCGGCTGAGATACAGGCTCTAATTCGTACAAACTGCCCTATACATTTCGTAGAAATGATGGGACGTATCTTAAACATGTCTGATACGAGCGGTATTGTACATGTATTTAAGACAATCTGTTCAGGACTGTTAACACCTTTTCAGGCAGTCCTCGGAATCATTCCAAACTTCGCACATTCGGTGTTTGGTGGTGTGCCATTAATACTAGCACTCGTTGCAGGAATCCTGTTTTTATTCCTACTACTACGCTATGGCAAGCCTATCAACCAGCATCACTCCCAGCAATTTGGAGAAGGCTCTCCTAGAACGGAAGTGCCGGGAGTGCATAGTGCAACCTTTGGGCATACCTCGTCTACGGGAACTTAATACAACATGGTTTCTGTCATTTAGACCAATCTGGCAAGATTGCATCTTACCTGTTCTATGCTGCCTGCTATGCGGTGAAGCATGCGTGCTAGACATCTGTCTAACACTCCCATCAGTCATGCCAACGGATATCGATACTCTGCTGGACCCGATAACGGCTCATGCTCTGTGTTGTCCCCAGAGGCTACCAATCCTGATGACGGCATTCGTTTAGATCTCACAGACGCTTCCTGCTGCTGCTGAGGTACGAGATGGGTCAACAGGCACACAGGTAACAACGGACGCGAACATTGCTGCAGCATCCTATGCTGAAGGCGATGTTTCACTTCTCTGTGCAGTTAACCTTCTAAACGAGGTGTTCCAACTGTCACCGACATCGGTAGACGATCTTTTGTCTACAGGAATAGATGATTTCATGTTTACACTAGACCCATGCACTGACTTTGATTCGGCTCACAGTGTACCGGGGAAGCAATGAATTTGGCCTCCATATTTTCAAAACAAAAGAAAACTTGGAACTCTTCCTAAAAATTGAATTTTTTTTTCTCTCTCTATTTTTGAGAATACATTGCAATTCAGTCTGCTTACAGTAGAACTATTCATATAGAACAGACTTCTTTGAATACTTCCAGGGACACATTGTCACCTTATTTACCACAATTTCATTTAGTACCATGTTATGAAATGGCTTTGATTTTTGAAAACTTGTCAACCATTTTGTGATATGTATATATTTCTGTTTATTCATTCATGTTGCATTTATTTCCAATATATGCTTAGAATGAAAAAATGCTTTAAATGTACAGTACCTATTGCATTACATGTTTAGCAACAGTTTTTAAAAACTTCTTTTAATATGCTTTTAAAGCAACATGTGGTACTCAGTTTAATGTTTAGCATTTAATGTTCAGCATTTAGTACTATTGTTCATTCGAAAGTGGAGTGGGTGTTGTATTCCGCTCTAGGTGTCCGTATATAGGTTTTCCTGAAACATGTCCTTATATTGGCACAATTCGCATTGCCCTTATATAGGCATAAGATCCCAGTTCTTACTTAGGCATTAGCCATGCTATCCAAATACAGGCATGGTCACTTACATCCGTCCACCCTAACGTCACAACGAGTTCTTAGAAACCAGACCCTTAAGCTCTTGGGAGTTCCCCTAGCACAGGATTATTGATTTCTCCAAGAACTCATTTATTATCCATGAACCGCTATACCTTAAAGGTTCAATCCTGACGTCTTCCTCTGCCCGACTTTACGTCAATGCTAACATCCCAAGGCACCTACCGGGTATAAATATACCTTCCCTTGCCCAAGCAAGTAGGAGGAGATCTCGACTATAGACGAGCTCGTGTCCCAGCCTGACGCACTGACAAGAGACACTGTCATCCCTGCTCGCAGAGAATCCAGCTTCCAGTGTTCTGACTCCCTTCACGGGGTGTTAGAGTTCGAGACCCGGAAGGAGATTCCCACCTCTCTCATTCTCAAGGTATGGAGCTGACTAGAACCTAGAGGGACTCTTGGCATACTAGACTTGGCATACTAGACTATAGCATACCATACTATAGAATACTTCAGCTACTTCTTACCTTGCACTACACTTAGGTTAGGTACACTAGGGTAGAACTAATTAGAGAAGCATCTTATGGGTACTCACATTTTTAGCTTATGTTATTTACGTATATGAATATATGTGTCATAGCTAAAAGATAATGCTAGCGCAGTATTATTTCTTTCTACTGCTTACGCTGTACATTATATATCTTGCATACTGTCTTGTGATCATAACAGCTCATATCTCTTACACGAGAAACAAGACTGTTCAATAAATCCTTTTATTGAAACGCCCATCTATTCTTTCTGTGTAACTCTGAAGAAACTAAGCATGCACGATTAACTGAGTGAAACTGTTATCAATTGTTTCCACGATTCTGAGAGTGTTCCGATTCTAAAGGGAAACAAAGTTGTCATGTTTATGCGGTTGCCAGAAACTACTCCCTTCTTGTTTACAAGGAGTTTCTACTGACCTCTGAGTTAGCTGGCACAAAGTAATTAAGTTTAATATACTCGATAGGGACATACTGACCTCAGTCCTATGTCAAACCTATAGGGTATATTATTCCAATGCGCAGAGCCTATTAGGGAAATAGGATCTACACTACAAGTCATCCATGAAAATATCTGTCAGAATAAATTTGACACCCAAGTCTATTCCAGCATTCACTGTAAAAAGCTCCTCTCTTCGCTGCCTTCTACACAATTGAAGAGTTGCTGTCAAATATGTTCTAGAAGTAGCTGACAACAATTGTTTTTTTCATTACCTTGATCTACTGGTTCTGACAGAAACTTGACTGAATGAAGACTTACATAATATTTTGGACCTCCTTCCTCCATCTGGGTATCCATAATCATTTTTGCACTTCAAGAGAGAAATAGGATCAAGTGGCTGTGCTCCACATATGTCCCTTCTTTGCAGGCACATCAACACTGAATTATTTTGCACTTTTTAATATTTGGTGGTGGAGTTCAAATCTGATCCATCGCATGCAACCAAACTGAGCGTCATATGGCAGCATTTCCCACTGGCATTTCCAAATTTGCAAGCACTATGTTAAGCATACGAACACCAATCTGAGTTACTCTATGAACAATATCTTTTGGGCAATCTGAATATTTATTGAGGTGTCTAAACATACATTGCTGTCCCCCACTCTAAGTCCTTCCTAAAGATTAAAGTTTCCTTGTATTATTGAATCAAGCCCAGTAATGACAAGCTGTTCACCCCTGACACATTAATCCCAGAGAGGGCTGTCTCTGGGTTGAGGGTCCTATATTGACAGGCTGTTATATCATTTACAAATAATCTTCTTCATTAGTGTCACAAGTTAAAGCTAACTAGTCAGTAGAATTATTTGTTCTTTGACAACTCCTTGTGGTAGAGAAGCACATTATAACAAATAACTTGTGACACTTTTTCAAAAGGTCTTTAAACTCTTATATTCAGAAGAAAGAAGTCTCTCACTGGAAGAAATAGGTGTTCTTTCATACAATATACATGTCAAGTCCTAATTAATGGGAAATACTTACCCAGTCATGTCTGATTGCTACTGGAGTGGCAATTACAGTATTTCACAGACTACAAAAGGTAAGGCTTTCAGTCCAGATGATCACCCATTAGAGGTTTAATCCACCTTTATGGAAGGACTGCCCTATTTGATGGCTGAATTGTTTTCATTCCCTCCTGAATAGACACCTGAAAATTGTTGAAATAATGCACCCTATAAAACTAGAATCCTCTATCACAAAAATCATGTTTAAAACAGAATAAGGCCTCATTTAGGGTTTTTATGGTGCATCAAATATTAGAATGTTATTGGACAAATTGCATCTCATAAAATCCAATTAAGTCCCAATAATGGCTTACTTTCTGTTACTGGAGAGAACACCTTCAATTGAGTTAATTGTCTTTTGATTATCTGAACATTAGAAACATTGAATGATCTCCATAATGTTTAATGATGCCTCTGCAAAAGTAGTTGGTAAATTGGTGTTCTGATGCAATTTAGGTAGTAATTATAAACCATTTTCTCCTGCTTTTTATTTAATATTATTATGAGCTATGCACAGTGCTGAGCCATATCGGATTAGCCCGACAGCTACACTCGACCTGTGGTCAACTGCGGTGTGTCCTACACTACGTACAGCACTGCATCTGACTCACCCTTGTACTGCCAGCTAGAGGCAAACATTGACTTTGGGCTGCTTTGGGTACGCTTGCTCCACGTTGAGGCATTGACTGATCTGCTTTTTCTGGAGTTGTGGGTGGAGTCAAAAGTTGTTTTCACCACAGAGTTAATGAAACGCACCCATAGGAGGAGTAATCTTCTAGACTTAGGGGCCGATTCCGATTCGGGCCGGAAATCTCTCCGACTGAGCCGGACTCGGAGAGAATTCCGACCGAATCGAACTCTGGCAGTCCGACCGAACGAGTACGATGCGTACGCATGCTATCGGACTCGATTCGGTCGGACTCCGATTGAAGTTAATGAGAGCCGGTCGTACAACGTGTACGCGGGCTCCCATTAACTCAATGGGTGCGAGGCGAACAAGGGCGCCCCCTACAGCGGGTACGCGTCGAAGCGAATCGCGCCGTACATGCACAGGTAGGGGGGACCCATGGATCCCCCCTGTGTGCGACTCGCGCGGCTACGCGTACAGGGGGTCCGACACAGACCCCCAAAGTCCGGCTCTGGCAGCTCTTTCGAGCCGGGCGGCGCGAGTCGGTCAGACTGCTCGCGGCGCGCATCGTACTTGCCCGGCCGGGGAACGTCTCCATTGCGCGGTGCGAGTCGTGTCCGCGCGAGTCGGTCGGAGTGGTTCGGATCCGCGTACGAGTCGGTCGGAAAAGAGGACTCCAAATCGGATCCGGTTAAGCCGAATCCGATTCGGTGCCCTACCGGCCGGAATCGGCCCCTATGTCTTTGAATTAACCCTTGCAATCCTTTGCTATGGTGATCTAAAGTAAGAACTGCAAATGTATTTGTAAAGGGTGTAGTTGCAATTTCATATTTTCTACTAATAGTATTTTCTTATCTACCTTGTTTATGTGTTAAAATTGTTTTGTGCTATTGCTCTAACTGAGATTTATAGTTACCAGTGCTTTTTTGAGCATTATTTTAGTACCATAGCAATTCATTTAGTACAACACCATGGCAGTAGCAAAAATGACATAGCTACCACCCATCCTTGATGAAAAAGGAGAACCATCTTTACCTTGCAAACAGTGGTAAAAGTTATTCTAATCCTATCTGATTGCAAGGGGGGATTCTCCTCTTTGAGGAAACAACATAATTTGCTTCACAATCTAGGTGTAGAAGGCAGGAGAATCTATGAAAATTGTGTAACTCCTTCACCTGAAGATGGGGGTGAAGATGAAGGTCACAATGATATGTACATAACAACATTTCGCAAATTGGAAGAGGAATTTTGCGAAAAAGGTGAACATAGTCCATAAGAGGCATTAATTATTTTGCAGGATTTAAGGTATAGAGGAAAAAAAGTCACTAGTTCTAGAGCATGTTTGAGAGGCATGGCCAGCATTTAGACCTTTTGTGACTTACTCATTCAGTTTCAGCTGGTGAGGTGCACAAATAATCCCCGGGTGCAAGAAAAGTTACTAGCCCGCAATCCAGATTTGAAAGAGGCTATAGACTTGGCTAAGAGCAAAGAACACATGGTGGAGTGTATCAAAGAAATGAGTAATGTTTCTGAAGATGTGAACAAAGAAGGGAACATTACCAAGAGAGGTCAGGTCTTTACAGTTTAAAAGAAACTTGGATAGTAGCAAAGATAAAGAAAGGAATACATGTTATTATTATAATCACTTAGTGAATATTCCTAATAGTCCAGCAAGGTTATGAATTTGTAGTAAATGTAATAAAAGGGGTCATTATGCCCACACATGCAGAAACTGGGAAATGGAAAACAAACAAGTCCATGCTGTTGAGGAGTCTGAAGTAAGTGCTAACAAATTTGTTTTCTAGGTCGTGCCAGATTAGTTGAAAGCAGGAAATGACTATCCCACCTGTGAAATTCTTCTGGATGAGAATACTTACATTGATCTTCAATGCAAAGACATTAAACCAGGTGGACATGATCAGGATCCTATCCCTTTGTTAGGAATATTAGACATGCACATTTCTGTTAAAGATCGTAGCTGAAAAGGGTTCAAACTTGCTGGGTTGGAAGCATCAAAAAGATTTAGGCTTTAAATTAGACCCTAACAGTATTGAATCAGTCATGACAATTTAACAAGTGGATGTCAGTAGTAAGATTTGTATAGAATTCCCAGAAGTGTTTATTGAAGTATTAGGAAATTTAAGGAATTTTCAGCACAAAATTATGTTAAGAGATAATGCAGTACCTGTGTGCCTAAAGAGATGCCCATTTCCCATTTAATGTGTGAACCTTTGAAAGAAGAGATATACAAGTTAGTAATACAATGAGTCATAGAACCTATTGAAAGCACACTCTGGCTCGCCCCTATTGTAATCACCCAAAAATCAGGAGGAAGAAGCTTGCGCTTATGTGTAGATCTGAAGTATTTGAATAACAACATTTGGGTGGACAGATTTCTCCTGCCAAAAATTAACAATAAGATTAGCATGATAGGAGACACAGGCTGTTTAATTGCGTTAGACCTCAAATCAAGCTTCAACAAGGTTCCAAATCTCGTTTTTCACCCCTTTTGTTGCATTTAGGTTCCACAGGATGCCATTTGGCTAACATCTCAGGCGGCCATATTTCAAAAAGTAATGAATCAGTAATTAAAGGGTGATATTTTGATATATGGCAATTATGTGGAAAATCATAATGCTACTTTGAAGAATGTCCTCACTACCTTTAAAGATGCTGGTCTAACTATTAAGCTTGAAAAATGCTAATTTTGTGTGGAATCAGTCAATTACCTAGGTCATAACATTTCCAAAGAAGAGATAAAACCACACCTTGATTTATAAGTAGCAGTCAGAGAGGCACCTCCACCCTCAACTAAAGAAGAACTCAATCCTTCTTGGGCTTAGTGGAGTACATGACGAACTCTGTTAAGAATTTTGCCGACTACACAATACCCGTGAGACATCTGTTGAATTAAGGGCCTCATTTTGAATGGGATGATGCATGCAAGAAATCATTGGAACTTGTTAAACAACTATAATAGAGGCACCATCTTTGGGGAATTTTGACACCACACCTAAAACTATCCTAATCACAGATTCTAGTGTGAAGGGGATAGCGCATCACTAATGCAGGTTGTGAATGGCAAGGAGAAATTGTTGCCTTTGTTTGAGGATGTTGAAAGTTGCGGAAGTAAATTATTCCACAATAGAAAGAGAAGCATTGGCTTGCTATTGGGCCATTTCCCATTTCAAGTTCTTTTGGAGGGGTTTTACCCTTTACATTGAGAACAGACTACAAACCTCTTACATACATTTTTACTACCAAAGGGAGGTAACATTCTACCATTCTACTCCTCGCATAGCCAAATTGGTCATGGGTCTGGAGGGCTATAAATTCAAGAAAGATTTTGTTTGAGGTAACAAGAATTCAGCTGCAGACTGCCTTTCCCAGTTACCCTGGAAAGGAGGAGAGGAGATTGAAGCGGCGAATATTGAACAGCCTATTTTACTTGTAACCCTTCCCGGTATTACAAAGGAGGACTGAGTGGAGTGTTCAGAAAAGGATGTTATCCTTAAGGCTCTAAAAGACAAGATTATTCAGGTGTGGCCACCTAAACCTAATTGACTACAAGATCATAACCATAGGTATTAGGAAGTCAGACGCGAATTTATGAAATGGTTATGAGAGGTTATGAGAGGTGACAAATTCGTACCTCCCAAGGATCTATAGGAGATAAGTATGGAATTTGCCCATAAAGCCCACTTGGGGCATAGCATCATTAAATCCAAAGTTAGGGCTGCATACTGGTTCCCACGGATGGATAGGATGATGGAGCATAAAATCAACGAATGTGTTACATGCTCTATGAGTACCAAACATAATAGCATAAGAAAAGCATCATTATCCCTAGTAAGTGTTCAGTCCAAGCCATGAGGTTAACATAATAGGTCCCCTCAACATATCCATGTGGTCACGAAAGTTTATCATTATATTAGTGGATTACCATTCACAGTTGATATTGTTAAAGTTGTAAGCCACATTTCTACTCAAGATATGATTGATTTCTTGCTGGCTACATTTATGACGGAGGGGAAACCCAGTTCTATCATAACGGATAAAGGTGTCCACTTCACTTCTGAAAAAATGAAGGAATTGTTAAGAAAATTGCCTTGTATGTCCCAAAGCAAATGGGTTAGTAGGAAGAGTAACTTGCATGCTAACAGGATGAATTCAATCAGCACAAGTGTCTGGAGTAATGGTAGATATTGCTGTTAAAAAGTTGTTGTGTTCATATAATACTGCTCCAAATTCAGTCACTGGGATTTTATCCTTTTTTATGCTCAAAGGCAGACTTCCTGGTACTAAGTTGTTCCCTAAATGAATGGGAGGTGGTGAACCTTGATTGAGGATTGCGTTGATTGATCACTGAACATCAGCTATTATAAAATGCCCTACAATTTTAATTTTTCATTTTAATGTAATGCAGTCTTGGATGTTTCCCTTTGAACTGATAATATGTTGTTTACCCCATGTTTTACTATATTTTATGCTGATACATGACCTGCTATATTCCCACTTCCTTTGTATGCTTACCCCCTAGATTTTGCTGATGTCCTTGCCACTGAGGATTATATTTTGCCTACTTCTACACTGTTCCTGGAATGTTTATACTCACTGTTTATTCTCCTAACTTTACCCTTAATTCATGCGTGCATGCATGCATGCAAACGCCCACATAAACGTGACGCTGTCTCTTGAATTTTGGTATAGGGCCTTCAGACTATACTGACTAGTCCTGAAACACCACAATAAGTAATTTACCCTGCCTTTTCAGCAGTAGTGTGCACTCCTGCTCCCATAGGACATTCCAACTTTAGAGGTCTCTCCACTCCAGCCCCATCACATACCGCCTTTATTTTTTTTAATTAAACCTTTTCATTGGCTTTTTTAACATTTCAAGATCATTACAGCTTGTTGTTGATTATAATTACATACTAAGAGTTGGAAGACAAGTCATATATGCAGAAGAATGATGACAAGTAGTAGCTTTGGGGACTTACATTGTGATGGGGGTCAAGTGATGTTATAAAGAAACAGGTTCTATTCTCTATGGGGGTCTGTCTTCCTGCATTTATGTCCTCTGGTGGAAAAAAGAAAATAATTAAGGGGGAGATAAATATAATTGGGAGAGGGTGACTAACTATGAACTCAGGGACAAACTTGGGATGGGTGACAGGTGGTGGAGGTGCGGGTGTGTGAATGTTGCATGCGTCCTTGATCATGGGGTTGCGGGCATAGGCAAGGCGTGGTCTTGACGGATCTCAGGGGAAGCTGTCGGTGGCATGGGACTTAAGGGGGGTTCTGTGAGAAGCCTGGGGAGGGGGTTTGTGACATGGCGCCTCAGGTGATCTCAGTAGTATATGAGAGGACTGGGTATTTTCGGTTGTGTGTCAGAAGCTCTAAAGTTGAGATGCGACGCTGGCGCATTCCTCATGCCTCTTCATGTCTGAGCGTGTCCTCCTCGGCCGCACCCCACTTATTGACCACTGTCGTCCAGGCTGCCAAAGGAGGCCCTGAAGGTGCCCGCCAATGCATGGAGATTCCCCGTTTCACCAAAAGAAGGATCAGGAACGCGATCCGTATCTGGGCTTTGCAGTGTTTTCGATGCCGGAATATGCCTAATGAACAAGCTTCCCAGGTGGTGATATTGGAGAGCCCTGTGACCTCCCGCACTGTGTTGAGGATGGCATTCCAGTAGAGCTGCAGGGTGGGGCAGCTCCAGAACATGTGTATGAATGTTGTGCTAGGGGCTTGGCAGTGGGGATAGGAGAACTGTGATTCTGGGTAATGGCACTGGAGTCGCGCTTGCATCAAATATGTGCGGTGTAGGATAAAGAATTGTATTTATTTAAACCGGGAATTTCAGGATACGTTCTTTGGGAGCTCCAGGGCATGCTCCCATTCCTTGTCATGCAGTGGCCTCTCAAACTCTTCCTCCCACTTGTGTCTTAGTTGGGTGAGTGGTACGGCTGTAAGCGCATGAATGGCCTTGTATATCCAGGTGATTAAGTGTTGCCCGGGGCCCAAGTGTAATATTGTGTGAAGAACTGGGTATGTTGCTGGTTCACCTTCGGACATATCCCACATCTGGTGGCAGTCCGAAATCAATTTCCAGTGGAGAAGGAACTGTTGTCAGGGGAGTCCGGTCTCCTCCACCAACCAAACAAATGTGAGAAGCTGTCCATCGGCGAAGAGGGACTCTACCTCAAGAATCAATTGGCTCATCCAAGTTTGTAAGGCCCATGTGGTATAATGGCTGCTGCCCCGAGGTAGGCCTGCTAGCTGCAGCAGGGGGGTGTATAGCAGGGTTTCGTTGGATAGGCAGTGGGCCCATATCATGCAGGACCTTGCCACCATCACCTGTATTGAGTGGGTCCAGACAGGTCGGGTTCCCGGCAGGAGCAGACTTCGGATTGCCGATATCAGTAAGGGACTGGTTTCTGTGCGGGCCTCCCACAGAAAGTACCCTGCCATCCAGCACGACAGCCACTGGAGCTGTGCCACTAGAAAATATGCTGCGAATGTCGGGGCTCCCAGTCTGCCCTGGTCATTCGGAAGCTGCATTTTGGCCAGAGCAACCCGTCCGAGACCGCTACCCCAAATAAGGGAGCATAGCAAGGTATCTAGTTCCCAAACAATTAGGGGGGGAGGAATGACCAGGAGATTTGTGAAGTGCAAGAGGAGGTGAGGTCACAGGACCATCTTTGCTAGGGCGATTTTCCCTATGGAAGCCAATGGGAGAGTCATCCAAAGCCAACTAGGGCTCATGTGCCTGCCAGTACCCTATGGTGATTGTCTTCATTTAGTTCTTGATGAGCGTGATAAAGCCGTACCCCTAGATAGCATAGGGCCTGAGCATTCCAGGGGAGGCTGACGCCCCTAATGCATACCTCTCGTGGGGGAAGGCTGGGGCTAAGTAGGTATATAGAGGACTTCAACCAATTAACTCTCAGTCCGGCCATTGCAGCGAAGTCTGCGAGAGTGGCCCATCACATACTTCCTTTAGAGGCCCCTTCCCACTATCCCCATTTTCCCCCCGCTCCCACCCCCAAGCATGGATCTGGAAAGCTGAACGCCCCACTATCCCCAACAAGAAAATTGCTATTTTTAATAAACTACCCCCAACCTAGCCAAAAAAGGCATGAGAATTCTCAAACATAAAATCCTCAACCTTAAGAAAGAAACTCTTATCACTGAGCCCTACTTTTGTGAAAAAAAGGGCACCTTACTCAATGACCTCATCTTCTCATTCAATCGGTGTGCCAAATGGAGGAAAGTCCTCTCTTCCTCACTTTGCACCACCATCACCAAGAAAATCCCACACAACCTAAGCTCACTATTGCGCCCTGCTCATTACACAACAGAAATGCCACCATTTTCATCTATAACAATGGCACGGTACTCTTTCAAACTTCAGATCAAGAGTGGAACTCTTCAACAATCTCTTCTCTTTCTCAAAAACAAACTAGGCATGGCCACTCACCTACCTACTTCCTCACTACTCCCCTCTGACGCCTCTCCTTATGATAACCTCCCTTCTCCTACCTACCATTCCCCCCTTTCCCACCTTTCTCCCAGAGTGGTCACCCACCTACCCATGGGCACTATTGATATTCTACACTACTCTTCCCCAGCAACAACACTACCTCTTCCCTGCATCTACACCAATCCAACATCTCCTCCTCTCATTCCTTTGGAGCCCCTCACATACACAGTCCCATCAACAGGATCAACTCACCCACTACCTCTTCTCAACCTACCACTACCAAGGTTCCGATGGTGAACCATACCAACAACAGCTCCTCCAACCACTTGGCTCTTCCTCTCCACTCCAATGTTCCCCACAACCCAGAACCTCTCAGAACTCTTCAACGACTCTATGCTCGACACTATAAAATCTGAATTGCAAGTGATTAGTTCTGACATTCTTAAACTAGTTCATATCACCACCAACCTTGAAGGCAAATGGTCCTCACACTTAACTCACCTCCGGAACCAACAACTCCCTATTCCCCAACTGCCACTCTGACCATATCCCTGCCTACACAGTGAACTCACTCCCTTGCTGGAGATCAACACCCAACCTTAACTACTCCTCCCGAACCAATAGGTTATTCAGATATCAAACGAAGACATACTCTCCATCCTAGACTCCTTCAGCCCAGCTTTTACCAATCACAATTTACCCTCTACAAAAAATGAAACTGTTATCACTCACCCTGTCAGGATATCCCACCACAGCACTAGGTTTTTAATTACATTTACCTCAGTCAAGTTCCCATCTCACTTACGTCCACAGCTACCTCTAATACAAACCTGAAATGCACATTACTAAACTGCCGCTCAGCCGTGAAACACACAGTTGACATAGCCAATCTTATGCTCAACTGGGACATAGACATCCTCATGCTCACTGAAACCTGGTTGAATGATTCCTGTATGCCTCTTCTGGACACTCTCGCTCCCCCCAGTCATGACATCATTAGACAAGACCATTCAGGATGCTCAGGTGGCCTAGCCTGTATATACAGATCCTTGCTCTCTTTCAAACACTCTCACATTACATCTCTGCCCTCTAGTGAATACCTCAGGATTGACATCAACACCACTAACAACTAAAGGTGAACCCTCCACACGTTTTAGCACCCGCCCAGAGAAATTCACACGTTCATCGAAAAGATTATGGAGATTATCTCCTCTAAGAGTGCTGAACATAACAACCAGATTTTCCTTGGCGATTTCAAAAAATTCACAGGAACAATCCCAATGACCAGCTAGTGAATAGTTTCAAATTCTTCCTCCTGGACTTCAACCTTATCCAAGCCTGCAAAAGCTCTATCCATAATAAAGAAGCCACCCTAGATCTAATCATTGCAAAAGTAAACACCTTACAAATTGATTCTATTCTCCCCTGCAATTGGACTGGCCACCACTGCATCAATTTCACCCTAAAAAAAATCTCAATCATCTATAAGGGTCAATCAATGTAAGACAAACATTGGATCTGAGACACCCGCAACATTAACTCACACACTTTATTGAGTCTTCATAACGACATACTGCTCCAGACTTCCTCCATGAATGATACCCAGGGTCCCACTGATCACTACTTCAACTCCATGTCCAAATGCATGGACATCCTTGCCCCAAACAACTGAAAAGAATCCAATTCAAACGATCCAAACATTAGTTCAGCTGTAACCATAACGAAGAACAACATCACCTCAGACTTGCAGAAAGATCATGGAGATATACTATCTCCCTCGCCAACCTCAAACTCCTACACCAAAGATGCAGCACCTACAAATTAGGAACTCCGGACCTAATTCACAGAACTAACTTACGTCAAAAACGTAAAGTTAGTACTTTTTGGTATTCACAGAATACACTTACTCATTTTGGTATTCACAGAATGAACTTACTCATTTCGGTATTCACAGAAGTTAGTAGTCCTAACTTTAGGACTCCTAAATGCCTTCTGTGAATACCGAAAGTCTTAAAGTTAGGATTTTTCTCAGTTTAGGAGTAGTAAAGTTAGGAGTCCTAACTTTACTACTCCTAAACTGAGAAAAATCCTAACTTTAAGACTTTCGGTATTCACAGAAGGCATTTAGGAGTCCTAAAGTTAGGAGTCCTAACTTTACTACTCCTAAACTGAGAAAAATCCTAACTTTAAGACTTTCGGTATTCACAGAAGGCATTTAGGAGTCCTAAAGTTAGGACTACTAACTTCTGTGAATACCGAAATGAGTAAGTTCATTCTGTGAATACCAAAATGAGTAAGTGTATTCTGTGAATACCAAAAAGTACTAACTTTACGTTTTTGACGTAAGTTAGTTCTGTGAATCAGGCCCTCCAAATCAGTTTTCTTACAAAATCAATTAGACACTGCAACTATCGACTTAATTTTTGTTTCGAAATTATCAAAAAACAATTGACCCACAAAAGCGATCCCACTTCTACTGACAACAAACCACTACCTAACTGCAAAACCTTTGCCTCCTTTTTTGCTGAGAAAACCACACTTATCATTAACAATATCCAGAAAGCTATTAAATTAAACTTCCTCCACATGAACCCCTCTACACCCCTTCCCAGTTGATCGTGAAACGCACCCAAAAAATCGCACCACCTCACCCAAAAATAATACCACCTGGTCTAGCTTCAAAACCCTCAATGAAAATGGCATCCTAAATATACTAACCTCATTAAAATACTCCAACCACTTCAATGATCACCTCCCCTCCAAACTCCTAAATGAGTCCACTCACTTCCTACTACTGACTGATTCAAAAGTGGCCAGGTTACCCCTAGCCTAAATAAAAAACAACTCCAGCCAATCCCACCCCAATAATAACCTCCCTTTCTCCAACACCCCCGCTATGGCCAAACTCATAGAAAAATGTGTGCACCTACAGCTTCATAATCACATCGAGCAATTCCAACTTCTCAACCACTTTCAATTTGGCTTCCGATTGGTTCATAGCACAGAGACTGCCATGGTCCATATTGTCTTCGATGCCCTATGCTTACTCGACCAGAATTAATCTTGCCTCCTTATCCTACTGGAGCTGTCAGAAGCTTTTGACACAATCAACCATGCTACCCTACCAAACCTTCTAGAACTCAGGGTGGGCCTCTCTGGCACTGTGCTGAAATGGTTATCCTCTTTTCTACACAACAGATCTCAGTGCATCCTAATCAATCACTCTCTCTCCGATCAGTCTCCACTGTCGCCGGGCATAACCCAACACTCTATTCTCTCCCTGACATTGTTTAACCTTTATATGGAGCCCCTAACTAAAATCCGCAAACTCTCCCACATCTCCTACCACATGTATGCTGACAACGCCCAACTCTAAATGAAAATCACCTCCGTTGAGGACATTCATACACTCAACAACACCTTGACAAAAATGCAACAGTGGCTGACCCGTAACCACTTCAAACTCAATGCCCTTAAAACTGAATTCTTACTAATCGCACAGCCTGCCATCACCGTCAATGTCAAAGGCTGGCTCCCTTTTCTCACTGCCTTTAATTGCACCCTTCACATCATCGACTCTGTCAAATCCCTAGGTTTAACCTTGGACAAAGACCACTCCATGCAAAAACACATCAGCGCCATCACAAGAGGAGCTAACTATCAATTGATATTCTTAGGATACTAAAACCTTTCCTTCCATGGGCAGACTTCACAACTGCGGTACATGCACTTGTGCTATCTAAATTACACTACAGTAACACTACCCTGGTAGGCCTTTCAAAACCCTTACTTGCACCACTAAAGGCCTCATTGAATGCAGCAGCTAGGCTTATCACTTGATCAAAAAAAGAGGGTTCATATCACCCGACCTTCAATCACTGAAATGGCTACCCATCGAAGCCAGAATCCATCTCTAAATTGCCTGCATGACTCGCAAAGCATTGCACCACAATGCCCCCTCCTATTTGACCCAGAAACTGACCCTATTGGGTGTAAACAGATCTTCCAGAAGCATTAGCTCCTTATTTTTGAATCCATCAAAATTCAAGAAAATGAAAACCTTCAACGGGGGCTGCTTTCCCCTCACTGCCTCTGCACACTCCACCCTGGTGGGAGTACTGGTCCCAGGGTGCACCGAAGCCCGCAATCTGTCGCAGCTGCTGGGGAGAGGTGGGGTCATCTCATGCTTATAGTGCTGCCTCGACGCCCGCTGCGCGGGGCGCACCCGAGCCAAGGGCGGGCCTGTCCTTGCCCGTCATTGCCAGGTAGAGGCTGGGCAGGGCCACCCCCCTTGTGCTTCAGACTCTGGAGGTCTTTTAGGGCCAGCAGCTGCAACTTCAAGGTACTGTGTCTTACAATTCTACCCCAAGCTCAGAAGGACGGTGTGCCCATATTCCTTCTGATGTGTCATACAAAAGCTATATCTAAATTGATAACCTGCAATCCCTCATCTATGAACTGCCACTTACTTTGATGTGAAGATTGCTGAATTTTTCTCTTTTTCTTTACCTGGTCTAATCACTCGTAATCTTCTAAGAATTGCTAATATTTGTAAGGCCAAGTTACTTAGTATCGATGCCGGAATGTATTCGCGGGACATTGATGGACTTCGTTGTTGCTTTC
This sequence comes from Calotriton arnoldi, assembly GCA_963921515.1. Classification (NCBI taxonomy): domain Eukaryota; kingdom Metazoa; phylum Chordata; class Amphibia; order Caudata; family Salamandridae; genus Calotriton; species Calotriton arnoldi. The sequence goes on along the minus strand of CAWUFW010014526.1, from coordinate 141,191 downwards.
CTGGGGTGGGACAAAGACCCCCAGTGGGATAAGAGAGTTGGAGTAGTTCGCACCTCACTGAACCAGGTTACACAAGTGATGGGGAAAAGGAAAGCGGTGGAGGGCATGGGAGGTGGGGAAGCGGGGAAGGGGAAAAAAGCTAAGAAAATGGCCAAACATGCTGGTAGTAATTGTGTTTTAGACCAAATAGATTGTCTGTTAAATGAATCTTAAGGCATCTTAGACACCCAAGCATTAACTTCTCTATGTATTTTGGCTAGCCAAGCTCCTTCCATAATAATAATACCAGTTCCAGCACTATACCGTCTATCCCAAAAATGTTTAGCAGAGTAAAGAGTAAGAACTCTAACCCTAGCAAACAGAGAGACATGTGCCATACTGCAAGAGGTCACTCACCACCAATTGATATTTGTACCATGAGTCAGCCTGATTTAGGGTTCAATGTAGCAACAGAAACTCCCCTCTCTTAGATTTAAACACTGACCCAAAGGATGGTAATACGCAACCAGCATTAGAGGCAACAAGCGAATTGGTGCTAAATTCCCAAGACCATGATCAGAACACCTACCGGTCTATTAGCGACCTGAGAGCAGAAGTGGGGGTTGTGAGATCTATGATAGGTGGCCTCACAGGGTTATTGACGCAACTGCTGGAGATTAGCTCTAGATCTGTTCCTCTTATTGAGACTGTATCGAGAGGAACCAGCCAATTCTCCCATGCGCCTCCCTCACCAGCCCCTCCCATGAAGCACAGAAGGGTTCTCTCTACAGAAAGCAGCTCATACTCCTCCATTAGTTGCCATGACCGCGGGGCACTCAACACAACCCTCCCCAAAGTAGACTAACCCCAATCCAATGGTAGGGAGCAAACATCCCAACCACCTTTGCCCGACAAGAAATAGCACACATCGGGGGTAGCCCCGGTGAAAACAGGTTGGATACAGCCAAGATCATTAGCTCAAGCACCTCCAGCACTAATGCCTACCCAGAAAATCTAATTGGTAAACATCCCCAAATTGTGTAAGAGGAAGGGGCACGAGGGGAGAGATTCATTGACAAACAAAGCAATCCATTGGATTCGCCATGTCAGAGGATGCCGCTCTGTGATGCGTGACGACATTGTAAAGGCAAGAAGATGCGCAGTTCCAAATCAGCCCACTGACTGTATAGAACTAACTCTTAAAGGGAACGAGTTAGCAAAGAATCTCCTAGCCTTAGAATTCAGAAGTTGTCCCCCGACTCATCCCATATTCAATTCAAATGACACATTCCCATAGCCCAGTCACAACCAAATCCCAATTCTATATTGGACCGGACAGGCCCCAACTCAACCTGAGACCATTGATTGACTTTCAGGGGCCAATCGCTGCCTGGACAGGCATTCCTCCATTAACATGACAATACCCACTCTTAGTCCCCTCCTTGAATGCATTCAGCTACCAATCAGGGAGACGTGTAGGGCCCGAGAAACTGAAGGCTGTAGAACAGAGAACCAAACTTGGGGGTCTCTTCTGGCATGATCCCAGGTACCAATAACAATAATACGATCCCAGCCTCTTCTGATAGCTGTCATGATAGTTCAAGCAATGTGGAGCACGCCAGCCCTAGTCTTGATCCCCAACTTACAATAGTATCCTCGAACGTGGCAGGGCTAAGTAGTACAATGTCCCTACCCCACTGGAATGATTTTATAGAGGGCTTTGATGTATGCATCCTACAGAAAACCTAGAGCTTCGTCCCCTTACACAAATCAGGGTATGTCTGTTATTGCGCCCCAGCAGTCTCAAAAGGGAAAGGAAGCCCGGCAGGGGGACTGATAATATATGACAAGATTGCCCTGGGATGCAAGATCACACTCCTTAATACTGACAGCACAGATATTCTCGGGTTACGTTGCGTGGGCCATTCAGGCAAACCTATCAAGCTATAAAATATATATGTGAGAGGAACAATGGGAGGTAGACCCTCTGCTACACTCTCACAGTTGGAGGAGCTATTGGACAAGAGCCCATCACATTCTAGATTAATGATAGCTGGTGATTTTAACATCACATTTGAACCCTTAGTCACAACTGATGTAACGGAGACGAGCGAAGAAGATCTGAAGTGGGTGGTCCCCTCTCTAGACCTTTCCCTTGTTAAGAGATGGTCGCAACTGGTTCTCCAAGTAAACGCCCTAAACCTAGAGTACGGGTTGAGGGCAGCGAACGGGAGAACAAAATCAGACAATCTAGGTGCAAATACCTTCAATATAGCAAATAGTCCATCTCGCATCAATTATATTTTATTAGACCTGAGGTTATGGAGGAGCGTCATTGACATGATTGTGGGATTCACAACTGATAGTGACCACAACCCACTTTGCTTAAGTATGAAGCCAGTGTGGGGTGGCTACACCAATGAGACCCCATCCCAGAATATCTCAAATGAGGTTTTTCCATCAAATGATAGCCGCAGATTAAAATGGCAAAAGGTTGTTGTTTGTGAAGACAAGCTTCGGGCATGCAACAGGATTTGACGGCAGGCGCTCTAGAACTACAGTCCCTACTCTAAAGCCCTGGAGGGTTGGCCGAAGTAGACACTGCCCATTCTGGTCTCTTTGAGCAAATAGGTATTTATTACACTGCACCAGGGCACACACCAAAGGCCAGAAAATAGAAAGGGTGCTCAGCATCCTGCCACAATAAGGAATGTAAAATTCAACTATCAAATTTAGCCTTGGCTATAAAATACAAAGACAGCAGCCAAATTAGAGCCTCCAGATGTAGCTACAAGGCAGCCCTCCAGCACCCAAAGAAGGCATGGGATGAATCTCGTTGGCAGCTACTTAAGGAAGCCTGTGCCGATAAAGACCCAAAAACATTCTGGTCCCTATTTGTCTGGGATAATGAAACAGGGGGCCTCCCGCCCTCAAAAAATATTGCAGCTCAAGCTTGGTATGACCATTTTAAAAAGCTCTATACAGAAGCCGATGGTCTACCCTCTGTGGGGTACATCTTTTGCCCTCCCCAGCTATCGGACAAAGACTTTTTCTCCCTGAATGAGATCGAGAGTTCAATCGGGCGAATAGTTTAGGCTAAAGCCTCGGGGCCAGATGGCGTTCCGGGGGACCTTTTTTTATCTGACATTGCAAACTGGGCTCACCACATATTACTTCTTTCAAATGCCATAGCCAGCGGTGCTCCAGTCCCAGGGTCCTGGCTGGGGGCGGAGGTGGTCCTAATCTATAAAAAAAGGGGACAGAATCCAGCCCTGTAACAACAGGCCTATCGGCCTGATAGACGCACTGCAAAATGTTTTTAGCAGAGCCCTCCTTCAGAAGATCCAGTTCTGGGCTGACCACAATGCTATTTTAACACGTTAGCAAGCAGGCTTTAGAGAAAAGACAGGGGCTATTGACCAGGTTTTTCGCCTCCTACTTCTTTATTGGAAAGTTGTAGTTATTGGTCAGGGCAGCCTGTATCTAGCTTTTATTGACTCGAAGACCGCCTTTGATTTGGTCCCCATACCGAAGCTATGGCAAGTGCTGAACGATATGGGAATCCCACCTCCAATTCTCAATTTGGTTATCCGACCAACGAAAACAATTTTGCTCGGATAAGATGGGGCACGCAGGGGCAACTTGCAGACTGTATCCCGATTAGAAGGGAGTCCGCCAAGGTTGTATTTTGGCACCCATGCTCTTTTCCCTCTACATGAATGAAGTCGCAAGCTTTTTATCACAAGAGCCTGCTGATGCCCCATCCTTAAGTGGGGAGAAGGTAGTGACCCTTTTATTTGCTGACAACACCCTGCTGGTGTCTAAAACCCCGGCAGGGTTGCAGCTATTACTAAACAGATTTAATCTTTTCTGCGATGTTCGGGGTCTTGAAATAAATACTTCCAAGACAAAATGTAAGGCTTTCAATCCACACAAGTTATATAAGGGTAAGCCAACTTTAGGAGGGACACCTCTGGAAAGAGTAAGCACCTTCGATTATCTAGGGGTCAAGCTCTCAGAGAAAATGTCTTGGAAGCCCCACATATCAAAAATGATATTGAACCATAAGCGCGTAACAGGGGCACTAGCGATAGGACATCGCTCCTCTCATAGTAGACCAGTTGCTGCTGTCCTGGAGGTCTATGATCTTAAAGCTGTTAGCTCTGCCCTGTATAGATCTGAGTTGTGGGGCTTTGACAAGATAATTGAGCTCACCAGAACAGAGCATACATTTTTAAGGAATCTAGTGATGCTGCCCCAAAGCACCCCACCCCATCCCTTAATGTTAGACATGGGACGACGTCGCATTAGTGACATTGCTAAGCTCTGTCCACTGCTATTTTGGGCTAGAGTCTGAAGGACTCCAGAGCTATTGCCTCATGCTGAAGCTCTGGCAGAGGTCATCCGCCTAGATGTTTTTAATAAGGTTGTGTGGCTGAGCAATATAAAGAAGCTTGTATTTGACATAGGGCTTATGGATGCCTGGGAAAAACCTGATTCACCCCTGCTCCAAAAAGATACAGTAAAGAGGCACTATTGGGATTGGGTCACATAAGTAGATTCCAGCAGGACTGACATTGCGCAGATGAATGCTGCTGCTACTTCTACATCCACATCCACATCATGTGTCAGTGTCACACAGTGCTGCAAACCAAACACCACCACCCCCATGTGAGACACATGAAACGTCAGAAGACGAAGATGAGGATGAATCTGCCTTAGTGGTAAGGAGGAAGCAGTAGCATTCATTTCCGCCATATGGCTTGTTTCTGCTTGGGTCTGCCCTCTGCATCATGCCCTGGAATAACACCTTCCACTGTCCCCCAACACACTCTGCGACACTAACCTTGGACCTCGACATGGACTGCCATATCTTGCAAGCTCTACATTGGTACATATATTTCAGATAATCTGAGATATAATTGTTTGGAAAACATGTCTCAATGTGGCCGCCACCATTCCTGCAAGGTCTACCTGTATTGCTAGTCCTTTGTTTATTGCTATTCATTACGATGTGGTCATATGTGTATAAGTTGCTGACTGAACTTCAACTTCTTACGTGTGAGCAAGGCATACCTGCCAAAATGCGTAGCGTGGAAGCACAATAAACTTCCTGAACTGGTGATTATTCATTGAGGTCTTGAGAGTGCATTATTTCGCAACGCGAAGTTTCATTTTGGATTTGGCTTACCGGGTGCTCTCCCGGTGTATGCACCACCCTCCACGGGCCACTGATCTCAACAAGAGCAGTTTGGTTTGGATTCATGATGGAGACCTTCAGGTGGACCGGGCACTGTAACGAGAGGATTTCCTGCATTGGGGATCGATTGCCGATCAGCAACAACACCTCCCAGAGGTGAGGAGACGGGGTCGGGCTGCTTGGGAAGAAAGGTTTGACACGGGGTGAGACCGCGTGCCGTCTCCGATTCTCGGGGGGTCCTGGCTCCGTATTCTCTCATGTCTCTGGGGGTGGGGAACCTCTGATTCTACCCCATTTGACAACTACTGTAAGGGTGACACTCGAGTATCACAGCACAGTGGCAGAGGGAACACGAGATCGCTCGGGTGGACTCAATGTAACTATTTATTTGGGACAGTTCAGGAGGATTACTAACACAAAAGTGATTTGCTTATCGCCTGTATGGAGGAAGAGAGTGAAAGGAGAGCAGCAGCACAATCGCTGTTTGCAAGAGGACCGGGCATTAAGGTCAAGGCACCAGCTACCATTAGTAAAGATACAACCAACGAAGAGAAATTAAAGAAACTGGAGAAATTGCGCAAGGCGGAGGAATCGAAATGGTGGGAGGCCATATTCTTGCAAGTATATTTTGACAAGGATATGGTCCCAAGAGGTCTGAGGATTTACACAATTCCATCATATGAAAAACCCAACCCCAAAATGCTCGATGATTGGGCAGAGAATTCGACCTTAATTTCCAGGCGCTGCTGGAAATCCTAGTAAAGTATGCCTGCCTGGACAGGGAGACACTACTGGAGGACATTAAGAAAATCACAGAGGACCTTACCAAAAACATGGACTCAACAGCGTTCAACAAGGAAATGGAGGATATCAAGACAAAAATCAAGTAGCATGAAGCAGAAATTAAAGAACGCAAGCAATGGAAACTTCATAGAGATTGTGAGGACTATGAGCATGGCCGCATACTTACTTTCAGTAGGAAATATGACCAGATTTATAAGAATCAAGTGCCAGGCACAGATCCATCAATAAGAATCTCTGAGAGTTCAGTGTCAGAAGAAACTTCTATCAGCGGCAACAAGACTGACAACTCGGCTACATCTAGCAATATGTCATCTAAAAGAGAACAGGGCAGCAGACCTGTTACTTTTTTAGACGAGTACAGACTCCTCCGGAGGGGTCGCCAAACACCAAGAGGACCATCAACAATGAAGCCCAAAGGACAAAGAGGATGAGGAAGAGGAAGAGGCACAACAAACAAAGACGAAAACGAATCAAACAGAGGTGGAAGAAGAGGCAGAGGATGGGGGTGCATGGGACAACAGGCTCCAAGATGACAGAATGATGGATATTGAAACGGTGAATAAAACAATCATCAATGTATCTAATAGAACCATCAGCGATGTAGAGAAAAAAACACTTTGTTTAGGACTATCATTTTGTCCCTCACTCCCCTTTAACTATGCAGAGACTCGAGTGGACCTTTTCAAATTTGTTCGTAAATTAAAGCTAAAAAATGGCATTTACTCAAACCCAGCAGATCTCGTGATCTCCAGGGTGGGGATACCAGGGAGGAAAGTCTGGATTTGAATATCAGCGATGTTGATACCCTTGTAGCACTGTACCAACTTGAGTCAAATGTTGATAATGATGAAATAATGACTGATAATGTACTTGATGATTTAAGTATATCATATGACCAAACTGCCAAGACACAGTTTAAACCTCGGTCCACGTTCTATCCACCATTGGGGCATGACAACATAGATACTTTTCAAGATATGGTCAACTCCAATCTGATCAAATTCACACATAAAAAATGGTTTGGAGCACAGCAAGTACATAACCTTACTGTCCTCCAAAAACAAGCACTGACACCTTTAGCTGAGGACCAAAGTATTGTTATCCGCCCTGCGGATAAGGGCTGTAACGTTGTAATTTTAGACAGGGAAAAGTATGTTGCAGAAGCCTTACGCCAATTGTCTGATTCCAACTTCTATACAGTTGTCGACAGGGAGACATATTCCCACAGCAGAGAAGTTATATGGGACAAACTAAGAAACTAGAAAGACCTAGGTATACTGGAGGGGGAGGAATACTGTTATCTCAAACAGGAATATCCCATCCTCCCTGTGCTTTACCTTTTACCTAAAGTGCATAAAGACAAGAACAATCCTCCAGGGAGACCCATAGTGTCCTCCAAGGGGAGTGTCACAGAGAATATCTCTAAGTATGTAGATTTCTTCTTGAGGGAGTATGTCAGCAATCTCCCTTCCCATGTCAAAGACACAAAGGATTTCCTCAGTAAGGTAGAGGGTCTTCACTGGGAAGAAGACTTCCTACTTGTCACACTAGATGTAAGCTCACTCTACACCATAATCAAACATGATCATGGTGTAGAGGCGTGCAAACAATTTCTCCAGACAAGACATATCAGACTTAAATCCCATACCACCATGGTTCTGGAGATGATGGATTTTTGCCTAATAAATAACATCTTCATGTTCGATGGAACCCTGTACAAACAGATCACTGGTACCGCGATGGGGACATGTTTTGCCCCCAGTTTCGCGAACCAGTTCTTAGGCAAGTTGGAGAAAGAGACCCTCATTGACAATTCCAACTTACCAGAGGTAGAGCAGGTTGTACTTTGGCTCCATTACATTGACAACATCTTCATGGTGTGGAAGGGTAATGAAACGGAGGGCATTGAATTTGTTAACAAACTCAATGCCAACGAGTACAACATCACACTCACGAGCACCATCAGTAGAACTTCTGTAGAATTTCTTGACATTGTGGTTGAAGTCATTGGTGATACCATACAAACCAAACACTTTTGCAAAGACACGGCAGGGAACACCTTGCTCCATGCCCTCAGCAGTCACCCGGATCCCCTTAAATAGAGTATACCCTTTGGGGAACTGCTGAGGGCAAAGCGCAACTGCAGCACAGAAGCAGCCTTCAAAGAGGAAGTGTCTACCATGATGGAACGGTTCAAAATCAGGGGGTACCCGCAGTGGGTACTCAACAAAGCCATGAAGAAGGTAGAGCAAATACAAAGAAAAGACACCTTACACACCAGAGTAGAAAGTGAATCTGACACCAATGATCAAGAGAACAATACCAGGATCATACTGACATACAATAGAAATGCGAAGAACATCAGACGCATTTTTGCACAACATTGGGACATCCTCAAAAGTGACCCCAACATTGGTCCACTTATAAGTGAAAAGCCAAGCATCACATATAGGAAGGGGTACAGTCTCAGAGACAAATTGGTACACAGTGATATAACAACACACAGTACCATGAAAGACCAAGGGTTGAGGGGGTTCTTTCCTTGTGGGCATTGCAAGGCCTGCAAAAACAGCCATATGAAAAAGGAATTCCCCGGAGGGGGAGGCAAAATGAAAACCATCACCCAGTTCCTTACATGTGGAACCCCCTTTGTTGTCTACTGTCTAGAATGCCCATGTAAATTGAGATACATAGGCAGCACAATACATCCCGCCAAGAAACGTGTGCTTGAACACATGAGGGCGATCAATAATAAAGACCAGCAGTATACAGTGGCACGACATTTCCAACAACAGCATTTCTCGAACAGTGCCCTACTTAGTTATTATGTCATGGAACATATCCCAAGACCTACAAGAGGGAAAGACAGAGCATTGAAACTCAGACAAAGGGAATCAATGTATATTATTGATCTCCAGACCAAAAGCCCGGGTGGTTTGAAACTTGATGAGGAGCTGAGAATACATTTGTACGAAGCTTGATCATCTTATTAGCTCTATTGTTTTTCCTCTCTAGCATCATGGGGCTATATTTGATGTAGATATGTGTTTTAATTGTATAACATGATTCGATCATATACTGTTTGTTTTTTAACCTATAGTTTTTTCCCCCTTTTTTCACTGCAGGAGGAAAGGATGGGGCCCACACTACTTCGGTAGTTTCACCTTCACGGGTTCCCTAACCTTTTTTCCGGAGGCACATGGCGACGCAGAATCAAGTCAGTCAAGATCGTACATCTGTGGTTTGATTGAATGCTTTATCTTTCTTGTACTAGTCTAAATATTGTACATCATATTTGGGCACTGGCCCTGTACAACTCGAATTATTACATTTTAATTTTCATCATGATGACCAACTGTGTTAGAACCGCACCATTTCGGGCACTTGTCCAGGATTACTAAAATGTTGGGGAGATATTTGTTGTATTTTACTGCACGTGGTATTATAGATGAGGAAGTTTTATGCAATCAAGAATTTGCATTGGCACTTTCGCCATCAAGAGTCCTCTCTATCCCCTTCGGGCCCAATTTGTCCGTACTGGGATTTTTTGTGCGCATTAATTAAATTTTTTGAGGTTGAAACACGTGCTTTACTTTGGCTTTTTTCCAATCCTTCAATGACGACTATGTACAAGTATTGCTGTATTGCTAGGATTTCTTCTCTGTATGTACAATGGTTTTAGGGTTACACTTCACTTTTTTTACACAGGTCCTATTTTCACTTGCCAATAGACCACAATCTAATTTACAGTACACTGGCAGTCCACGTGCAATCTTTGTGGAGGTCATGTGAGTACAGCTGACAAATTTTCCATCACTTCCAAGCACCCCAGACCATCATGTTCATCCCAAGATGGCCACGCAATGTCAGGTCCATTTAGACCTAGCGAGTACATGCGCTTACTGCATTAGTACCTTCACTTTTCGAAACTTGTCACTGTAAACCTCAATAATTCTTGTCTTTTCCATTTTGTACAGCTCATGTGACAAAGGCAAGCTCTACATTGGTACATATATTTCAGATAATCTGAGATATAATTGTTTGGAAAACATGTCTCAATATGACCGCCACCATTCCTGCAAGGTCTACCTGTATTGCTAGTCCTTTGTTTATTGCTATTCATTACGATGTGGTCAATATGTGTATAAGTTGCTGACTGAACTTTAACTTCTTACATGTGAGCAAGGCGTAACTGCTGAAACGCCTAGCATGGAAGCCCAATAAACTTCCTGAACTGGTGATTATTCATTGAGGTCTTGAGAGTGCATTATTTCGCAACGCGAAGTTTCATTTTGTATTTGGCTTACCGGGTGCTGTCACGGTATATGCACCACCCTCCGCGGGTCCCTGGTCTCAACAAGAGCAGTTTGGTTTGGATATATCTATATATATATATATATAGTTGATATGGCCATTTGAGGTCTGTAATTTTTGTAATTTTTGCACTTGCAGTATTTGCACAGACATTGTTAATTTTTTATCAACTATTTATATATAATATGCATTAATATTTATATTTATGTGGCGTTTAAAATGTTCAAAATTTGACTATTTTTAATGAGTTTTTATGCATGATAGTAATGTATTAATTACCCAAATGTGTTTCATTGAGTTTGTACAGTATGATTACACCACAGGAGAAAGTGTTTCTTCTAGCTCTACAATTATAGTCACATGCTCGGTCAGGTGGTGGTAGTATCACCAATAAACACTCTACATGTACGTAAGGCGATTATGTGACCAAGGGCTAAGTGGCCCGAAACGCGTCATGAAGGAGCTTTGCACATAACTTTAAATAAATAAAAGAATATCTGGCACCAGCTAAAGAAGTTGTCCGTACCTGTTTTTGTGCGTTCAGTGCAACAAGGGAGCGTAATTTGATATTACCTCGAGGAACAGGCTTGTTTCCTCTCTACGGACCCCTCACCCGGAAGAGGCTGTTCTTCGTACAAGCCACCAGGAGTAGGCTCGGTCAGAGCGAAGAAGAACGGCCCCCTGCAAAATCAACGGATTTCGACTGCTGTATCGGAGGTAGTTTCCGGAGGGCGGAAAACCCAAGGAGACGCCGGAGTGCACGCAGTAAGTTCACAGCGGATAGTGTTTGCAGGTGGGGAGGTGCTGTTTATCGAGGCCAGAAACTACGTGTGGAAGTATACATCACACAACACGAACATTAATTAAGTTATAACAATTAGTGCAATGTCTCACGACGCATTACATGAAAGAGAGAAGGCGGCAGAGGGGTTATTTACCAATAAACCTCAAGTTCGTGACAACGCCAGCACGAGTAAAACTTAAAGTGATATACATGTGGATGTGAAGAGTCTATTGTGACTTTTAGAGAAAAACAACCGCAGCGAGCTCACAAAATGGTGGGAAGTGAAATCGGTAGAAAAATACCACGAAGCAGGAAGAATCCCATGGGGTCTTCGAATAATGCTAGCCCCTAGTTTTGAGAGTCCGAATCCTCTTCTCTTAAAAGAATGGGCGGAGAGCAATTTGGAGGCCTCGATGCGTCTCGTGTGTTTGCTCATAAAATATGCTAAAATAGACCGGGACAATAACATTAAAGAAATTGCCCGCATTAACATTGAAATAAGCAAGCTAGAAAACCCGAGTAATAAAGATTTCATTGAAAAAAGCATCAGAGAAATGAATGAGAGTCTAAAAAAGCAAGAAGAGGTCATTAAGAATAGGAAAGCATACAAATTTGCGCACGATAAGAATGATTACGAACTGGGGCAGGTATTTACCTTCGCGCGAAAATTTGATTCGTTACGAAAGCAGAAGGTGGTCAGAGATGAACGGTCTCAGCACGGTCCCACAATATCGGCTCTCCAGGATACACATCTCTCATTGTCCGAAAGCAGCACTGTCCCAAGTGATTCGGAATCAGATTTGAGTGGAGACAATGCCATATGCACTCGAGCCGATTTGGGGGTATTAACATATGCTGAGGAGATGGATTTTGTACGGGAACAGAGAAAACAGTCCCTACGACCACGGAACATCAAAAGTACCTCAAACACAAAAGGAATATCAGAAGGAGAGAGAGACGCACATGTTGCAAAAGCAAAAGAAAGAGGGCAACAGAACAAAAGGTGGCTGAAGCGCTAACCGATGTAGACCAAACCATTGTCAACTTAACAAATGTGCAGATTAATCAGGCGGAGAAACAATTGCTTGTTTTGGGTTTAAGTTTCTGTCCTGAGAGCAGTTTTAACTATGGAGAAACCAGGATAGACGTTTTTAAATTCATTAGAAAGCTCAAACTCACGAAATATTATACCTTTAAACGACAATCCCCCAGAGACCTAGATTCCCAACAGATAGTAGTCGGCACCAGCAGGGGTCTAGCAGCTGGAGATGTGCCACTACTGAAAACTTTAAATCTATTGGGGAGTGAAAGCGACTTTAATGTACCCGCAGCAGCAAGCACTCAAAGTTTGGCAAGTATGGAAGATGTGAGCATGTCATCCTCATGTCATAGTCCTTCTAAAACACAGTCAACTTTCATTCCTAATATGCCGTGTGATGCAATTGTCATCTTTCACGATAGAGTCACGGATGAACTCAATAAACTGTACACCTTATCAAAAGAACACAACAAGGTTGCTCCCAAGAAAAATGCTCCATACTTCCAACTGATGAAAAAATTAAAAAACAACTCTTCAGTGATTATCAATAAAAGTGATAAAGGAGGCAATATTGTGCTATGGGACAAAAAGGAGTACAAAACAGAGGCTTATCGGCATCTAAACGATGAGGAATGTTATCACAAAATCCATCAAGCTGAGGCCAAGAAAATCAATAAGAACTATAAAGATGATCTCAACCAATGGAGAAAAGAAGGCCTAATCAGCAAGGACGAATTTGCATTTTTAAATAATGATTATCCATTAATGCCTATTATGTATTTTATACCAAAAGTGCATAAAGGGGTTAGTCCAGCACCGGATAGGCCCATAATATCGGCCAGAAAAAGTATTTTTGAAAATACATCTAGGTATGTCGATTACTATCTTCAAGAGTTTGTAGCTTTCCTGCCCTCATATATCAAAGATTCTAACGATTTCCTCCTACAGCTAAGCGGGCAAACATGGTCTAATGAATTTTTGTTTATTACTCTTGACATCACATCCTTATATACCAGTATAAGGCACCAAGATGGCATTAATGCAGTAGAGTTTTACCTCGAAAAAAGACCAATTGAACTATATTCATATAACAAAGTTTTGCTAAGTATGATCAAATGGTGCCTGTATAACAATATTTTTACATTTGATGGGGCCATTTTTCAGCAGCTACAAGGAGTAGCTATGGGGGCATGCTTCTCCCCCAGCTACGCCTGCCTGCATGTGGGCTGGTGGGAGGAGCATGTCCTGTGCAAAGAACATTGCAATGCATGGGAGAAACATGTGGTGAAATGATGGCGATACATTGATGACATTTTTGTCATCTGGCGGGGGTCATTCAGTGAAGCTGAGGAATTTGTAAACAAATTGAATGTGAATAACATGAATTTGCAGTTCACGGCACACATAGATCAAGCCAGTACTAATTTTCTAGACATCAAAGTACAGGCCTCCGCAGACACAATAGAAACTAGTCTATATCGTAAGCCCACCGCCGGCAATACCTTACTGCATGCAAAGAGTTTTCAACCGGCACATACTATCACCAGCCTTCCATACGGTGAATTTCTTCGTATTCGTAGAGCATGCAGTATGGAAGAGGACCTCATGTATCATCAGAAAGCAGCAAAACAGAGATTCTTAGAAAGAGGCTATAACTCGCTTGAACTAGATGCAGCCATGAAAAAAGCCAACAAAATAAATAGACTAGTTTTAGTGAAAGGTGCGAAACATCAAGTCAAAGCCAAGTGCATGCCGAAACAGGGCAGTGGCGAGGATATCAATACTGACACTACACAGTGTTTCATTGAGTTTGTACAGTATGATTACGCCACAAGAGAAAGTGTTTCTGCTAGCTCTACAATTATAGTCACATGCACGGTCAGGTGGTGGTAGTATCACCAATAAAAACTCTACATGTACGTAATGCGATCATGTGACCAAGGGCTAAGTGGCCCGAAACGCGTCATGAAGGAGCTTTGCACATAACTTTAAATAAATAAAAGAATATCTGGCACCAGCTAAAGAAGTTGTCCGTACCTGTTTTTGTGCGTTCGGTGCACAAGGGGGCGTAATTCGATATATATATATATATATATATATATATTCACTGAAAAAACCTCAGGTTTCAGGGACGTTACAGTTTGTTGGACATTTCACTTGTAAAAAACCAGAGAAATTCGGCCTTTATAGTTAGTTGGGCTAACTATAACTCGCGCCCCCGCTATGCACTGCTGATGATGTCACATATTACAACACTCATGACATGGTCAGTGACATCACTGATGCCATCTCAAATGACATCACTGATGACATCATCCAGTGACTGTGTGTTTCTAAAAAATTTAAATATGTTTTATATATATACGCCAAAGTGTATTAAAGAATGAGTGGGTGTATGAGTGTCTGAATGGATGATTTAATAGGTGCTTGACTGACTGTATAAGTGAGTGATTAAACTTATCTTACTGAATGCATGGGTTAGTGACTAATCTGTGTGAATGTCTGTATCAGTCTGTCAGTTGGTGTGCAAGCGGCTGCATGGGTTGGTGAGTAGCTACATGAGGGTCTATATGGGTTATTAAATGGTTGTCTGAGTATCTGTATGGGTGCCTGAGTGTCTGTGTGGGTGGGTGGGTGGTATGTGACTCTGTGCATGGATGTGTGAGTGGGTGATTCACTGGGTGTATGGGTTCAAGAGTGCGTCTGTGAAGGGCTGTATGGGTGGGTGAGTGTGTATATGGGTGTGGCGGTGAGTGAATGGATGTCTCAGTGGTACATGTGTGAGTAACTACATATGTGAAAGGCAGTATATGTGAGTGTTGGAATATATAAATGACTATATGTGAGAGTGAGTGATTGTGAGAGTGGCTGTATGGATGAGTGTGTGCTTGTGTCAGTGATTGTATAAGAGAATAAGCATGTGTTAGTATCTGTATGAATAAGTGAGGTGGTGTGTGTATAACTGTATAGGTGAGTAAATGGGAGTGTGATTGATTCTTTGCACTCACACACTAGGTGTGTGAGTAACTCTATGGGTGAGTGGCGGTGTCTGAGTGTCTGCATAGGTGTATCAGTGCATATGATAGTAGCTGAATTGATGAGTGTCTGCATGTATGAGTGAGTGGATGAGTGTGTAGACCTAGGAATCAGTGAGTGGGTATGTACTAACTGGTATTGGTGTGTCTATGGTTTCGATAATGGTAGTCTGTTTTTTAGAGTGGGTGTATCAAAGGTTATATTAGGGTGTGAGGAGGTATATCAGATGATCACGTGGATGATGTCATCAGTGATGTATTTTGAGATGTCATCAGTGATGTCATCAGTGATGTCACTGACCATGTCATGAGTGATGTAATATGTGACGTAATCAGCAGTGGATTGCGGGGGCGCGAGTTATAGTTAGCTCAACTAACTATAACGTCCCTGAAACCTGAGGTTTTTTCTGAGAATTTCTAAGGTTTTTTAAATGCGAATTTTTAGCTATAACGGCTCTGAAACCTATGGATTTTTCAGTGAATTTCAAAGTTTTTTTAAATGCTAATTTCTAACCATAACGTCCCTGAAACCTATGGTTTTTTCAGTGAATTTCAAAGGTTTTTTAAATGCTAATTTCTAACTATAACGTCCCTGAAACCTATGGTTTTTTCAGAGAATTTCAAAGGTTTTTTAAATGAATATTTCTAACTATAACGTCCCTGAAACCTGTGGTTTTTGCAGTGAATTACTAAGGTTTTTTAAATGCTAATTTCTAAAGAGGAAGAAAGGCGCAGAAAGAAGCAAGAGAAGTGCAGAAAGAGGCAATAGAAGTCCAGAAAGAGGAAGAAAGGTGCAGAAAGAGGCACGAGGGGTGCAAAAAGAAGCAAGAGAAGTGCAGAAAGAAGCAACAGAGGTGCAGAAAGAGGCCTACTTTGACTGTACCTTTCCACAGATTCATACAAAGTAGCCTAATCACTAATCCGTCTCCCAAGATGTCTTAAACCTCACTTTTCTCTTGAAGGTTCAATATTCATCGACTGCTCAGAATGTTAGGCCTACCAAATATAAAACAGCAATCCTAAGCATATCACTGTTGTAAGTCTGACCAAGTTTGTGAAGGTATTCATGCGTGTGTCTCTGCTTTTACCTAATGGCACGTTACATAAAATTACACATACAAATACTTGAATACCTGTGTTTCAAACAGCATACTCTGTAAAATTTGTGTACAAAAAGTTAGAAGCAACAGATGTGCAGATAGAGGCAAGAGGGGTGCAGAAAAAAGTAGGAGAGATGCAAAAAAAAGCAAGAGAAGTTCATAAAGAACCAACGGAGGTGCAGAAAGAGGCAAGTGGGGTGCAGAAAGAGGAAAGAGAAGTGCAGAAAGAGGAAAGAGAGATGCACAAAAAGGGAAGAAAGGTGCAGAAAGAGGCAAGAGGGGTGCAGAAAGAAACAAGAGAAGTGCAGAATGAAGCAAGAGGGGTGCAGAAAGAGGCAAGAGAGGTGCAGAAAGAGGCAGGAGGGGTACAGAAAGAGGCAACAGAGGTACAGAAGGAGGCAATAGAACTGCACAAAGAGGCAAGAAAGTTGCAGAAACAGACAAAAGAGGTACAGAAAGAGGGAACTGGGGTGCAGACAGAGCCAAGAGAATAGCAGAAAGAGGGAAGAGGAGTGCAGAAAGAGGCAAGAAAGGTGCAGAAATAAGCAGGAGCAGTGCAGAATGAAGCAACAGAGGTGCAAAAAGAGGTAAGAGGGGTGCATAAAGAAGAGAGAGAAGTGCCAAAAGAAGCAAAAGAGGTGCAGAAAGAGGCACAAGGGGTGCAGAAAGAGGCAAGAGCAGTGCAGAAAGAACCAAGAGATGTGCAGAAAGAGGCAAGAGAGGTACAGAAAGAGGCAAGAGATGTGCAGAAAAAGGAAAGAAGGATGCAGAAAGAAGCAAGAGAAGTGCAGAAAGAGGCAAGTGAGGTGCAAAAGAAGGCAAGAGAACTGCAGAAAGAGGCAAGAGAGTTGCAGAAAAAGGAAAAAGGGGTGCAGAAAGAAGGAACAGGTGGCAGACAGAGGCAAGAGAGGTGGTACAGAAAGAGGGAAGAAGGGTACAGAAAGAGGCAAGAGGGATGCAGAAATTTGCAAAAGAGGTGCAGATAGAAGCAAGAGCAGTGCAGAAAGAACCAACAGAGTTGCAAAAAGAGGCAATAGGGGTGCAGAACGAGGTAGGAGAGGTGCACAAAGAGGCAAGAGGGGTACAGAAAGAGGCAGGAGGGGTGCAGAAAGAAGGAAGAGAAGAGCAGAAAAAAGCAACAGAGGTGCTGAAAGAGGCGTGAAGGGTGCAGAAAGAGGTAAGAGAAGTGAAGAAAGAAGCAACAGAGGTACAGAAAGAGGCAAGAGAGGTGCAGAAACACGCAGGAAAGGTGCAAAAAGAGGGAACGGGGTACAGAAAGAGGCAAGAGAGGTGCAGAAAGAGGAAAGAGGAGTGCAGAAAGAGGCAAGAGGGGTGCAGAAAGAAGCTTCTGAGGTGCAGAAAGAGGCAACAGAGGTGTAGAAAGACACAAGAGAGGTGCAGAAACAAGCAAGAGAAGTTCCCTCTCTCTGCTCCTCAGATAAGGACCGGCTGCCTCGGGATAATCCTTGGATAAGGACAAGCTGCCTGTGATCCCCCTCAGATAAGGAGAGGCTGCCTCTGGATCCTCTCCCCTGTGCTCCTCGTCTGTGGACAGGCTGCCGAGTTGTGTCATTTCTGTCCCTCTCAGCTGGATCTATAGGGAGCTCACCTATTGGCCTCTCGGATGTGTGCGGACCCGGGGCTTGGTGCACACCCCGGGGAAGGGGATGTGAGCCTCAGTCATGCCTTGGACTGGGATCCTCGCCTTTCTCCTCCTGCAGCTGCGGCACAATGCCCGCAGGCAGGGCTTCCCAGGTGAGTTCAGCTGCCACATGCCTGGCACAGGTGCGCCAACTACCAGTTGCATATACTGGTCTAGAGTCCTGGGCTGCTGCTAGCAATGAGGGGGAAATACATATGTGCCTAACTCCAAACTGTGACCAAGTAACTGTAGTGCCTGCGCACATGGGGCTGGAAATAAGGGTTGTGGATACAGGAGGCAAAAGTGAGTTCTGATACTAGAAATTTTGTGGTTTTTAGTTAAACTTGGCACACAGAGTAATATGTACACCCCATAGCAGCTCTTTTGTGGACAATAACTCAGAGATCGGCACTAAACAGCCGCCTCCCCTGCCCCCAATTTGAGACATTCCTCATAGCGCCTCTCATGTGCGTAGTTCACTATTGAGATTAGTATGCCGCACCACGGGCAACTAGGCAGACAGCTTCAGAGCACTGTAATGCTATAATAGGGCAATTGGAGCAAATAAATGGTTAGTAAGCGTTTCTAATGATTGTAAAATAGAGGACTGATTCAATTGCTTCAAGCCAGGTGAAACAGGACTACATCTTCCACAATTCATTGGGTATTTAAATGTTTCTAATGGCAGGGGGAGGGGGTCACGTGATAGTATTATCTCAGGGGCTTTGACCCCACTACACCTCCCGCAGCATTGTGCCTTGGCATGTCTTACCCTGATACTCCAAGGCACTGCCCCTTGAAGGCCAGGCAGCATGCAAGAGGGAGTATTAGCCATGGAGCATGTGTGTGGTTCACCTTTGAACCCAGTGCCCCTGCCAGGGCTCCTATGCCGCAAGTGTTTCTGCTCCCTGGCCTGTGTGCTGGCCTCGCTCACTAGCACCGGAAGTGGCGGCCGAGAGCCAACAGTGGCTGCTTGTGTGCCTCCGCTGAGCCTGGCTCCCCCTGATGTGCGGGGAGCTTGTTCCTAGTCTGAGGCACTCTGCGCGACGGGCACGCGGGTGCTGGTGCAGAATGGGACGTGGAATTATGGATGAAGGAATGAATTAACTCACGTACACAAAATACATCTCTTCAGGAAGTGCACAGGCAATGAACAACAGAAATCCTGTCTGAATGCATTCCTACAGGATACCCAATCCTGCCTTTACACACGTGGTTGTATTGTCTGTTACTTGTATAGCGCGCGGTTGTAACTAGTGTGGCATCGTAGCGCTTAAACGTTCCTCAGCGTTTACAGGTGGACCTGATTTTTTATCCGGGCAACGCGTGTTTATTGTAATATTTTCCCAGATGTATGTTGAAATGTTCATGTATGCAAGGCATGGAGCATGCTTTAAATTCAAACAAGTCAGTAAAAAATGTGGGGCAACTTCCCACAGCTTATTTGCAGAGTTTAACAAAAACTACCCAGCATTAAAAGCGAACGCGGATATTGTGTTGCTAGGCTCATAACATGGAAGGCTTCGAGACACTTGGGGCTGCCACCGAACCCTGAGCTCCATACAGATGTCAGCGGTGACGAGCTTACCCAGAACCTTCTTGGTTCCTTTCATATTGCCGGGGCCCCTTTCATGTGCATACCCCAGCACGGCTTCACCAGACACACCCCTCATGTGGGAGATTTTTATAACTCACAGTTGTCCCCACACCCTGACACTTTAATGCGAGGAACGCTGTCCATGACCCTGCACTCTATACATAAAGAAGTACCCTGAAATGGCAAGGGTGGAAGTACGCCCCTCCCGGAATGCTGGACATTCTTGGCCTTTCAGCTGCACTCGACAGAAGCTGCACTAATCCACTGAGAGGCTGCACTAATCCACTGAGAGGCTGCACTTCATTAAAGGGCACATGCAGCCAGACGCCACTCCAGGTCTATAAGCAAGTGTCTCAGGCACGCTTAAACAGCATTCTTATGTTCTGCTGCTTTACGTTCCATTGCAAAGTTGTTAAAGTGCTAGGTTGCTTCACGACGCTTCTTGCAGTTGTGGATGCGAATGGAGGGGCAGGGTAAGTTAGCTGAGAGAGGTGATGCAGAAGTATGTTGAGGTATGGAAAAGGTGCAAAAGAACCTATGTGCTGGATGCACAGTATGCTCGAAGCGCTATAAGTGTTGAGCTGTTTATATAGTTTTTCTTACCAACCCATAGCCCATTTCTGTGTCTACTCTCAGTTTTACCATAAGGGAATTGTCGTATGGGAAGATAATTTACCCAAGACCACACAATGTAGCAAATGGGGACACAGGATTTTAAAAATCTTGAATACTGGATTCATTGTTTTTTTTCCATCGGACCAAACATGAAAGATATTGTCCCCCTCCCTTTTCTCCTTACGTCCTGAACAGGATAGTAACCCCCCACCCCTTCCTGTTAAAAACACGCTCCACTGCCCTCCCCACACTTACAGCGGTGCCCCCCCATACTCCCGCTGATAAATTGCAACACTCGCGCAGATATGCTATTGAGCTTAAGCTGCAAGGATGCTTTGTGTGGAGCACGTCCCTGGTGATACAGGAAGCGCCACGAAGGTGCGACGAAAAGCGCTGTAGAAAGAAAATGAAACAGAGGCAGACTCCGAAGAGAGACATGTCTGCAACTGAAGAGAGGTCCAACTCTGGATTGAATTATAAGAGCAATTCCTGGAGTAAAAGGCGGGGCGGTTCTCGGGTTGCCCTTTGCAGGCATGTGTTAGGCATTTATTCTGGTATAAAAGTGACACTGTACACCGGCACTTGTGTCATCAGACTTCGGGGACTGAGGCCATGCTGTGTTTCACTCCTCCTTCAGGCGGCTCCTTCACTTATCACCACCCCCCCAAAAAAAAGCACCTTCACCCCAGTTTTATCCCTCTCTTTTCCGATAGTTTCAAGCTTTTGCTGCTTTCTAAGACACCTGGGACGGTGAAGTGAATAGCTTCAAGGTGCTAGCTTCGAGAGCTGCAGTAAAGAGGAAACGCCTTGGAGGGGAGGTGACACTAGCGTGTCTTGAGGGTTTTGAATTTAAGGAACCCTGGTATCATTTAAAAATGAAGCCCCGGGGAGGTGGAGGTCCCCGGGCTGCGAGGTCCCCCGCGGGCCCCCGCATACCAATAATAAATTGCCCCCGGGACCTGGCCCACCCGGGGGCTTAAGGAAAACAAAGCACGGGAGCCCCCGCTTTGTTTTTTTTAATTTTTTCGGCCGGATTCGTGCACCGAGCGCGAATTCGGCCGAAAATATATAAAAAAAATAAAGAATTCCCCTGTGGGACCCCCTGAGCAGGCCTAGGGGGTCAGGGTGTTTCTACCCTGCCCCCTTTTCTTGTTTTTTATCCTTTTTTTTTTACTGTTTTCTTATGACTCGGTTTTACCGAGTCACACGATGGCTGCCAACACTTCCTGGTTTGGAGTGTTGACAGCAAATCAGAATGAAGCTCGTGCTTGGGAGGGTTTGTGAATCCTCCTCGGCCCTCAGATATCGATATTTTTATTTTTTGAATTTCTCAGGAACTACTGAACGGATTAACACCATTTTAAAAAAAGCACACTTTCTGGACCAAGACCTACCTTTTTGCCAAATTTGGTGTAATTCTGTTCAACAGTTCGGGCTGTAGCTTTGTCTAAAGTTCCTATGGAAATTAACATGGAGAAAACGTGTTTTGGGACCCCTCCTTTTTTCTCGGACCCCGCTTGACGAATCACCCCGAAACTTTTAAGAAATGAGCACAGTTGCATTTAAATCACATGCCACACAAAATCGGTAACTGTCCCATGGTATTTATAGTGGTTGCCATGACACCCGTAGCCATTTTGTTTCGGCACTTGGTTTGATAAAGTTTTCTGTCTTGTATACATGGAGGGAGGCGGAAACGCGACTATTATAGTCGATAAGGTGCGGGCCATTGGGTCGGTCGATACAGTACACAGGCACTTTATGATTTTATTTTAATCATTTGAAATGATTCTCACGTTGGCATTTTGTCTTTACTTTGTTTAACACCGTTGGTATAGTGTTAATACTGTTGAGAATCATGCATTATTTATAGCTTGTGATGAATGTTTCCGATTTTGTGTGGCATATGATTTAAATGCAACTGTGCTCATTTCTATCCCCTCATGGTCATATTTGTTTTAGAACTGTACCATTCCAATATGTCTGCCATAGTAATGGCCTTCCAATTTAGTTCTTTGGCGTTGAGTGACAGCCTATATAAGCCTCTTCAATTTGGTGTATGTTTCACATGATCAAGATCCCCAGAGGATCGAAACGCGTTCTGGAATAAACTACAGTGGACATATTTATTCGTGGAATTCTTTGTATCCCTGAGAGCGTGCGGACTCGTTTTTGTGGTGTATTGGATTGCCGGTAGCTCCGCCAGCATGCGCGCCACTCTCCACGGGTCCCAGACAGTTCGGAAGGGGCTTCCTGGATGTGTGATATATATATATATTCACTGAAAAAACCATAGGTTTTAGGGACAGTTATAGTTAGTTGGACATTTCACTCGTACAAAACCATAGAAATTCCCCCGTTATAGTTAGTTCAGCTAACTATAACTCGCGCCCCCGCAATGCACTGCTGATGACGTCACATATTACATCACTCATGACATGGTCAGTGACATCACTGATGACATCACTGATGACATCTCAAATGACATCACTGATGACATCACTGATGACATCATCCAGTGACTGTGTGTTTCTGTAAAGTTTAAATATGTTTAATATATATAGGGAAAGGCATATTGAAGAATGAGTGGGTGTATAAGTGTCTGAATGGATGATTTAGTACGTGAGTGACTGACTCTACAAGTGAGTGATTAAATGTATCTTACTGAATGCATGGGTTAGTGACTAAACTGTGTGAATGTCTGTATCCGTCTGTCTGTTGGTTTGTAAGCGGCTGCATGGCTTTCTGAATAGCTACATGAGTGTCTACATGGGTTATTGATTGATTGTCTGAGTATCTGTATGGGTGCCTGAGTGTTTGTGTGGGTGGGGTGTGTGTGACTCTGTGCATAGATGTGTGAGTTGGTGATTCACTGGGTGCATGTTTTCAAGAGTGCATCTGTGATGGACTGTAGGGTGGGTGAGTGTGTGTATGGGTGTGTTAGTGATTGAATGTATATCTCAGTGGTACATGTGTGAGTAACTACATATGTGAAAGGCAGTATATATGTGTGTTGGAGTATATAAATGGCTATAAGTGAGAGTATGTAATTGTGAGAGTGGCTGTATGGATGAGTGTGTACTTGTATCAGTGATTGTATAAGAGCGTAAGAATGTGCTAGTATTTGTATGAGTAAGTGAGCTGGTGTGTGTATAACTGTATAGGTGAGTAAATGGGTGTGTGATTAAGTTTTTTGCATGACTGACTAGGTGTGTGAGTACCTCTATGGATGAGTGGCGGTGTGTGAGTGTTTATATAGGTGTATGAGTGCATATGATAGTCCTGTACTGAGTGACTAAGTATGAGTGACTGTACGGGGGAGTGGGTGGATGTGTGTGTAGACCTAAGAATCAGTGAGTGGGTATGTAGTTTTTGGTGTTGGAGTGTCTATGGTTTTGAGAATGGCAGTCTGTAATTTAGAGTGGGTGTATCAAAAGTTATATTAGGGTGTGAGAAGATGCATGAAATTATCACATGGATGATGTCATCAGTGATGTCATTTGAGATGTCATCAGTGATGTCATCAGTGATGTCACTGACCATGTCATGAGTGATGTAATATGTGACATCATCAGCAGTGCATTGCGGGCGCGAGTTATAGTTAGCTGAACTAACTATAACGGGGGAATTTCTATGGTTTTGTACGAGTGAAATGTCCAACTAACTATAACTGTCCCTAAAACCTATGGTTTTTTCAGTGAATTTCAAAGGTTTTTTAAATGCTAATTTCTAACTATAACGTGTCTGAAACCTATGGTTTTTTCAGTGAATTTCAAAGGTTTTTTAAATGCTAATTTCTAACTATAACGTGCCTGAAACCTATGATTTTTTAAGTGAATTTCAAAGGTTTTTTTAAATGCTAGTTTCTAACTATGCCTACAGAGGTAGGACATGTGAAGAAAGAAGAAAAAACGCACAGAAAGAAGCAAAAGATGTGCAGAAAGAACCAACAGAGGAGCAGAAAGAGGCCTTGTTGCAAAATCATCCTGTGCCCACAACTTTTTCAGGCGGGTACTGGTGGTAACTGACTCTGACTAACCAGAGCCAGTGCTATGCTAAAAGACACTTAGAATACAGTGAAAACACCTACATACACTAGGGAACACTATGCGTTGGGGTACCCCTGTGATTAGCATGACCTCCTCTGCAAGTCCCTAGTACATAATAGGGCAGGGGGATTAAAACTACCTCTTAAAACGCGCTACAGGGTGCGTTTTAAGTTGCAGGATTAAGTCCCCTTGAATCCTGAGGGTCCCTGGGGCCCAACTAGCCCACTAGGTACTTCCAGTAAGCACCAAAGGCCTGCATTGCAACGCCTGTAACAAATTGTGCAGTTCTGTTTAGGTAGTGAAGAGGGTCGTGCTGGGGGTAGTGTTTTAGGGTTTAGGGTAGTGCAGTGGTGTTTGTGTAGTGTAGGGGGTCATGCTGGGGGTAGATTTAGGGTTTAGGGTAGTGCAGTGGTGTTTGGGTAGTGTAGGGAGTCGTGCTGGGGGAGTGTTTTAGGGTTTAGGGTAGTGCAGTGGTGTTTGGGTAGTGTAGGGGGTCGTGCTGGGGGTAGTGATTTAGGGTAGTGCAGTGGTGTTTGGGTAGTGTAGGGGGTCATGCTGGGGGTAGTGTTTTAGGGTTTAGGTTAGTGCAGTGGTGTTTGGGTAGTGTAGGGGTACTGCTGGGGGTAGTGTTTTAGGGTTTAGGGTAGTGCAGTGGTGTTTGTGTAGTGTAGGGGGTAGTGTTTTAGGGTTTAGGGTAGTGCAGTGGTGTTTGTGTAGTGTAGGAGGTCGTGTTTTAGGGTTTAGGGTAGTGCATTGGTCTTTGGGTAGTGTAGGGAGTCGTGCGGGGGTAGTGTTTTAGGGTTTAGGGTAGTGTAGGGGGTCATGCGGGGGGTAGTGTTTTAGGGATTAGGGTAGTGCATTGGTGTTTGAGTAGTGTAGGGGGTATTCGGGGGGGTAGTGTTTTAGGGTTTAGGGCAGTGCAGTGGTGTTTGGGTAGTGTAGGGGGTCGTGCTGGGGGGAGTGTTTTAGGGTTTAGGGCAGTGCAGTGGTGTTCGAGTAGTGTAGGGGGTCGTGCTGGGGAGTGTGTTTTAGGGTTTAGGGCAGTGCAGTGGTGTTCGGGTAGTGTAGGGGGTCGTGCTGGGGGAGTGTTTGAGGGTTTAGGGCAGTGCAGTCGTGTTCGGGTAGTGTAGGGGGTTGTGCTGGGGGTAGTATTTTAGGGTTTAGGGCAGTGCAGTGGTGTTCGGGCAGTGTAGGGGGTCGTGCTGGGGGTGGTGTTTCAGGGTTTAAGGCAGTGCAGTGGTGTTCGGGCAGTGTAGGGGGTGGTGTTTCAGGGTTTAGGGCAGTGCAGTGGTGTTCGGGCAGAGTAGGGGGTCGTGCAGGGGGTGGTGTTTCAGGGTTTAGGGCAGTGGTGTTCGGGCAGTGTAGGGGGTCGTGCTGGGGGTGGTGTTTCAGGGTTTGGGGCAGTGCAGTGGTGTTCGAGCAGTAAAGGGGGTCGTGCTGGGGGTGGTGTTTCAGGGTTTAGGGCAGTGCAGTGGTGTTCGGGCAGTGTAGGGGCGGTGCAGGGGTGGTGTTTCAGGGTTTAGGGCAGTGCAGTGGTGTTCGGGCAGTGTAGGGGGTGCTGCAGGGGGTGGTGTTTCAGGGTTTAGGGCAGTGCAGTGGTGTTCGGGCAGTGTAGGGGGTCATGCAGGGGGTGGTGTTTCAGGGTTTAGGGCAGTGCAGTGGTGTTCGGGCAGTGTAGGGGGTCGTGATGGGGCTGGTGTTTCAGGGTTTAGGGCAGTACAGTGGTGTTCGGGCAGTGT
Organism: Calotriton arnoldi; assembly: GCA_963921515.1. Lineage (NCBI taxonomy): Eukaryota > Metazoa > Chordata > Amphibia > Caudata > Salamandridae > Calotriton > Calotriton arnoldi. Next base: position 115,294 of record CAWUFW010014526.1, on the reverse strand, counting down.
AGGGGTCGTGCTGGGGCTGGTGTTTCAGGGTTTAGGGCAGTGCAGTGGTGTTCGGGCAGTGTAGGGGGTTGTGCTGGGGCTGGTGTTTCAGGGTTTAGGGCAGTGCAGTGGTGTTCGGGCAGTGTAGGTGCTCGTGCTGGGGCTGGTGTTTCAGGGTTTAGGGCAGTGCAGTGGTGTTCGGGCAGTGTAGGGGGTCATGCTGGGGCTGGTGTTTCAGGGTTTAGGGCAGTGCAGTGGTGTTCGGGCAGTGTAGGGGGTCTTGCTGGGGCTGGTGTTTCAGAGAGTAGGGCAGTGCAGTGGTGTTCGGGCAGTGTAGGGGGTCTTGCTGGGGCTGGTGTTTCAGGGTTTAGGGCAATGCAGTGGTGTTCGAGCAGTGTAGGGTGTCTTGCTGGGGGTAGTGTTTCAGGGTTTAGGGCAGTGCAGTGGTGTTTGTGCAGTGTAGGGGGTCATGCTGGGGCTAGTGTTTCAGGGTTTAGGGCAGTGCAGTAGTGTTCGGGCAGTGTAGGGGGTCGTGCAGGGGGTGGTGTTTCAGGGTTTAGGGCAGTGCAGTGGTGTTCGGGCAGTGTAGGGGGTCGTGCTGGGGGTGGTGTTTCAGGGTTTAGGGCAGTGCAGTGGTGTTCGGGCAGTGTAGGGGGTCGTGCTGGGGGTGGTGTTTCAGGGTTTAGGGCAGTGGTGTTCGGGCAGTGTAGGGGGTCTTGCTGGGGGTGATGTTTCAGGGTTTAGGGCAGTGCAGTGGTGTTCGGGCAGTGTAGGAGGTCTTGCTGGGGGTAGTGTTTCAGGGTTTAGGGCAGTGCAGTGGTGTTCGGGCAGTGTAGGGGTCATGCTGGGGGTGGTGTTTCAGGGTTTAGGGCAGTGCAGTGGTGTTCAGGCAGTGTAGGGGGTCATGCTGGGGGTGGTGTTTCAGGGTTTAGGGCAGTGCAGTGGTGTTCGGGCAGTGTAGGGGGTCATGCTAGGGTATGTGTTTCAGGGTTTAGGGCATGGCAGTGGTGTTCGGGCAGTGTAGGGGGTCGTGCAGGGGCTGGTGTTTCAGGGTTTAGGGCAGTGCAGTGGTGTTCGGGCAGTGTAGGGGGTCGTGCTGGGGGTAGTGTTTTAGGGTTTAGGGTAGTGCAGTGGTGCTTGTGTAGTGTAGGGGGTCGTGCTGGGGGTAGTGTTTTAGGGTTTAGGGTAGTGCAGTGGTGTTTGGATAGTGTAGGGGGTTGTGCTGGGGGTAGTGTTTTAGGATTTAGGTTAGTGCAGTGGTGTTTGGGTAGTGTAGGGGGTCGTGCTGGGGGTAGTGTTTTAGGGTTTAAGGTAGTGCAGTGGTGTTTGTGTAGTGTAGGGTGTCATTCTGGGGGTAGTGTTTTAGGGTTTAGGGTAGTACAGTGGTGCTTGTGTAGTGTAGGGGGTCTTGCTGGGGGTAGTGTTTTAGGGTTTAGGGTAGTGCAGTGGTGTTTGTGTAGTGTAGGGGTCATGTTTTAGGGTAGTGCAGTGGTGTTTGGGTAGTGTAGGGGGTCGTGCTGGGGGTAGTGTTTTAGGATTTCGGTTAGTGCAGTGGTGTTGGGGTAGTGTTTTAGGGTTTAGGGTAGTGCAGTGGTGTTTGTGTGGTGTAGGGGGTCATGCTGGGGGTAGTGTTTTAGGGTTTAGGATAGTGCAGTGGTGCTTGTGTAGTGTAGGGGGTCGTGCTGGGGTAGTGTTTTAGGGTTTAGGGTAGTGCAGTGGTGTTTTTGTAGTGTAGGGGGGTCATGTTTTAAGATGCAACGCTCCAATACCTGACCAGTCTGCACTACATAAAACTGCAAAAAACTAAAAATAAAAAGTGTTTTGCACACTTTTGTCATTGGGCTATATGTGGGCTACATCTGGGTAATATTTGTGCTACATTTGGGCTCTTTTTTCACTGGTGGCCATCTTGGAAGACTTCTTTGTTATGAAGTTTCCTAATTTCCTCATTTACTGCAGTCTCCTCAGTAGGAAATGCTTTCAGGTTTTTTACTTTGATTCCATCAAGAAGGCATTCAGATGTGTCACACATTTGCCATAAATTCAGAATGTTATTACTCTAGTTGTTCATTAGATCACTGTAGTAAAGCTACTGCTCACCAAGGAGTTAACTGGAAGTCTACTGCTGGTATTGAAAGTGATTGTTTCAGTCTGCATGTCAGAATTTTCTAATGAAATAGAAGAGGATTTGAGATCTCACTTAAAACATGCACTAAATTTTCTTTTTGCAGCACTAACCATAATTTCTATGGCAAAATGAACCCCCTCATTTTGTTCCTTTTTAAATTAAATGTTTTAAGTGTTACCAGTTTATTCCAATCAAGATGGCTTCAGGTGTGCCATACTTTTGTCATAAGTAAGGCTGTTAGCACTCTAGTTGTTCTTTAGAACACTCTGGGAAGCTGCAGTAGAACACAAAGGCATCAACTGACAGGCTGCTCCTGTTGAAATATAACAGGAAGATATTTGAGATCTCACTTAAAACATGTCCTAATTTTTCTTTCTACAGCACTAACCATAATTTCTATGGCAAAATGAACCCCCTCATTTTGTTCCTTTTTAAATTAAATGTTTTAAGTGTTACCAGTTTATTCCAATCAAGATGGCTTCAGGTGTGCCATACTTTTGTCAGAAGTAAGACTGTTAGCGCTCTAGTTGTTCTTTAGAACACTCTGGGAAGCTGCAGTAGAACACAAAGGCATCAACTGACAGGCTGCTCCTGTTGAAATATAACAGGAAGATATTTGAGATCACATTTGAAACATGTCCTAATTTTTCTTTCTACAGCACTAACCATAATTTCTATGACAAAATGAACCCCATCATTTTGTTCCTTTTTAAATTAAATGTTTTAAGTGTTACCAGTTTATTCCAATCAAGATGGCTTCAGGTGTGCCATACTTTTGTCATAAGTAAGACTGTTAGCGCTCTAGTTGTTCTTTAGAACACTCTGGGAAGCTGCAGTAGAACACAAAGGCATCAACTGACAGGCTGCTCCTGTTGAAATATAACAGGAAGATATTTGAGATCACACTTGAAACATGTCCTAATTTTTCTTTCCAGAGCACTAACCATAATTTCTATGACAAGATGAACCCCATCATTTTGTTCCTTTTAAATTAAATGTTTGAAGTGTTACCAGTTTATTCCAATCAAGATGGCTTCAGGTGTGCCATACTTTTGTCATAAGTAAGGCTGTTAGCACTCTAGTTGTTCTTTAGAACACTCTGGGAAGCTGCAGTAGAACACAAAGGAATCAACTGACAGTCTCTGCCCTTGTTGGATGTACATGTTTTACTGAGAATGTCAGACTTCATTCTCACATGACTGAGAAAGATAATGTGAATTTACAGAAAATATGCTCTCATTTTAGCTTCTGGAGCACCTTCCAAAACTCTATGGGACAAGCATGTGAAAATAGTTTTCTCTCAAACATGATTCATGATATCCCAGCAGAAGGTTTTTCACAGGGTAAAATCACCTTAGAACACACCACAATTCCTGAAATTAGTATGGTACCACCAACAAATGAATTCTAATGTAACTAAAGTCTGTTATCACCCTTTATAGTTCTCCTTTTGGTAAGCCTCAAAATCTTTGATTCACTACAATGCATTTCAATGGGGTACTATCATGTATATTGGTCCCAAGATGGCTGCCAGCAATTCCAGGATGAAGTGCTGACAGCCAATCAGATCTCACAATGACATGTGTGGTTAGGCTCCGCCCAGATATATATGTGTTTTTACTTTTGATTTTCTCAGCAACTACTGAACGGATTTACACCATTTAACAAAAGGGTTCTTTCTGAACCAAGAACTACCTCTTTGCCAAATTTGGTGTAATTCCGTTCAGCAGTTCGGGCTGTAGCCGTGTCTAAAGTTTCCTATGGAAAATTGCATGGGGAAAACACGTTTTGGTACCCCCATTTTTTCTCGGGCCCCGCTTGCCGAATCACCCCCAAACTTTCAGGATAGGAGTGGACCGGAGCGGGCCATAAGTTTTGAAAATTTCGTGAAGATTCGTCAACCGGCGCCAAAGGTATTGGAAATAGAATGTTGCGAATTTCCTATGGAAAATAGGTCCTAACTATAACTATCTACTGGCGACCGCCAGTAGATAATATATATATATATATATATATATATATATATATATATATATATATATATATATGTATATATTGTATTTTTATTTTTATTTAGTGTCTCCTTGTATCCTCTTGTCCTATCCCATATTGTTGTACGCTATATGTAAAATGCTCCGTAACCCGAAAGTGTCTTGTTCGCGATATATAAAACTCCAAATGAATAAAATCAACCTAGATGGGTTCATCAAGCCAGTGTGAGTGAAAAGGGTCAAAAATCATCAAGATAACTATAAAAGGAGGTATGATAGCAAACATGGTGTAAAAAGTGGAAAGTGGAAGGAGGGAGATTGGGTTGTGGTGAAAACCCCAGATCTCTTTAGAGGAGGTGTCAGTAAGTTTTCTAAACCAGTGAGAGTAACTGAGGTTAGAACTAATGTGGTTACATTGGAGGATGGAAGAGCTTGGAGCATGGACAGAATCTCTAATTGTAACACTTTTGTAGCAGAGAGAAGTTTCAATTCTGATGATCCTTCAACATCTCATTGTGATCAAGTTGGAAGTCAGGTCCTGACAACACCACACACCTGTTTGCCATAAAGATTATATTTTCCAGTGAAATTGTTATTGGAAGGAGATGTGTAGTAATTTTACTATATGTATATGTAGCATATGCTTCTTTATTCTCATTATATCAATGTAGGAATTTACATGATGGTTTTCTGTTATGTAAATAATGTATTTTTACATGGTATCTTCCCCCTCACTCTTCTCCCTCACTTCTTGGATGTTAGAAAATTCCCTTGCCAATGACAGTTCAACTGTCACCCCTGTTCTGTTAGATGCTGTGGCTCTGAGTTTGTGACTATGGGGCTCATTATGATGGCGGAAGGACCGCCACAGCTGGGCCGGCGGTGGCGGTCCTTCTGCCATCATAATGAAAATTCCCACTGCCAAATTAGGATGGCGGTGGGAATCATAATGGTACCGTGGCGGACGGAAAGTCCGTCCGCCATGGTTCCGCAATGCGGTCCTTTTCCGCACGCCTTGCAGAACCCGGAACCAGGGCAATATTGCGGCGGTGCCGTGCAGGCACCGCCGTAGTGATTAGGATATGCCCTTCTGCCTGTCTTTTTGTGGCAGATATCCCGCTGCAAAAAGACAGGCAGAGACTGGCTTTGGGGGCCCGTTGAGGGGCCCCCTCTGTGTGTGGGGGGAAAGGGTGCACTGTACACCCCCTGCAGCTCCATGCACCAAGTGGCAGGCACCGCGTGGTGCCTGCCCCTTGGTGCAAGGAAATGCTGTGCATGCTCTTTTGACATTGCAGACGGTGCTGCAGCCAGCAGCACCGTCCGCAATGTTAAAAGGCCAGGATGTGCCCGCCAGTATGGCGGGCGCATCCAAATTGCACTGGTGGGACCGCCGCACGTCTGGCAGGCGGTCCCAAAACCGTTATGATGGTGGGTGGACTGATGTCCGCCCGCCATCATAATGAGCCCCGATGATCTCAATAAAGTACTCTTCATCAATCTCCACTGCGCTTCTTTATTTTCACAACTGTTTCATTGCGCTGAAGTACATCTAAATGAGTTTTTAGTTAATTAATGCTTGATCATATCAGTGTTCCGGTTTGAATTGTATTTCCTGCAGATTGCTTCATTTTTTTTTTTAACGCAATTAGTTTTCTTCTTCAATACCTTGGAAACTTCAAATAGACTTATTTTCACATAATTCGAGGAAAGCTAATAAAACACTCAAAACGATGTGCAGCATTATCCCAAGTGCTCCGAATTGAGCATAAAATGATAACTATTAAATCCTTACAAAATGCGCTTACTTTTCAATGTGTTATTAAGAAAAATGCAATACCGGGAAGAAAACCTTAAAGAAAACCAATTTATTTCTCTGTCATGAAAAATATAACTTTTGAAAAAAGAATGATGGTGCTCATCTCTCCTTTACTTTTCTTCATAGTGAGAAAAATCTTCCAATCAGTTGAGTTAAGACTGCCTATAAAATAAGCATTAGACAAAAAGTCTTTCAGGGAAAGTAGTAACAGCATGGTGAGAGGAATGGGTTATACTTTTTTCCACAGACTCTTGTGAAAAGTTGTTCGTGTAAACTAATTATTATCGTTTTCCCAAAATGGCTGGACAGTCGGTCAACATCATACAATCCAGTCAGGTTTTCAGGGTCTCCACAATGGAAGTATATATGGCGAATATACATACAATTAAATTAGCTTCAGGGGACAATATTTATATGTAAGTTGATCATTGTGAAAACATGACTTTATTTTATGGGGCGCTGACCCTGCGATTCATGCCCTTTCTTGGTTTGACAGGAATATTTTGTGGGATCTTTTTAAATAGGTCTGTTTTATTTGTAGAAAACGGTGTGCATGCCTAACTTTTTTCTTAGGAGGCTGTCACCCACTTTCACCTCTGGCGCCACCTACTTCTACCACTTGCGCTGCCCATTTCTACCACTAACGCCGCCCACTTCCAACACTGTTACATATAAGGGTACACCCAAAAGTACTGGGGCCTGGGTATTAAGCAGTGCAATAAAAGGTGGTCTCAGTGAAAAACACGTTTAGCAAACAGCACAATACACATACATTAACATCAAAAGGAAATGAAAAAGGACCACAAATTAAATCAATGATGAAACAGTGTTATTTAATCACACTGTCACAGTAGTACTGTATATAAATAACATCCCCAGATTCATAAAAGAGGTGACCAGAAAAGAGAGAGGGGGTATTATTGTGAAGGAAGTGAGGATGACGTGATACGGGAGGGTAAGATCACTGTGCAAGAAGACTTAATCATAAATAAAATCACCAAAATGGCATATTATTCCGCCACAGTTTCACAAAATTATGTACAAATTATAATAGCCATGCTAGACAATAAACACAATAGAACAATCCTTGTTGTTTGTACACTGGCCATAAGATGAAGTGTCGACGTTTCGACCCCAATAAATTGCAGGTTCATTTTCACCTTTTGTAGGGGTCTTCCTCAGGACTGTGATAGGGAGGTGGGCAGCTAAGGGGTAATGTGAGAGATTAACACTATCTCAGGGAGAACGGAAAAATTAAAGTCAAAAACGGAATAGAGGGGCTGAAAGTCCCTAAATTTACCATGAACAGCCCTACAAGGAGGGCCAATCTTGCGGTAGGTGGGCGCGTAGGCTCCTAGTAGAACGAGAGCAGAAAGTCTGCACCTGCAAAAGTAAGGTGGAGTTTAGCCAAAACACCCACCAACACATGGGACAGGGGCGGGGGGTGGAATAGTTTCAAGAATGTTAGTGGAAAACTGACACGTTCAGCGGATCGTATCCAGCATTTCCTACCCACATACATGAGTGAGTCCAGCCCCAAAGAATAGGCTAGGACCATCCAATATAAAATCTGGAAAAAGTATTACAAAGATCGTGTCAAGGACCCCGAGAGATAAGAATCTAACCGCTACACACCAACCATTGTGTGATTAGAAAATTACCTGCTCTCCCTTCCAAAATGTGGATGCACCGAAGGGCACTGAATCTACAAAACAGAAGGAGCAGGGGACCGTAAATAGAGGTCTTTAAAGCGTATATCCTGAGCTGCCTAAAGAAGTCTCATAGAGTATACAGAATACAAAAAACAACTCACCGCTCTTCGGTGGTTCTGATTACTTCAAAAAAAGGAGGGACACGGGAACCAGCTTTGCTGAGTCTGAAGGCAAAAGAGGATCACATCAGCGGTTGAAGTCTCGGATACGAGACAAGGTACCAGGCCACAAGCGCAAGGCTCAGGGACCCCCAAAGGGGTACATATAGCTACAGAGAGGCTAACTTACGGCTATACGTCAGGCGGTGTCCAAAGCAGAGTGGAGGGAACGGGGCCTGATCTCGGCACTCTTAAATAGAAAAAATCTTACCCTCTCGCACGCGCGTAGCGTCATGCCTGCAGACGCTAGATGCTGATAGTATCGCATCACTGTGTTCAGGATAATAGAGTGGGACAATAGACTCAACTTTTATTAAAGGGCCGCTAGTCTGCCAGTTGGAATAGAAAAATTATCAAGAACTATAGGAGGAGAAAGCCGTCTTTACCAGGATGAAGTGTAAATGTATTCGAAGGACACAGTCCAAACACACCATGTTATAAAAAGCAAGTGCGTGATTCCTGAGTTAAGCGGGTCCAAAAATCGACAATTATTGAGACCCAGTCATATTAGAGGGCATGGGGTAATGTATGTCTGTATCATATGGATGGAAGGGCCAATAAATGTCAAACCTACGGGTATAATAAATGGGTCATCAAAAGCAAATCCGGCAGTTGGTCATGCGACCAAATACCTATGTATTGTGACAGTCAATCTAACATGTAGTAACCACAATAATGGTTCTTGCAGGCAAGTCGACCCAATGTATGGTATTTCCTGGATATCATATCATACCATAGTCATTAAAGAAAATGGATTCCACATAGAAAATTAGTGTACATATACAGAGTGTTCCACACAGGCCGATCGATGTCTTGTCCGGCATGCACTAATTAGTATATCCTCACATATTCATTGCAATGAGCATTACATCTCATACATATTCTGGTTTATGTATACAAACATAAGTCATAGGTATTAATACAAAATCAAAAATTGGCAATTGCAATCAATAGCGTACGGTATAGGTAAGCAGTTGCAAAGCTGATTTAGGGCCTAGCAGTATTGAAGGTGGTGAACAGCATTTACATCTTAAACGTATTCTGGTAATGTAAACAAACATCAGACGTAGGTATTAGTCCATATTTAAAGATTGGCAATGACAATCAAGAGCGTACTATACAAGCAGGCAGTTGCAAAGCTAATATGGGACCTAGCAGTATTGAAGGAGGTAAATACACAATTGGGGATCCACCCTCATTAACATTCTGATGTAAAATATGCCAATTGGGCATGGCTGGAATCCACTTTGTTAAGCCCATTTTGTATCGAGTCAAAACGTGTCATCCATTTACATTCTCTTATATTGAGAATTGAGCCGATATTGCCACCTCTTGGGCCCAGAGTTGCTTTTTCAAGGACTATCCACTGAAGTTCTTCCGGTGTGTGTGCAGCATTTTTAAAATGTTCATCTAGGGGTGCGCCTTGCACATCGCATCGTATTCTGCTGCAGTGCTGCAGTATGCGTACTTTGAGTTTCTGCTGCGTCTGGCCCACATAGATGAGCCCACAGGGACACACAATTCCATAAATTACGTTCCTGGTGTTGCAGTTGGTTAGTGACTTCATATCAATGGTATGGTGCTTATATGTGAACTTCTTGGTTTGAATGGTCATCTGGCAGGCCTTACACTGGCCGCATTTGAAATGCCCCAGGGTAGCTGGTAGGTTCCAAAGAGATTGCAAGGAAGGTGCCACTGGAATGTCAAGGAAAGAGCGGACCACATGGTCTTTCACACTCTTCGCTTTACGAAACGAGTGCATCGGTAGATCGGGCTGTTCTATGTCATCCAACACTAGACCCCAATGTCTGTTGATAACCTTTTTAATAGCGTTGCTCTGAGTACAGAACGTGGTCACACAGATAATTCTTTGTAACGCAGTGTTCCTTTTGTCCTTCACTGTGAGTAGGGCTTCACAAGGGCTATACCAAGCCCTTTTCTGCGCTCTCTTTATCAGTCTCCTAGGGTAACCCCTCTCTCGTAATCGATTGCTCAAATCGTCTGATTCCAACATATAGTCTGCTTTTTTAGAGCAATTCCTACGGATCCGCAGGAATTGGCCTACCGGTAAGTTGTCTCTTAGACCACGAGGGTGGTGACTATTGTATCATAGGAGGGAGTTGCGCTCTGTTGGTTTCCGGTATAGAGTTGTATGCAACTTATCGACCTCGTTATAGATGGTGATATCCAGGAAATCTATTTTGTTTGGATTGGACTGCATCGTGAATTGAATGTCCTTGTTCCTCAGGTTGAGCCAGTCGTGAAAAAGGCCCAGATCCTGCCTGCTGCCTGTCCAGATCATAAGCACATCATCAATGTATTTTCTCCACAAAGACACCCGGTTGCGGAAGGGATTATTCGTGTTGAGGACATACGCCTGTTCATAGTGATCCATAAAAATAATGGCCAGGTCCGGTGCGAATTCTGCCCCCATTGCCACACCCTTAGTTTGTAAATAGAAATTCCCTTGAAAAAAGAAAAAGTTTTTCATCATTGCTATGGAGAGTAGTGCAATTATGAAATCTGTAGGCACCGCCATTGGTGCTGGTCGCTGGTTCAGGACTTGTCTCAAAATCTCAAGAGCAGATAGTTGGGGAATACTCGTATAAAGTGATACGATGTCACATGTCACCAGAAGTTGTTTGTCGGAGTCAAAAGGCAGTTGCTCGATCAAGTTGATAGTTTGAAGTGTATCTCTAAGGTACGTTTTTGTGGCCTCTGCAATAGGTTTCAGAAAAAAGTCAATGTACCTGCATAGTGGTTCAAGCATGGAACCGCAACCCGAAACAATCGGCCTCCCTGGTGGGTTGTGCATGTCCTTATGAATCTTCGGCAAGGTATAGATGTTAGGGAGCCAAGGGACTTTTTGGTTAAGGTATTGAAATTCAAGTTTGTTAAGGAAGCCTTGCTCAAGGCCCTCTTCGGTTATGGTACGGATCTCACGTGCAAGATCTTTGGAGGAGTCAGATCTCAATTTACGGTAGCTCACTCATCTTGCAGTTGGTTCATGATTTCCAATGTATACTTGTTCACGTCCTGTACCACAATAGCACCGCCTTTATCGGCGGGCTTGATCACAATCTCCTTGAATGAATGAATGAATGAATGAATGACAATTTGTTGAGCGCGATAGCTACCCTTAGGCGTCCTAGCGCTGCGGACAATACGGGCATGAAAGACACTTGGGGCTGTCCGGGTTTATTGAAACAGAAAAGTCTTGAGGAGCTTACGGAATGAGAGTATATTAGACTCCGATCGCAGATGCGGGGGGAGAGCATTCCATAGTTTGGCCGCGTTGTACGAAAACGAGCGGCCACCACATCTAGTTCTTTTTATCCTGGGTACTTTGGCAAGACGTACCCAAAGTACTCAAAGTCAAAAGGGCTTCACTCTCCATTTTCGTCACACCTATGACTTATGTTTGTATACATAAACCAGAATATGTATGAGATGTAATGCTCATCGCAATGAATATGTGAGGATATACTAATTAGTGCATGCCGGACAAGACATCGATCGGCCTGTGTGGAACACTCTGTATATGCACACTAATTTTCTATGTGGATTCCATTTTCTTTAATGACTATGGTATGATATGATATCCAGGAAATACCAAACAGTGGGTCGACCTGCTTGCAAGAACCATTATTGTGGTTACTACATGTTAGATTGACTGTCACAATACATAGGTATTTGGTCGCATGACCAGCTGCCGGATTTGCTTTTGATGACCCATTTATTATACCCGTAGGTTTGACATTTATTGGCACTTCCATCCAAATGATACAGACATAGATTATGGATTCCCTCTAATATGACTGGGTCTCAATAATTGCCGATTTTTGGACCCGCTTAACTCAGGAATCACGCACTTGCTTTTTATAACATGGTGTGTTTGGACTGTGTCCTTCGAATACATTTACACTTCATCCTGGTAAAGACGGCTTTCTCCTCCTATAGTTCTTGATAATTTTTCTATTCCAACTGGCAGACTAGCGGCCCTTCTACTAAAAGTTGAGTCTATTGTCCCTCTCTATTATCCTGAACACAGTGATGCGATACTATCAGCATCTAGCGTCTGCAGGTATGAGGCTACGCGCGCGCGAGACGGTAAGATTTTTTTTATTTAAGAGTGCCGAGATCAGGCCCCGTTCCCTCCACTCTGCTTTGGACACCGCCTGACGTATAGCCGTAAGTTAGCCTCTCTGTAGCTATATGTACCCCTTTGGGGTTCCCTGAGCCTTGCGCTTGTGGCCTTGTACCTTGTCGTGTATCCGAGACTTCAACCGCTGATGTGATCCTCTTTTGCCTTCAGACTCAGCAACGCTGGTTCCCGTGTCCCTCCTTTTTTTGAAGTAATCAGAACCACCGAAAAGCGGTGAGTTGTTTTTTGTATTCTGTATACTCTATGAGACTTCTTTAGGCAGCTCAGGATATACGCTTGAAAGACCTCTATTTACGGTCCCCTGCTACTTCTGTTTTGTAGATTCAGTGCCCTTCGGTGCATCCACATTTTGGAAGGGAGAGCAGGTAATTTTCTAATCACACAATGGGTGGTGTGTAGCGGTTAGATTCTTATCTCTCGGGGTCCTTGACACGATCTTTGTAATATTTTTTCCAGATTTTATATTGGATGGCCCTAGCCAATTCTTTGGGGCTGGACTCACTCATGTATGTGGATAGGAAATGCTGGATACGATCTGCTGAACGTAAGTGTCAGTTTTCCACTAACATTCTTGAAACTATTCCACCCCCCGCCCCTGTCCCATGTGTTGGTGGGTGTTTTGGCTAAACTCCACCTTACTTTTGCAGGTGCAGACTTTCCCCTCTCGTTCTACTAGGAGCCTACGCGCCCACCTACCGCAAGATTGGCCCTCCTTGTAGGGCTGTTTATGGTAAATTTGGGGACTTTCAGCCCCTCTATTCCGTTTTTAACTTTAATGTTTCCCTTCTCCCTGAGATAGTGTTAATCTCTCACATTACCCCTTAGGTGCCCACCTCCCTATCACAGTCCTGAGGAAGACCCCTACGTAAGGTGTTAATGAACCAACAATTTATTGGGGTTGAAACGTCGACACTTCATCTTATGGCCAGCGTACAAACAACAAGGATTGTTCTATTGTGTTTATTGTCCTGCATGGCTATTATAATTTGTACATAATTTTGTGAAACTGTGGCGGAATAATATGCCATTTTTGTGATTTTATTTATGATTAAGTCTTCTTGCACAGTGATCTTACCCTCCTGTATCACTTCATCCTCACTTCCTTCACAATAATTCCCCCTCTCTCTTTTCCGGGCACCTCTTTTATGAATCTGAGGATGTTATTTATATACAGTACTACTGTGACAGTGTGATTAAATAACACTGTTTCATCATTGATTTAATTTGTGGTCTTTTTTCATTTCCTTTTGATGTTAATGTATGTATATTGTGCTGTTTGATAAACGTGTTTTTTACTGGGACCACCTTTTATTGCACCACTTCCAACACTGGCCCTGATGTCTGCATGGACACTTCATGAAGTCATCTGCAATACCTAATTTGGATTGCATTGAACGAGTGTAGTGTGTGAGCCTGTTTTTCCCAAGCAGAGTTAGGAGGGAGGTTATTCTACCCTAAGAATATTTTGAGAAAGTTGGTTCAAATATTGTATCCCACTGCACCATTTTCACTTACATTTACATAATGCATAGGATGTGAAAGGTCGCTTCAGAAATGTGCAAATAAGTCTTGGTACGAAAAGTACATTTGAACAGTGAAATAAATTAGAACAACATCATACAAAAACAAACATGGTGGCATGCTGCACAGAGACAAGCGAATGCCATTTTATTGGCAAGTTCATAAAGGGCCACCTTTAAGAGATAGAATTTAGCAGTCACAAATCCCACAAGTCCAAAAAGAGCTGAAGTGTGGGGGGGGGTAGAACCGCGGATCTTAACATCATAATTAACACTGCCAGGATAAGCCTATTGTCACAAACATAGCAGCTAGAGCAGCCGTCTCCAACCTTTTCTTTAATAAGAGCTACTTATGTTCATTGAAAATCTTTCAGAGCTACTGATAATAATAATATGGTAGTGTTGTGATAGTGACCGCACACAAGATTACTTCAGTGACCCACATAAACCTAATTTGAACCAGTGATCACCTCCGTGCATCAGACAGGGTTGCTAGGAGTAACATCACATTCACAAGTCATGCCACTAGCCTGGCTGTAATTTGACGTATAAGAATCCTTTGTTAATTTTTCCACATAATTTCAGGATGAAACAGAGATGCTGATAAACGAAAACAACTAACATAGCAGTAACTTAAAATCCCTCAATGACGGCTTGCTTTCCATTAGATAGTCACAGAAAGCCTAACTGATGGCAGGCTACTCCTTTCCTTTTTGTATCACGGGAAGAATTCTGAGAAACCCTACATTTTACTATCATGGACTTAAACTTCTGCAGTAATCAGGTATCTCTAAGAAATACATTTTGATAAGCACACTTTGAAATAATAGAATGTCTTACTTTGTGTAGTGTCCTGCCAGCCAATCACTCACCAATAAGTGCGCCACACACAGAGAGTAATTTTACAGGTCTTTATTCCACTGCGTGTAAGTCAGAACTCAACATTCTAAGCCTGCCTTCACCTCATCCCTCCAATGCTTACCTCACAGGCCTCCAGTATACAGTGGGAACCAAAAGAGTTCAAGCGTTCTTTTATTCCAAGACACTACATCTCCCGCTTTGTTTAAATAAAAAGTCAAAACTTTCAAAAATAGCTAAATTAATAAATACATAAATAAATATGCAACTCAATACATGAATAAATACATAGATACACAAGCAATTACAATTGTTCAATTAAGCATCATGGCGCCTGAATAATCTTTCCCGATCATGTCAATGGAAACTGGCAGTCAAACTGCCAGTAATCTGCACAGGTAAAGTCCAATTATCAGCGGATACAGAGTCATTAACAGTCTGTCTAGGTCCAGTCTCTACACTGACATCGATGTTTGGTGAATGATGGGCCACAAGTCGAAAATGAGGGGAATCTCCCGTAAGGGACTTCCCAGGATGGTGGGCAGTCACCATGTGTCCTTTGGTGTTTGTGATAGTAATGGGTTCAACCTGAAAAGCAGCATCAGATTTCCTTCTTCTGTATTGTCTAACAAGCACTCAATCTGATGTACTTTGCATGACATTGTTGGTCAACATATATTTTCATCTTCTGTTTGTGACCAAAGTCCCTACTTGAATGTCTTCCTCATTCTTAGATCTGAGGTTTGTCCATCATGGCTCTTCCAAACATGAGAGTTGCAGGGCTTTCCCCTGTTGTTGAGTGAAAGGTTGAACACTAAGCTTGAAGGGTAGTGTTCAAAACAGCTTTGAGGTTAAGATTCTCCAATGCAGCACTCTGAACAGCTTTGTTTAGAGTACTCATAAAGGGGCATTCCTTAGACCAAGTATGGACTTCTAATTTGGAAATATCTAAGTTCGCTATCTCACCATGCACCTGGTCGGATCACCATCTTATTACATTTGTTATATCTAGCATCCCCCCTACTAAAAATGTTCAGATAAAAAACAACCTGGCTAGAAACTGGAACCGCACTAATATGGACGAATTTTGCTCAATACTAGCGGCCACAGCCCCTACTGCGGAAAAAACTCTCCACACCCAGGCAATAGATATTACAGCTTGGCTTGAATCAGCTAGTAATCGCATTGCCCCTTTTAAGAAAATCAAGACTATGCGACCCCACGATGCCCAACGATGGTTCTCCAATGATTTAAAATTAAAAAAACTTGCACTACGGCAAGCAGAATGTAGATGGAGACACGACTACTCCTTGGATAAAAGAGCCTTCTATGTTACTCTGCTCAAAGATTATAAAAACGCAATCCTTCAGACTAAGGCAGAATACTTCTCTGCAAAGATTATAAATTCAGCAAATAAGTCCAAAGAGATTTTCTCCATAGTCAACGAACTCACTAACCCAGACAGGGTCATAGCGAAACCTATTCCCACGCAACCCCTATGTGACTCGCTCAATTCTTATTTCATTAACAAAATTACTATGATTAATATTAGTATTCCTCCAGCCTCCTCCTCTATAGCCCCCCCAGTTCCTGGCAAAAATTCACTTGTATTTAATGAAATTCCCCCAATATCAAAGGAAATCTTTTTTGGTCTACTAAAAAAAGTTAGTTCTGGCTCTCCCACTGACTGTTGCCCACCTCATATTCTACGTGAGGCTTTCCTCCCTGCCACGACCCCCCCTATCATTTCTTAATAATTCACTAAAACTTGGTATTGTCCCTGACACCTTCAAAAGTGCTGAGATCATCCCGATTCTGAAGAAACCCAACTCGGATCCCTGGATGCTCAGTAACTACCGCCCATCTCCCTGCTGCCTTACCTGGGGAAAATCCTAGAAGCTCATGTGGCAAACTGCCTGAGTTCCTTCATTGAACAATCTCATTTCTTGGACTCTCACCAGGCAGGCTTTAGGCCAGCACATTCAACAGAGTCCGTCATCCTTGCAGTTATGGATGAACTCAGAGGGGGGATGGACAGAGGCCTCACCCAGGCCCTGGTACTCCTGGATCTGTCAGATGCTTTTGACACGGTCGAGCATGATATTCTGATCAACCGTGTCACTAACGCCAGGATCCAGGGCCTGGCATTGAGGTGGATCTCTTCCTTCCTTAGAAACCGGTTCCACGCTGTTCGCCTTGCGAATTTCTCCTCCCAGAAAGTGAAATTAACATGTGGGGTCCCTCAGGGGTCTTCCCTCTCGCCCCTTCTGTTTAACTTATACCTACTTCCCCTGATCTGGTCTCTACGCGAGAGAAAGGTTGTTACTTTCAACTATGACGACGACCTTCAGTTGGTGTTTGACATTAATCCTACCATCTCCTCATCGTTCAATTTCCAGTCTACGCTGAGCGTTATTAGTATCTGGATGAATGACAACCAACTGAAATTAAATCCCAACAAAACTGAGCTCATTCTTACAGGTGGACTAGCAAATCCATGGAATGCCAATTTCTGGCCTCCTATGCTAGGTAGTCCCCCACTACCCGCAACTTATGTTAAGAGTCTAGGGATTGTGATTAGTAACGATCTCTCCATGAAGGCCCAGATAGGCTCAGTGGTCTCGGCGTGCTTCTTCCATCTTCGCAGAATCTGGAAGATTAGCAGATTCTTAACCACGGAGGCCTTATCCTTGACTATTCTTGCCCTGGTAATGTTGCGTATTGATTAAGCAAACTCACTTTATGTTGGCATCCCCGCATATCAATTACAACGTTTGCAGTTGGTGCAAAACCATGCAGCCAGATAAATCGCCCGCCAAGCCATACGACACCACGGTAAACCCCTGATGAAGAGCCTTCGCTGGCTTCCAGTGGCTAAATGCTGCGCCTTTAAGCTGGGATGCACCACATTCAAAGCCCTAGCGGGGAACGGCCCTACCTTCATCTCTTCCAGGATTCAGCGCTATACTCCCTCTCGAGAATTGCACTCCTCCAACTTAAATCTGCTGACCACTCCCGTATTTAAACGCAAAAAACACGGAGGGCTCAGATTTGCGGTCTTAGCTCAGCAGCTCTGGAACTCGCTCCCTGTGGAAGTGAGGCTGACGGCCTCTTATGCACAGTTCAGGAAACTGCTTAAAACTTTTCTCTTTAATCAGGCATATCTGTAAGCCAAATGTATCGCTGTCGCAGCTCCTCTCCTGCTTATTAGTGCCATAAAACCGTTTGGTGTACGTGCGCTGTATAAATATATTTAACATAACATAACATAACTCATGAACCGTTCTACCAGGCTATTGGCCTGGGGCCAAAGAGGAGGGCTTTTTTGATGCTTTATATTGAGGTGATTTAGAAAGTCTTTAAATTTTCGACTATGGAAATGTGGGCCATTGTCAGACTTTAATACTGCAGGCACACCCCAAGTCGCAAAGATGCCATACAGTTTTTGAATGACCTTTTCATGTTTAGTGGCTGAAAGGTTTTCCAGCAATGAAAGTGGGAGTATTCATCAATAATGACCAGAAGATGATGTCCATTCTCAAGAGAAATCAATAGCAATTCTCTCCCAAGCATGATGTTGAAAGTCTGACATGTTCAAAGAGTGCTCAATGACTTGAGATGAAAGATAGTCGCATATATGACAAGTCTTTAATTCTTTTTCAACCCTTTTGTCGAGATACAGAAACCAGACTCAGTCACAGAGAGCTCACTTGGTGGCAACTATTCTTCGAAGTCCCTCTTGGGCGACAGTGATTACTTGTTGTCTCAGACTCTTAGGAATATAAAATGTATGTACCTTGCTAAATTTGACCTTCTTGAGTCACTGAAAGTTTATCTCTTACATTTTTGAGCTTCAAATACTTTGGGGCATATTCATAAGCCTCTATCGCCACAGGAACTTCACTTTTTTCGACGTTCCTGTGGCGATAGGGGCTTCACCTATTCACAAGGCAGCGTTAAGCCACTTAACGTGGCTTAACGCTGCCTTGTGAATAAGGCCCCCTTTCACGCTATACTTAGTGTGAAAGGGGAGGGCAATGGGTGTTGCTGTGGGTGTTCCACCGCAACACCCATTGCTTCTGATTCTCCCCCCTATTCACAAGAGCAGCATAAATAGGAGGCAACGCCAGAATTAATACCAGGGAAAACCTGGTCTGAACCTGGCGAAGCGAGGAGAAATGTTTAATTTCTCCTCGTTTTTGCTGTTTTCATGTGTGCTGTGTTGTGCAGCACCCATGAAAACAGCAAAAGGCCAATGATTGTGTATGTACAGGAAGGTCCTCCTTCCTGCACATAAACAATCATTTTTTGAAAATGCCGTTTTGCAACTTGTGCGTGTGCTGCATTATGCTGTACACATAGAAGTCACAAAACGGCATTTCAAGATTGTTTATGTGCAGGAAGGGGGACCTTCCTGTACATACACAATCTTCCCTTGCACGCAGACACCCTTGCACCATGGTGCAAGGGTGCCTACGTTGGTGCTAAGCTGTTACACTTAGCGCCAGTGCAGGGGGAAACGCAAGGCTGCACCATATCCTTGTGAATGTGGTGCAGCCTTGCGTTTCTGAAGTGGCGAAGTGAGGCGTTAAGCCATGACGGCTAATGCCTCACTTCGCCACTTCCTTGTGAATATGCCCCTTATTGTCATTTGTCAAAGATCTGGAGTGCTGGTTCCACGATGGATGAGTAATCATTCCCTTCAATCTTAACATGTCACCACTTGGCTCTTGGCAAAGACAATTTGTTCTAAAGACATTGCAGCTAGTGTGCTTAATTTCACAATAAAATTGATCTAGGCCTCCGCTGTCTGAGATGGGGTACCAGGACTTCAATTTTTCAATTCAATTCAATTCTAGGACTTTATAATGGCACTCTTGAAAAATAATCAGCCGGATTCTGGTCTTGCCCTGGATGATGAATAATTGTGTTGTTTTATTCTTGTAACCTCGAACCCCAACTTTCAATTTGAGGAGGAATTTTGGCTTTGGGATTGCCAAATATCATCAACAGTGCTTGATGATCAGTCACTACAGTGAAAGTCTTTCCGTACAAGAAAACATGAAAATATTTACAAGCCCAGACCACAGCCAAAGTTTTTTCTCAGCTTGTGAGTAAACACTTTCTGTTTGTGACAAGCTCTTACTGGCATATGCCACGATATGTCTCAGGACATTGAGCTGTCGACTGTGCTGCGCAAGGATTGCGCCCAACCCTACAAGGCTCGCGTCAACTACAACCTCTGTATGTAGTTTGGGTTCAAAGTAGATCATTTCAGTGGCTCTCTCTATGGCTTGCTTTATTTGTTGAAGGCTCTTCAAAACACTCACTGACCAATAAAAAGATGTGTTCTTCTTTGTTAGCTCTCGTAATGGTTCACTGACTGTAGAAAAGGCTCGTAGGTATCTCAAACAGTAACTGGCCAGTCCAAGTAAGGATGGTTACTGAGACATGTCTTGTGGGGGATCTACAGTAGACAATGCTTGCACGTTTGCTGGATCAGGTTTCATACCCCATCAGAAAGGACATGGCCAAAAATGTCAAGCTTTTCTTGTGGAATTCATATTTCTCTGCATTCAGAGTTAAGCCTGCATTGGTCAACAAACAACATACTTGCAAGAGAGCTTTGTCATGTTCTTTCTGTGGGACTCAGAAAACTAATATGTCATCACTATAGTTAAATGCATTTACTACAGGCTGTATGATATGCTGAATTACGTCTTGGAAAAGTTCTGCAGCAGAGGATACTCTAAACCTCAATTGCTTATAGGGAAACAGACCAATATACATAGAAAAGGTTGTAATATACCTAGAGATTTCTTTAACTTTAATTGGTGATATTGAGTCGAGAGACGTGCTACGTTATTATATCCTCAATGTGCAGACAGGATTGTCTCACTCTCTGAATTACCTTGTTGTCCTCACGCAGGTCAACGCATATGCATACAGCTCCTTCACTGCCTCTTTTGGGGCACTACTACAATGGGAGAAACGCATAGAGTCGGACCAGTGGAGCGTTCAATGATGTCAGGTTTAAGAGACAAATTAAGTTCCTTTTCAACAGCCACTTGCAAGTGAAATACAATTTGTCTGTGTCTTTGAGCAACAGCATGAACATCCTTATTTATGTGTAACTTTACTTTTATTGTTTTGAGTTCTCCTAGCCCATGAAATAATGAAGGAAATTGGCTTACAATTTCATGATGAGCATTCATATTGTAATTCACTGATATCAGTCCCATATCAGCTGCAGCATTAAAACTCAGCAAACAGGCACATGAAGCTATTCCTTGAAGTACATGAATAGGTTCTTGTACCACATTTTCTTGTATTTCATCGTGTCTATAAAGGATCCTTGACTCTCTAAGGGCATTGAAGCATCCCATGTGTATACTTTTATTTTTGACTTGTGATAACAGAGACAGTTCTTGATACTTCTCCACAAGAATGATATTTATTGATGCACCACAGTCAATTATGAATGGTATTGAACAGCAATTTATTTTGAGAGTTATCTTTGGACAATGTTTGAATGTGTTTGATGCTTCTCCATGTCGATTTTTCTTCACTTTGAGTTTTTTCTCACATTTGGCCAGTCCCACATGTGCATATCTTTCTGAGGTAAACATTGACATCACACAATTATCATTGTCACTTTCACTGGAAACTGAGACTAGTTAACTCTTTGTCAATGATTTGAATGATCATTGACTTCATTTGGTGTCAATTTGCCTCAGTTGGTGTGACCGCTTGGCCTTGTGGGAGCACGTCGAATGCTGCTGAGGTAGTGTTCGGTTGGGCATTTTGTCTTCATGTTGTGACACACTTATTTTTCTCTTCGCCCTCCAAGTCATCACAAAATGGTTCACTTTGCCACAGCCGAGGCATGTTTGTCCAATGGGGGGGCATTTACCTTTGTGTGGAAATGACAATTTGCTCTGTAACACATTCTCTTTTTCTGTGGAGACATCGCTTTGTGTCCCTCAGCCTTGTACCTTGGCTTACTTATCATGCTGATGACTGATGCACTTTGGGCACCTCCAGCTTCCATGTCAGTTGCTTGACAATCAGCACGCTCTTCAGCGTAAGCAGCCTTGAGGATTTGTTCTCAACTCAGAGTTTCCGTCAGCATTCTTCGTCAAAAAGTATTTGACAGATGCCCGCCCATTACTCTGAGGCGGGTTGCTTTCTTGTCATTAAATTAATTGAATTTACAGTGCTTCACAAGAACATCTAGTCTCTCCACAAACCCATTGATGGTCTCACCTGGTCTCTGGCACTCCTGACTGAATATGTCTCTTTAGTAATCCACATTTGGCACTGGATTAAACTTTACATTCAATGCTGTTTTGATTTGTTCATACATCACTTCACCTTATTGTGGTACATATTTCATACCTTCTTTCACTCCTTCCCCATCCATGTTATTATAATTTTGCTGTGAATGTTAGAATTCAATATTCTAAGCCTGCCTTCAACTCAACCCTCCAACGCTTATGTCACAGGCTTACGGTATACAGTGGGAGCCAAAAAATGTCCAGTGTTCTTTCATTACAAAACACTACACTTCGGATCTGTTTGCCTTGTTTGCAGGTTTTTTCTACTTAGCATCATTCAACAGACACTGGCACTTTAACACATTAAGTTTATATCAGATAAAAGAGGCGATGTTGGCTTAAATCTAATCTCTGATTTATCTTTTGGAAATGGGCCTGCCTTGGGCCCCAGATACCAGCTGCATCTCTAACCTCAAGGATTTGGGACCCAACAGCGGCACCGGCCCAGAGAGCATGGCCACTTTCAAGCCTGTGTAAAACACACCCTGCTCGATCCTTCCCACCAGAAAATGTCCTTGCACTTGTGTTCACCTGAAGCCACCGAAGGTCCCTTCTGCATGGATCACAACAGTTTTCTATCAAAGGGTCTTTTTACTTCCACAAGCCTGGATGCCACTTACTAACAGGAACAGGCAATAGTCAGTCAGTTAGAAGTCAGCCTATCAAAGAAATGATTAGAGCTCTGTGACAAAAGGTATCACTTAGGGCGAAAAGTGTTACAGCAAACAAATGATGGTCGGAATGCTGACAATGCAAACATTCTCCCCCAGTCAAAAGATCTGGGTTAAATCCATCGTTCTTTTGCCCACAACGCCACCCCAGTTTGGACCCAGCCATATGCAAATCAGTCTTGACCCTGTGCCCCATGGGAACAGTCCAGACCGAACTGCCAGGCCAGGTCCTCCCTGGACCGGAAACACGCATCCTGGGACCGGTTTCAGGGTATGTCACCCTTCTTCAGCCAGGCTAGCTTAAATCCAGTGGCACAGTGAGCAAGGGACCCACGTCTGGGCATACCCATCCCACTTAGGGCGAAAAGTGTTACAGCAAACAAATGATGGACGGAATGCTGCCAATGCAAACATTCTCCCCCAGTCAAAAGATCTGGGTTAAATCCATCGTTCTTTTGCCCACTACGCCACCCCAGTTTGGACCCAGCCATATGCAAATAAGTCTTGACCCTGTGCCCCATGGGAACAGTCCAGACCGAACTGCCAGGCCAGGTCCTCCCTGGACCGGAAACAAGCATCCTGGGACCGGTTTCAGGGTATGTCACCCTTCTTCAGCCAGGCAAAAGGTATCACTGTCAGGAGTTGGCTCAAGGAAAGATAAAGATTAGGAAAGCATGGCGCAAGGTGCATTGGAATACATGTCAGCAACTCAAAGCAAGTGGAAGAACCTTGAGGTGTGTACCTCGTGGACTCAAGGTCTTGTAATGGTTGAATTGGTTATTGCAACTTTGCTGATGGGAGGTATAGGGGTAAATCATTGCACTGTTTGTCTGGAGTGCACGGTTCTCTGATAAGACTGACACTCATTGAGGCTGGTATGGCCATAATTCGAATAGGAATTGAAATATTTTAGCGGTAGAAGGAAGGGGCCTCTTCCAAGCGGAACAGTTTAGATGACTATATACGGTTCTAAGTACACCGAAAGGCATGAGGAGGGTGCTGTCTGACTGACACCATGGCTGGCCTGATCCGTTCAGCAGCTGCAACAATGTTGCTGTGTTTTGTCAACAGAGATTTGTATAGCTTTGAATTATGAGTGGCTTTGCTTTGCAGATCAGTCCGGTTTAAGTACTCTCACTTTCTGTTATGCCAGATTTTGTCACAGACTGGAGTCTATTTTCTTTTAGAGGTTGTGATAGTTGCTATCATTCTTTATACTGTTGTGAGCTTGGTGATTACCACCAAATATACAATTCAACTTAGGTTTATGTGTTCACTGTTCTACTTAATGTGCTCTTTTGGTTGTTTTCTGTTATCTACTGGCACTATGGTGTAGACTGCAACTCTGAAATACTTGTATCATTTGCACATCTCTGCTCACCGAAGTGTATGCCCTGGAAGTGTGCACTGTTGTTTGTTGTTTATTTATATGTGTGCTGTTGCGAGCGTTATGACACTCAACTGTATTGAATATCTGAGCTATGTTGGATAGTGCACAAGTTAGAGTCTTATGCTTAATGTCGTGTGTTTATTTGTTCTTGTTCTGAAAGGGAAAGCTGTTATAAGTGTGGTAACACCCAAGATGTCGGCTTATGTACTTTTTGTCATCTCTTTTCCTTTCCAGGAGTCATGGGTGGACTGCCACTGCCCTTGTGGATTCTGCAGCAGCTCAATTTTCACATCAACACTGGTGCACTCCCTTCCTTCTGCCCATATTACTAGGGTCTGATTATAATACAATGATGGTTCATTTCATCAGTTGCATTCCATCATTAAGCCCTCCACTTTTTAATCCTTCCACCCAAAGGTCTCGGGACTTCCATTACCATGTTTACTTTTTGGTCTCTTCAAGGCTGGGGGCCATCAGAAAAAATAAAGACCTTAAGGCACTTCCACCTTAGGTATCACCATCACCTAATTAATACAGGTTGTCAGAGCTCCCTGTAAAGATTCTATACCGGAGAAGAGAGCTCATCTTGGGGGATAAAGTAGCCTTGCCTGGATTTTCTGATGGAAAATGTAGAGGTAACAAGTGAGACCAGTCAGGGTACAATGTGGGAGACACATAATTAAAAAACAAAACTCTCTTGAAGTGTGACAGTAATTTCCAGGAGTAAATCTTCAAATGCTCTGACCTTCCCAATCCAGTAGCTCCCATTCCCAAACAGTGTCAACAAGCTATAAGATCTGATCCACAATTTCAATGAAACAGACACAAAAACAAAAATAAACAAATGTACTGCCAACATAACCTGCTTACCAAGAGACCACATCAAAATATTCCTGCATGACAAATTTCAAATGGAATTTGCTGCAAATGGACAGCTACTTTATAAATACTAAGATCTGCTTTTTGCCCTGAAAAGCATTGCATTAATAAAATGTGGCAGAATACCCTTTTTATGTTACAGGTACTTCAAGGAAATATTCAGCTCCTTATCTGGGTACATCAGCAGCCACTTTTTAGAAGGCATGACCTGATGTTCCTTACTGAATTTTTGAGAGAACAGTGCCTGTAGCATGTCTTTTTTTTTAAATAAGGCTACCTCACCCAAGTTCACCCTCACAATCCCTCTAAGCCCTTCCTTCCACACTATCTCCACTAGGACTCCCTCAGCTGGATCAGCCACAATCCCATGTACCCTTTCCCCTAGGACTCCTGTTCAGAACCACAATGCCAAAAGAAATAGCTTCACCACATATGGCCATTGGGGAAGACACTGAAGCACTAGTGCAGGAGTGGCTCCAACACATGGGAGAATTAACAGGCACCTGAAACAAGGATGGGGCAAACCAAGCCAGTGTGTTAAGCACAATTGCCCACACAGACATCTGATCTAACATAACTGCCTGTCCCTGATTCAGATAAGAGTACACCAGGAATGGACAAGCCCATACCACTGTTCTCTCAAAATGTTATACTTCCCCTTCAGATCCACTCACCCTTGTGCAGGTATACTGCACCTCATTGCCCCACAAACCTAGACAAATGCCATCAATCCCAAATGCTCTATCAAGTCATGCTAACAGAGCCACCTTCATCTGATCCCTCCCTTTTGTAATCCATCAACAATTCACAGCCCCTGCTCTCCAACTTTTACTAGCACCCCCAGGGTCCCAACTTTAAAAAATGGAGCAAGAATGTCCTAAGCAAAAGTAGGAAAGTCCATGACCCACCGCAGCTCAAATGTAGCACCCCAGTGGGGACTAGACTACATTAAACCAGGTGTGCCACTATGCTCAGACGACCTCATCGAGACCCCCAGTAACTATCCCGGACAGGATCAGGGATAGGACAAAAGTTAATAAGCTGAAAAAGGGATGGCGCAGATTAGGAAAAACAGAACCTAGCAGGTCATTGTAACAGAGAAAGATAATATCGAGGGAGGGGAGGGGGGAAAAAGTAAAATAAAGTTGGAGTAAAAACATAAGGCTAGGGGAGAATATAAATATACATAGAAAGCCAAAGTGGATGGATCATATATGAAGCAACTTATGTAAATTTAATACAAACTTCTGGAATCTCATTGTACACTCAACCCATGTTGTCAGAGGCCATATACGGAAGCCCAGGACTCTTCCCACATTGGATTTGGTATTCAAGTTATGAGTTGCATGGATATTGTGGAATTTGAAGACTTTGGAACTAATTATTATTATTTTTTTATTTTTTTAAAGTTTTGCAACAAATATCCAGCATAACATATACAGTAGATGGGTAGATACATGCTTAATATTGGAATTAAGGTAGCATATAGATACATAACAGTGTCTGGAATGACATAAATCACAGTAGGCATTTTACACATTAACCACTGGCAACAGATCCACAGATGCTATCCAGAACTTTATCTGAGTAGATATGGTACATAATATTGGATGTAGAGTATGTATGCGTCATGAAGAGGCGGCCGGAAGTCAAGTATTGCGTTGAACTGCTGACATCACGTGTAGTGTTCATAGCCTCAATCGGGTGTTCCAGGAGGTACGCCTTTAGGGGGGCCCAAATATCACGAGGACATGAAGTGAGAGGGAGGAATTCAGCATATATGTATGTTTGTTCCTGCCAGAATAACATGTCTTTAATCCACTCCTTAAATGTGGGTGCCCTGCCTCGCCCCCATCTACACCCTATTCACCTTTTAGCCAATAGGAGACCAAATGAGACAAATTTGCGTTGTGCTGCAACTAAGTTTTCTGTGTAGCCTAGTAGTGTCAGTATGGGAGATAACTGGAGCTTCAAGGAAGTCATCTGCTCCAACGCTGTAATCACTTGTCGCAAGTAAGCTTGGACAGCGTGACATTCCCAGGCCAGGTGCAGGAAGTCTGCGGCCCCCATACCACACCTATCGCAATTATCATTATCACGTAGTTTATATCTACACATTTTGACCGGGGTGTAGTATGTGCGGTGCAGAAATTTGTAATGTGTGATGCGTAAGCGTCTACTAGAGGAGACCTGTTCTGTCTGAGTACAACAATATTCCCATTGCCTATCAGTAATGTCATGTCCCATTTCAGCAGCCCATTTGTCTCTAGCAGCACAAGGGGTCAAGGCTGGGCTGATGTATAGGCTGTGATATAATGTAGAAACTAAGTGTGAGGCAATGTCTGTGCGTATTATTGTGCGTAATGGGGCGACCTCCTGGGGTTCCAGTGGATATGAAGGGGTAAACTCTTTAATGCCTTGTCGCACCCTGACGTATAGGAAAATATCCATGGGGGAGGGCGGTTGCTTTGAAAAGAGTTGTTGGAGTGTGCGGAATTTCCCATTTAAATAAAGATCTCCCCAGCAGGTGATGTCGTATTTAGCTTTTGGGGCATATTATCAACGGCCAGCGATAATTATCGCTGGCCGTGCTTAGCGATAGATTTCTTATCGCTGGCTATCTCTGGAAATTATCGCCCTGGTAGCGCGTTATTAACAAAACGCTTCTCCAGGGCGATAAAAATTCCAGAGATAGCAAGGTTATCGCCGTTTTGCAGGGAACATCGCTGGTTTTCCAGCGATGTTCCCTGCAAACGGCGATAACCTTGCTGATACGACCCTGTGGTCGTATCAGCAGAATCCACCCCTATGTTAGGGATGGCTAAGTCGGGATTATAGCAGACGTTAGATTTTGGCGAAAACGGCCGTTTTCGCCAAAATCTAACATCTGCTATAATCCTGTGGGCTGCCTTGTAAATATCGCGATGTGCACATCGGCGATATTTACAACGTAGCCCATCTGGGGTACGCCCAGGAACGCCCACTTTGCATCTCATTAGAGATGCAAGGATGGGCGTTGGGGGAAAGGGCGATAGTGCAGGGATAGCGCCTACCTTGCTGATTAGGCGATAGAATTATCGCCGCTTTCCGTCCGAAAACGGACGCTAAAGCGGCGATAATTGACTATCGCCTGGTTGTTAATATGCCCCTTAGTTTTTTTAAAGGCGCCTTCCTGTAAGACCAGCATTTTGGGGTGGTAGACCAAGGGAAGCAGAGGTGAGTATAACATAGGGGCTTGTAGACGTCTAGCAATGTGCTGCCATGCTTTCACCGTGCAGTCGACCAATGATGGTTCAGCCTCCCGGGGGGTAGTTGTGATCATTATGGCACCTTCCAGCGGAACAGGATCCGCCAGCCAATCCTCGGTAGCCACGTTAGGTGTGTATCTAGGGGGGTGGAACCAATAATGGGCGTAATGAGCCAAGTGCACAGAGGTAATATAGTTCAAAATTAGGGATGTCCAATCCTCCCTTGGAATAGGGTCTAGTAAGTGTTTCCCACTGCAGCCGAGGTTGTTTGCCACCCCATGTCAGTCGGATCAACTCCGAGCTAAGTGCGGAGAAGAAAGTCCTGCCCGGGTTATACGGAATATTTAGAAAGAGGTATAATAATTTGGGGAGGATGACCATTTTTATGAGAGAGGTACGACCGGCCATGGAAAGTGGGAGAGCAATCCATCTTGTTATACTACTTGTTATATTATCCAATGCTCTGCCATAGTTGAGCCTCATCAGTTCTTCACAGTCAGCTGTGATGTGTATACCTAAGTATTTCACTTCCGAAGTGCACCATTCTATGGGTAAAATCAGGGGTGAACACTGCCGCCGAGGTAGTGAGGGGAAAAATCTGCGATTTCGCCCAATTAATATTGATGCCGGAGAGTCCCCCGAATCGCACAAATTCATGAAGCAGTGGATTGAGGTTATGAAGAGGTTCTCTGACATATAGGGTAACGTCATAAAGAACTCGACAAGGAGAATTCTCTACCTATTCAATATGAGTTATGCAATGTGTCAATGATGTAACCACAGACAAACCAGTGCAAAGAATAAGAAATACAAGTGAACCAGAAATATAGTTAGAAAAGTATAAAAAAAAGTTTCTTTGATCAATATACTTGTTAAATATATAATATCACAATAAGTCAAAAAATTACAAAAACACATCCCACCAGCCACTCATACAAACTTCAAACATACGAATTCATTTATACACATTCTCACACGTCTAGTCCATATAGTCCATTCATACACAACAAACAATGATATGAAGTGACAAATAGAGTGTCTCATATGTCAGGACAAAATACATAAAAATAGATATACATCAAGGATATTTGGTTAACAGAGTCGGCATCTAGGGTATGCCCAACACAGAGTTAAATACATGAAATCGATGAAAAAGACTATCTAGTGTCTCATATTATTCCAACAATTGGAATCCTGCGCCGACGTGCGTTTCGAAATTGGGCTTCACCTTCCTCAGGGCATCCAAGTTAGAGACACAGAAAGAAAAACGGTGAGGTGTGCCTGAAGTTCAAAGAGCATTCCAACTATGCGAGGAATTGGCATATTGAGCAGATTGAAGGAACAAGAAGGCCATAATCGTGAGCACATCAAACGATATTCTGGGTGTGTAACAGGCCAGCGCACGAAGCTAATTGGAAATATAGGAGGGGAAAACGGGATCTATAGAGATCTGTAGATGGCAGGCCAAACAGGACAAGGCTACTTAGCATATACATAAAATCAAATCATCTTGTGATAACGAGAAGCCTGTATAGGCAGGATGTAGTTAATATCAGGCGGTTTGTGAAGTCCGGCAGGAATTGCCGGTACGTAGTAGTAGCTAGCAGTAAAGAGGCCGTCAGAGCATGAGAGCTCCAGGGGCTGTAGGGTAATGTCATCAGCATAAAGGGAAATGAGTATTGGGCGGAGGAAGCAGCGTAATGCCTTATCCTGATGGTGTTGCCTAATTTTGGCCGCAAGAGGCTCTATTGCTAGCGCAAAGTGGGGAGAGCGGGCAACCCTGCCGGGTGCCCCGAGTAATAGAGAAGGAGGAGGAAGTGTGTCCATTAATTAGAACCTTTGCTTCCGGAGCAGTGTACAAGAGACGTATCCATGACAGGAAACCTTTCGGGAGCCCCATACATTGGAGAATGATGAATAGGTAGTCCCATTCAACTGAATCAAAGGCCTTAGTGGCATCTAAGAAGACCGCCACTAGTGCCAGCTGTGGATCTACATTTTGTAGGATGGAAAAAATGGTACGAAGATTATATGATGTCGCCCTACCTGGAATAAAACCAGCCTGATCCGGAAGGACTAATTTCTCCATCAGGAGGATGAGTCTGTTAACAAGTATTTTGGCGAGGATTTTCGCTTTGTTGTTAATTAGAGAAAGGGGACATTATGAGTCACATATGTTCGCAGGTTTACCAGGTTTCAGGAGAGAGGTAATGAGAGCCTCCCTCATTGAGCCGGGAAGAATCTCCAGTTCCTGATCCTCCTCGTAGACTAGTTTTTGTATTGGGAGCAGTTGATCAATATAGGTTTTATAGAAATCGATGGGGAGGCCATCGGAGCCGGGGGCTTTCCCCGATTTCATCTGCATAATTGCAGCTCTTATCTCATCACTTTCAAGAGGTGCTGCGAGAAACTCTCTCTGAGAGTTCCCCAGCCAGCCAAGAGCTATGTCTTTCAGGTACATGAAGAGATCAGGAGGCTCGGTTCTGCGAGTGCTATGTAGGTCTGCGTAAAAATTGGTAAAGACATTAAGGATTTCGAGACTGTCTCTATGTCGTGCACCAGCGTTATCCTCAATTTCTAGGATGTAATTGGAAAAGCGGGCCGTCGAATTTCCACTGCCAAAGCTCTGCCCGGCCTCTCTCCCTCTCCGTACTTACGCGCTGTAAAGTATTTTCCCTGGAATCGAGCTTCGTGCTCAGCAGTGTCCTTATATTCAGAGAGTTTTTCTCTAAATGTTGCTTGCTGAGACTCGGAGGTGTCCTGCCAGAGGCCACCTTCTAACTGCTTCAGGTCCTCCTCAAGCCTCCGCAGACTGCGTCGGATGTCTCTTAAGATGCGAAGCTTTTGGCTATGCAAGAACCCCTTATCGTCACTTTGAAGGCCTCCCAAACCGTGCTTATATGCGTAACAGAACCTGAATTTCTCTGGAAGAAGTCAGTTATTTCTGCGCCAAGTTCAGTCTTGAATGCAGTATCTAGCAGAGCCTCTGGCATGAGTTTCCAACATCTAGGAGTGGCGATCGAATTGGGGGGTGAAACCGTCATACGGACTGGGGCATGATCAGAATAAGTTCTGGCTAAATGTTCAACAGCATTTATCCGTGGAACAACACCTCGGGGAAACAGCCCAGTAATCTAAACGGGCCCAGGTAGAGTGTGCCGCTGTATAGTGTGTGCCTTCTCTCCCGTTAGGGTGAACATGTCTCCAAGCATCAGTAATTCCATGAGCGGGGAATATGCTTGCCAATATACCCTGCACTTTGGTGTAGTGGTGAGGGAGCGGGCTAGATCTTTCAGTGGTGGGGCATAATGTAGTATTAAAGTCTCCCCCCAGATGATATGAGTGGAGCCTACCTTTAGAATTTGCCCCCATAGTGTAGTGAAATAGTCCGGATCATCCACATTTGGCCAGTAACTACATACCAGTGTGATAGACTGTGTATCCAATGTACCCCAAAGAATACAGCTCCTACCTATTGAATCATGATATGTCCCACCCACGATGAAAGGGGTGTTCTTTTTGATAAGTATCACTGTGCCTCTGGAATAGGTAGAGTACGATGAAAAGACTTGGTCTGCGGCCCACTTGCAGGCGAAACCAGGAGAGCGGTGCGGGTCAAAGTGTGTCTCCTGCAGCATGGCAATGTGAATTTGGTGTCGATCGAGATATGTAAGTATTTGCCTATGTTTCCGGGGGTTTCCCAATCCTCTGATGTTCCAAGTGATGAAATTTAACTTTAGTCCTTCAGTATATGGGTTCATAACAGAGCTAACTTTGTTTATCATTATGTGTTCCGGACTTAAAGCCGTGGATATGCTTCTCGATGTATGTTGGCATGTCTACCTTCGGGAGAATAACAGTGGTGTAAACTTGAATTAACCTTTCCCATCCCTCCCCCTCCCACAACAGCACCCCAATCGTGCCGGCATTTTGTTGCCCACCCATCTCCCAACTAACCCTCGGCATTGCAGTCCAAATCAAATACCCCAACAGAAAAACGGTAATGGTAACACCCACGAGGGGGTCGCTAGTGGGCAACGAGTTCTCCTTTCTCCCAGAGCTGTAAAGACAGCCTCTCAGCAGCGGGGGATAGAGGGGGAGAGAGGGGTGCTTGGCATTGTCCAAATTATTAACATATTATATAATGTGCCTGTCAACCAAAAATTAAGTGCATGTTTGCTGCGTGTAACACTTATCTGTCTCTCGACATCGACCCAACAAGCAGATCGTCTAGGAGACGCGACTTGTTTCTTTCACTGGAAGTAGTCCGCAACCAAATGTCGCCACTAAGGCCCACAAAGCTAATGATGAGATGCAAACAAAGACATGTTTATGAGGAATTGTCTCCAGTGTTAAAGTTCTTGACCTTCATATTCAGACAGTTGAGGGGGATGAAGATCTGGAGCGGCGTTCTGTGGAGTCACGGTACGGTGGATGTTTCTTGACATTTTTGAGAAAGTCATCTACTTGTTGTGGATTTGTGAAGAAATATTGTCTACTCTGGTATGTAACCCACAGACGTGCCGGGTACATAAGCGCGCATTCAATTTGTGCCTTCCGCAGCTTTTGTTTGGCCGGTAGGAATTTACGTCTCGCCTCTTGAACTGCGGCCGTAAAATCTGGGTAAATGGTGAAGTCATTGCCCTCATAGTGAAGTGTCTTTTTCTCTCTAGCCATCTTTAATGATGTGTCGCGATCTCGGTAGTTAAGGAGACGGGCTACATTCGGGCGCAGAGTGCTGCCTGGGGGAGGCCTGGGGCCTAGCGATCGATGTGCCCTCTCCACTATCAGTTGGGAGGAAAAGGCTTCAGCGCCAAAAGTGTCTCATAACAGACGTTCGATGAATTCCTCCATTCGCCCAGTGTCGGTGCTCTCAGGGATCCCAATGACTCGGATGTTATTGCGAGGGCTTCGCGTCTCAAGGTCCTCATTTTTAGCAACAATGACTTTGAGAAGTTTGTCCATTTGTGCCACTTGTTGTTGTACTTGGGTCGTAGCATCCTCATTGTCAGAGATCCACCTCTCCACCTCTTTGATTTGCCCATCGTGTTTGTCTACCTTTTGGACTATGAAATCCATGCGACTATTCATGGGGTCCATTTTTCTTGAGATGTCCGTGAGGCTCTATTTCATGGGCAGAATTAAACTTTTGACATCGTCGTCTTGGGCGGCCGGTGGCGTTTGCGGTTGTTCTTCGTTGGGCTGATCTGGGTCATCCGAACTGGACCTTGTGCTAACTTTTTTAGTTTCAAAGAGGAGCTTGGATTGTCGACCATCCGCCCTCCCCATTGTAGGGAGAGTGTTTTTCTTTGTAGGTACAGCAACTAGGAAAGGGGAGGCGTGACGGTATAGCGGTGCTAGAAGGTTAGTGAAGAGGATGTAGAATAACACTGCCGTCAGTGCTCTGCCAAAAGAGAAAGCAGGTGAGTTCGATTCCGTCTATGCGCCAGATACTGATAACGGTTGATGTTCACCTCTTCGAAAGGAGCATTTGACCCAATGATACGAAGTATGAAGAGACTCTGAACCCCGCTGCACCACCTGTCAAAGCGTGGCGGGGGATGGCCTCACTGTGCACAGCAGAATAATGGGTCAAAACCCCAACAGATGTACATTTCTTGGTGGCAGTGGAGCTGGATGTGTCGGTAGCGTGGGTATGTAGAGGAGCGCTACACTACTAGGAGGAAACAGGCCTTCGGCGGTAGCATGCACCGTGTTGTACCGTGTGTTTGTACCGGTGTGTCAGGAGTGGCTTAGCTGACTTTGCAGGTTAATTTGCGGACGCTCCAAGTAATAGACGCATTGCAACCGACACAACAGAGTGTGCGAGGATGAGCTCAGGCCAGCACGGGACCATTGGATCGCCTCTACCGCCCGAAAAGGATCTGAGCAAAATTTGCTTAATGGTGGGATGTCGCAGGCCAGCCAGCCCCCACGCCAGGGCCCAGCAGCAGAGATCTTCATTCCCCGTGCCCGCTTCTACGCTGGGGAGAGATATTAGAGAATGCATGGCAGTACGGCTAGTCCCAACAGGTACAGGGAGCTACAGGTGACAGATCTGGCGTCAGTGCCACACCACTTCGCACATCTGAATCCGTGTAGCAGGCTTCAGATATGATATCCTTGTAAAAGGGCATGCGCTGGCACACAAAACAATCGCGCATCAAGGGTCCGGTGGGGTAATGTAAAAACAAATATGCGTGGATCTGTGTGGGGTCAGAGATTCTCCTGCGCCCTGCAAGAAGGGTGCGAGCATAGGAAGTGGCTGGGCAGCGTGGGTCACAGCAGGCTGAAAGTCTCTTTTATGCAGTATTTGCACCTTCCGCATTTATTTCAATGTGGAAGGGTGCAAGCGGGAGGCCATATGCTGAAATCCGCTGCGGCGAGAAAGTCCAGGAGGCTGCGGGTGTCCGCGCGAGTCCGCCGGGTCCCAGGCACCACGTGGGATCCCCGTGGCTCGCATAGCGACAGCGGCTGGGCACGCCTCCAGCAATGCACCCCATCAGACCCGCTCTCAGAGTGTAGCGCAGCTCAGGAGTGTCCCACAGTGTCCCCGGCCGCTGAACTTCAAACCAGAGCTGTGTGTCAGGTTGAGACACGATAGGCAGGCACTTTCATCGATGGTAGTGTGCTTGAAAGATGGATTATATAAGGATGATGCCGCCAAGCAGCAAGAGCCTCACAGGCGTGCGGCCATCTTGGTCGTGCGCCACCTAGCGCCCCCCCGACTTTGGAACTAATTATAACTGGTGTATTTCAGTGTTTTTAGTTTTAAGTCAGACCTGTATATTAATTGTTGTTTTTAAGTGAATTTCAGACTTTTTTTTAAACATGCGTCAAGGTATTCTAACCAATCCAATTGTGAGTTATTTGATGATATACTCTATTCAATTTTGACCTTTGATAGAGTTTGTAAAAATAGATAAAATTAAAAATCAAAAGTTAAACCTGAAAAGTGTATTGTGTTGTAGTACATTGAATTTGTGCTTTTGCAGATTCGCTTCGGGTTCGCAAATCCACAAAAAAATTAAAAAAGAGTATGTATGTTTAAAAAAAAATAAGATTCCCTATGGTGTTATAGGGTGGCTCTAAAAAGAGCCCTTATTTTCATTATGAGTTTGTTGTAGCTACATGTAAGTGCGGATGCACAGCTTAAGGTTGTTGAGAAAGACTCTGTTCCCATGGATGGCCAACCTAACACAGGCCAACCTAACACAGGACTGGCTTTTGATGAAGACACAGTACAGGCAATACTATTAACACCAAGTATATTAGATACACATATCTCCCAAACATTGTCTCATACAGAGGACTGGACTAAGTTGAGTAACACTAAGAAACAACATGTAAGAACTATTCTACATGCTGCAATTTTGACTGAATATTTAAGAGGGAATATAGCACCTCCCGGGCTGATAGTATCGAATACACCAAGACTTTTCCTTGATAATAAAATCTTTCTCACTAACTGGTCGAAAATAGCCTGGCGCTGTACCAGGGATTGGTTGGTGTTAATAATCACTACAGCAAAAGAGACAGCAGAACAACTGGTAATAGAGATTCAAACTTTGGAAAACCAACTTAAATCAGGAATCCAAGTAACAATCTATAAAAAGAAACTAGAAGAAATATCAAAGAATCTGAATGAGATAAAAGATGATTTAGTTAAGTTTAAAATGACCAAACTTAAGAAAGATCTAGAAAGATTCTCGTTAGAAAAGGTTTATCCCTATATTGTAGACGGTTACCAAACTAGTGCCAACAAGAAGACAAATAAGAGAGGTACTCGGGGGTGGAGAAGAGATACAGATGAATGGACATCTAATTCGGAGGAATGGAGTGATTCAAATGATTCAGATGTAGATCAGAATTCTCAAAACACCTTTAGACGAGGCAGAGGACGTGGAAGAGCACAAACCTTTCATCAGCAGGCACCCTGGTTGCCACCACAACCATGGGCTTTCCAACCACATCCTTACAATCCTTGCCCTCCCTTTGGGGTTCCATCTTACCAGCCTTTTTTTGGACAGGACAGAGGAAGGAGGGGACGAAAGCGAGGCAACAGAGGTCGAACAGAAGGGAACCAGCAACAAGTGAATTGGGACCCTACACTGGAACAGAGGATAACGAGAAGTGTGACGGCATCCACAAGCGACCAACCGATTTGATCGTGAACCTCAGTACCAAGACCCTCACTCCACTAGAAGAAAAAGTCCTTAGTAAAGGTTTGGGTTTTGTCCCTACAAAATTAGGTGACGATTTTATGGTGCACAAAGAACTGGCAGAATTTTTCAGAAAAGTACGCCTGCACTTTTTCTTTGCTAATCTGGATAAGCAGGAATCTGCACCTCAGACTGTGAATACTGGTCTGAAGAATAAATCTACTTTCTTACCGTCCACACAACAAATACCATCAGAAGTTGTTACTTTTGAAAAGGCAGTTCTTAAAGAGTACGAGACCCATATGAATCAAGTTGGAAGGTTGTTTTGTAACACCTCCAAAGAAGAAAAACAATGTATAATGGCGTTAGGGAATGATTCGAGCGTGACTATCAAACCAGCAGATAAAGGGGGAGCAACGGTCCTTATGGATACTGAAGAATATCGTAAAGAATGCTTGAAGCAACTCAATAACAACAGATTTTATACTAGGATCGTACAAGATCCGATGATACGACTACAACACCAGATCAGGAATCTAGTCGAAGAAGGGAGAAATCATGGCTGGATTACTAAAGGAGAAGCGGACTTTCTGATTCAAAAACATCCTAGAACACCGGCGTTCTACATTTTACCTAAAATACATAAGGAACAGAGGCCCCCTCCAGGTAGACCGATAGTTTCCGGCATAGGCTCTGTTTTAGAGCCATTATCCCAATTTGTCGATTATTTTCTACGCCCCTTAGTGGCAAAAATGCCCTCGTATCTGCAGGATACTAAACACGTTCTTACAGTATTGGAAGATGTACCATTTAATCCTCAGAATAACATCATGGTAACATACGATGTAGAATCGTTATATACCAACATCCCACAAGAGGATACTTTGGAGACGATACAATTACTTCTGGATGGCTATCCTCGAGAAGACCAAACACCAAATGCTTTTGTTATGCAGTGTGCAAGATTGGCACTAAAAGAAATTTTTTTTAGCTTTGAAGGAAGTCTCTATTGGCAAACGACGGGCACTTCAATGGGCAGTACCTGTGCCCCGAGTATGGCTAATCTGTACATGCATGGCTTTGAAACAAAATACATATATAATATTGTGAATCCTTTCCATGACAAATTGAGAATTTGGAGACGCTACATAGATGATATTCTGGTCATCTGGGATGGTGACCAGATGTCTCTAGATAATTTTTCTATTTGGTTGAATTCATGTGACAGAAATTTGAAATTTACTGGAGAAGCAAGTACCCAGAAAGTGTCCTTTTTAGACCTTCTATTATATCCGAAGGAAGGAAAGATCTACACAGAACTCTTTCAAAAGCCCATGGCAAGGAACTCCTTGCTAAGTTATCATAGTTTCCATCCACGTTCCCTAATAACTAATCTTCCTGTAGGACAATTTTTAAGGTTACGTCGGAATTGTACAGAATTGATCAGGTACAAGAAACATGCAAATAATCTGAGTGAAGAACTGGCGTCCAGACATTATCCGCATCGACTGATACAGGCGGCGGCTAAAAGAGCACGCAATAACAATAGGGCAGCCTTACTTGAGTCTTATGAGAAACCTAAAAGTGATAGGATGGTCTGTGTGACCACTTACAGTAATTTAACAGATAACATCAAAAAAGCCATTAATAAAAATTGGCATATTCTTAACACAGGGAAATTAAATTTGGAAAAACCATTGTTTGCGTTGAAACGTAGTAGCAATCTACGAGACCTATTGGTTCACACAAGACCTAGGATAAGACAGCCCCTATATAAACAACCAACGCTGTGGGGTAGCTCCCCAGTTATTGGACATTTTCCTTGTGGCAGTTGCTCTGTGTGCCCTTTCACACAACACACGACACAGTTGGATATGACTTTGGAGACACCTTGGATACTTAACAACCATACTAACTGCAACACGAGTGGAGTGGTTTACATGATAACATGCCCATGTTCACTCCGGTACATTGGCATGACAACTCGGAAGGTTAAGCATAGGATAGTAGAACATCGAAGTGCGTTTAGATGTAAAAAATCCAATACACGCATGACTAGACACTACCTAGAGATGGCCCATTCTGAGGATGATCTGAAGTGGGTCATTATTGACAAACCTAAATATAACATCAATATGGGTCCCTTGGAAAGAGTTCTCTTCCGACGTGAACAGAGATGGGTGTTCCGGATTAAGAGCCATATTATAGGGCTCAATGAGGACATTCCGTGGTGCTCCCTCTGATTGAGAGATTCAGGGAGTACAATAGGGTTGCCCCTGTAGGTAATACTGACATGTACAAGAAAGAATTGTCATAATAATATTA
This sequence comes from Calotriton arnoldi, assembly GCA_963921515.1. Lineage (NCBI taxonomy): Eukaryota > Metazoa > Chordata > Amphibia > Caudata > Salamandridae > Calotriton > Calotriton arnoldi. The sequence goes on along the minus strand of CAWUFW010014526.1, from coordinate 76,955 downwards.
TGAACATCTAGACACACCATGCATATAATAACTGTGCACTTGTTGCATATATTTAACCCCTCTATACTACATGAGGCAGTTTTTTTCGGTGGAGTACATAGATTCATAAGCTAGTGGTTGTTGGTAGTTGTTAAGTGGTTAGTCTATGGTAAAGATACATAGATTTTATTTTAAAACTATAAGCTTGTATCTTTACAGTTTAGGTATAACATGGTACTATTATTGTATGAAATACATTTTATTTTCATTGTTTTTCATACTTGCCTGTTATGACTTAATTCTACTACAAGACTATGGTAGAATGCAATTATGTGCACAGAGAGTTTTCGATATCGTAACTCTTGGATAATGTAAAATAACAATACATCTGCACATCGTTTACCAACGATACCGTGATGCACTTAGATGTTAACTCCGATCGCGTATAGACTAATCCTTTAATCACCAGGGATCAGATACGTGCTGTACCCATGATAGAATACGTGCTCTGGATGAGTACGTCTTTGGAGCACTACAATTCCCAAGATCCCCGGGACTAGGAAGTGAAAGTTTTCACTTCCGGGTCAGGATACGAATAGCAATGAGAGTAAACCCTTAAATAAAGCCGGACGATAGCCGGTCAGGTTCCCCTTCGGTCTGGACTGTGAAGGACATGGAATTCTAATAATAAGGTACGCAAGAGATAGCCGGACCCTGTACAGTGAGAACGGCCAGGGCGCAAGTTATTAGTTGGGTCCCGGCAGGGGTCTTTATATGTTTATCGACATTTTATGCTTGTGGAGCGCCACTACTTGTTAGGTGCAGCCATTTCAAGATGAAAGGTATATTTGCTCTTTCTCTTGCGAACTCCCGTGTTTGAGATATTTAGCAGCATGGCTTGTTGTGACGAAATAGGCACTGTATATTTCGTAGTGAGTAATAAGATATATACGTTATTCACTAAGAATAGTAATACTATATATTCTAACATAAACAAGAATGGATATTCTTTGAGAACTCGTTGTATAACCATTATACAAGTGGGAGATACAATGTTAGCCATGCTAGAACAGAGTGATTTATTGAGAGTCGCTTTTGATAAGGAGTGTTATATCAGGACACACAATTACTTATAAGAAGAGATTATTTTTGAAGGAGATTGTACTATGTTATCTGGGGATAGCATTATCTACCAGTTATATTCTGTGAATATTAATATCATCCTCTTTGTTATTTTAATGCTTATTATATGTTTACAATTTTAGACTCCGGAGTTCTATCAGTAAAGTACCTCTGGAAGGTGGTGGTACATTAATAGTACCATAGTGGTGAGATGCTTGATTATAAGCATGTTTGATGATTACCTGTGATTAAGTGGTGTCACGTGTGTTGTGAGGTGGGGGACACTATGGTGTTTGTGTACATGAAAACATGGAATATTTGAAATATAGTCTAATGAATATGTACACTTTTTGCAGATTGTGGACCATATTGCAACTGGTACCATACAGATTGAAGCCATAACAAATAAGTATGGTATTCTTTTATCGTTATTAATTTTGTTCACACTTCAAATAGCAGAGTGACAAGAAGTGGGTCCTGACGAATGCCATTGAACCAACAGGTCGCCCAAGGCAGAAACATGTTGACCTAACTTTAATAGGGAACATCCTTATCCCTATTCACTAAGCTTTTTAATCCTAACCACTGGGGACTACTAATTAAACCATTTTGTCTCCCTTGAGTTAGTTTTAAATCACTTTTTCACTTTATTTGCACTCTGCCCCTCACTCCAACTTCCATTGGATGATTATTGAACAAAATACCTCACGCTCCTCTTCTTATGGGAGAGTTGTAGCCCACACTGTGAACCTTGCGGTCGCAGTGTGCAAGAGGGAACCCAATGATGAAGCATGTCACCTTTGGGTGAGTGAGGGTTCTCGTCTTTAAAAGACTAAGGGGCACATTACGATACCCGGCGTAAATAAATCCGCCAGGCATGGAAGCGGCAAAAATCCGCCCGCACACACCGCCTGAACACCGACCACGCCATTACGATTACACAAACCGAAAACCGCCATCGGCGGAAAAAGCACACAAAATACCGCCCGCCAACGTCCGAGTCGGAGTCAAACCGCCTGCCACGGACGGAAACACGCACGACAACACAAAACCGCCCGCCCACACGGCCGACACACCGCACGTGAAATTACGATCGCACCGCCATGAGCGCGGAAAAACAACAAATATACTGCCCGCCAGCGCAAACAACGCCGATGAGAATCGACACGGCAGAAGCCATGGCGCCCACGTACCTGCACAGAAACCATCCGCACACAAAACCAATAGCACACAACATGGCCAACAAGTCCACACAGCAAGGCACGCACAAATACACAAGCACAGTACACATCCCGAAAACACCCCCCGGACAAACAAAAAATACAAAGGCCAGAACCCCAGACACAACACACCTGAAAACAACAGACCATGAGGACACACCCACATAGGTGAGTACAAAAGCAGCACTCCCACAGACCACAACCCCTTGCTACATTGCAAACCAGAGAGGAGAGGAGAGGACACAGTGACACAGCAAGGACAGCAGCACACCACAGAAACGCACACATCACAACCACCACCACCACCACCACCACCACCAAACACCTGCACCACAAACCCCCTGCACATTACACAACACACACCGCACCAGCACCACAAACACCATGGCACCACAAAGGATGCCCAAGTTCACGCCCATGGAGCTGACGGTCATGGTCGACGAGATCATCAAGGTGTACCCACAAATCTATGGGAACATGGTCCAGCACACACCACTAGCCACCAGAAACAGAATGTGGACCCGGATCGTAGACCAGGTCAATGCAGTCGGGACCCTGCCCAGGAACAGAACCGAGATAAACAAACGTTGGAATGACGTAAAGAGCCTGGTCAAGAAGAAGGAGGGCAAAACAGAGAGCTGGCTGCCGTCACTGGCGGAGGGAATCCCGCGCTCTTTAAGACCTTCAAAGCGTGGGAGGAGAAGGTGCGAGTCGTAATACATCCGGAGATCCTCGCCGGATTAGCAGGGGGAGTGGAGGCTGGTAAGTACAAACTAATGTATACCAGCACACCGCTATGTACTCACATGCGCAACTACCATGCCACAGCTCCCAGGGACAAACACCCCCATGTCCAGCACACAATACACAACACATCACACGCACATGCAACAGACACTACCACACACAGCCCAAACCGAACAACTGTAAGATGCGTGGGGACATGTGTACACTAAGCCAGCCACGTAACCACCAACAGGTCCCCAAATATGCCAGAAGCGCCACAACGAGCACCCACCACACCCATGTGTCCGCCACAGCTGCACTAACCGACAAGTAACAGGTAAGTGGCAGGAACACAAAGTGCAGTGGGTGGGACGGTGGACAGCCCAAGTACAACACACACCAGGCCCCAGTCCCACAGCACAGCAAGGAGGAGCATCCCCACACCCCACAGCCACGTGTCAGCCACCGCAGTGCACAACGACAGCCGAAAGGCAGACATCACGGTCCACAGCAATCGGTGTCAGTGGGTGTCCAGCCACCCCCACGACCCACAACACCCCCCCACCCCCACAGACCTGCAACATGGAGCACCCCCCGCTTAGAGCCATGTGGCATCCAGTACAGTGCACGCACGAACAACCTGCAGGTGGGAAACTGGACAGGGCTGGATAACTGGAGGCATGAGGACCATAACACGACCAACACATGGGACATGTCACGTAGCAGACGAACACGCAGCACCGCCCACCGTCACGAACAAGTGAACAATGTGCACACGGACATGAACAGCAGACTCACACCCCACATGACCCATCACAGACATAGCAACACCCAAGGAGCCACGTCTGCATGCACAAGCCACACTGAATATAGTCCCACACGGCAGCCACTGTGCAACTCATCACACACAACCGAAACACCATTGAAGTCCTGTCCATGTAGCCCCCACTGCCTGTCAACCCCACACCCCACAACTACGCCTATGTAAGACAAACAACACTAGACGCAACAGAGCGGAACAACAGAAATGCACACGAACACCACTGAACCCATCAAACTCACAGACACACCATGCACATACAACATACCATCCATCCCATCCGTCAGCCCCAGTCACATGAAAGGCATGTCATCCGCACAGCTGCCACACATACAGCAGTCACGCTAAGACACATGCCCATGACCAACCATGTGCCAGAAGTCAATTAAGCGCACGACACACTGTGAGCAACAACACACAACATGGGCCACACCCCCCCGAGCACTGCAGTGATGCACATGGCACAGGGCAGCACGCACACCAAGGAGATGGGACAACTGCAATACGTTGGCTGGCACACAACTATCACTCACTCATAACGATGCGTCCAATGCCATGTCCAGTAACCACAACAGACAGCAAATATGCAGGGCATGTCAGGCATGCACACACCTCAGACCATGCACTGTCATGCTGCCACAACACATGTCACGTTCGGCACCCATGGCTCACAGCATGTACCCCAAAAGCATATCCCCTCCCAAATGCGAATCTGGGGCATGGCCCCCATGTTGCCATATGCGTTCCTAAGCGTTCCATTTGAACCCCAAAAGCAAAGTACAAACCAGACCCAGGATGGGCCAGGAGCCCGCATACACCAGAGTCACAATGAGTAGGGGCAAAGCAACACACCCATCGGCATGGCCAATCCGTCCCATGCCACATGTGCACAGCACACAGTCCCATTGCCTAGCACACACAACTACAGATGCCACAGCCACACACTCGCCTCCGGGAAACCCATGTACGAGATTGCACGAACTGCCAATGTCAGACGACTAATACATACTTCGCCAGGTCAACACAATAACAAATCTCATTCTCTCCACAGGTGACGAACTGCTGGACGCTGGGGATGGAGACAGCAGCCAGCACAGCCAGCCTACAAGCCCCCAACGAGGACACACGGATCTGGAGGATCTGTCCACCTCTTCGGACACGGACCACCAAGCTGGCCCATCTGGCGTGGCAGGGCCCAGCCGCTCCCCAGGACCCTCCTACCCACCAACCCATCATCCAGGGATGCTGAACAGTCCCAGTCCCGTGCTGCCACTGTCGTTGCGGCCACACCCACGGTCATTGCGGCCACTACCACTGCCGCAACCGCCACCATCGCCGCACCGACCACCACCGCCTCCACCACCACCACGTCTTCGCTGGCACCAGCCCCAGCGCAGGTGGTGGCCCGGCCGACTGGATCCACCCTGGGAGCCACAGCGAGGACCGTGGTGAGCAATGTGGCTAGTGGGCAGGCCGGTGGCAGCAGGACTGGTAGGAGGAGCAGGGTCAGGGAAACGCCAGCCTCCCCTGGGAGCCATGCCCTGCCTCAAATGGCCAGAGTCCTTGGGGCCTATGAAGAGGCCCAAGGACAATGGGCCAGGTCTGCTACTGACACGCGGGAGGTGCTGGGGGTGCTGAGGTCCATGGACGCCCATATGGGCCAATTCGTGTCCCGTATGGACCAACTCGTGGACCTCATGGGCCAGCTGGTGGTGGCGGTGGGGTCACAGGCAAGGCCAGCAACACCACCTCCGCCACCACCTGCTAGGGCGCAGGGTCGGCCAGCAGTGTCCACTTCCCCTGCGTCCACAGCCAGTGAGCACACCTCACCCACCACCAGCAGGTCGCCACCACACACCCCCTCCCAAACGTGGAAGGGGCCGTCCGAAGAGGAAACAGATCTCCCGGGAGGACTTCGCACGCTCCAGTCGCAAGTGAGGCAGCCAGCCAGCCTTCCGCCAGCCTTCCTTGACCAGCCACTGCATTGACTTGCTCTACGATCCCACTCCACACAGCCAGCTGGATGGCATGTGTGTGTTGGACTATGGACATAGAACCAGTGGGTACACCCTGATCATCACGCAGCCATGACCGACAGCTCATTGTCACTGCACGCACCACTTTTGTCATCACCTTACACACAATCACATGTCACAGTTCGTAATAAATGCACCTTTTTCACTAACTGCTGTTTATGCCCTGTGTTTTATTTGTACGGAATACAACGGCCACCTTGGGCGGAAGGGCACCTGATGCGTGGCATGGCAATGGAATCCGGAGGGCCTGTAGGGACCTAGGGGTGGGAGACAGAACAGGAGCACATTCAATGAGTGTGTCACACACCCATCACACAGTACATGTCAACAACTACAAGCAATGTACACACATCGCACAGAGCAATAGGGCACAATGCCACAGTCACCAACAGTGGCATACTACCCTGGCCATGGAGCGTTGACACACTGCACGCAGTGAACATACGGCCACCCTGACACAGCACACACACACCTGCATAGATACAGACACATCATCCGTCGTACATGGACACTCACCGTCAAGTGAAGTAGCGGGCGATGAGCTGCTGGCGCACATTCCCAGCTTCCTCCTCTCCGCTGTCCACCTCACTCGAGCTGTCCTGGTCTGCGGGCTGGGGCCCTGGTTGATCTCCGTCATCCACAATGAGGGGGATCTGCTTCCGAATGGCCAGATTGTGCAGCATGCAGCACGCCACCACTATCTGGCACACCTTCTGTGGGGAGTACGCCAGTGCACCCCCGGTGCGGTCCAGGCACCTGAACCTGGACTTGAGGAGGCCAAAGGTACGCTCGACCACACGTCTGGTCCTCCCATGTGCCTCATTGTATCGATCGTCTGCTGGGGTGCGAGGATTCCTCAATGGACTGAGCAGCCATGCCCCATTCGGATACGCAGAGTCACCTGGGTGTGAGGGACACAGAGAACCGTTGCTATTCCAACTGGACAGGGGACAGCATCGCACAACCAGCACGCTACACCACTCCACATACTCACCGACAATACAGCCACGATCCTGTTGCAGATTGGCCATCAGTCGTGGCAAGATGCTGTTGCGCATTATGTGTGCGTCATGGGCCGAGCCTGGAAACTTGGCACACACGTGGGTGATCACCATGTCCGCAAGGCACACCACTTGCACATTCAGGGAGTGCGTGTGCTTCCTGTTGCGGTACAGGTGCTCAGTGGCCTGTGGTGGAACAAGGCCAACATGAGTGCAGTCAATGGCTCCCACGACGTGTGGGATTCTGCCAAGGGCATAGAATGCACCCTTCACTGCCGCCAATTCACGAGCCCTGGGGAAGCGGATGTACCTGTTCCGGTACAGCATCATGGCTGCCAGTACATCCCTCAGCACCTTGCTGAACATGGGCTGGGACATCCCTCCTCCACTGCCCACTGTGTGCTGGAATGACCCAGTGGCGAAGAAATGCATGGCGGCCATCACCTTAGCCGTGGGGGTGACAGCAGTCGGATACACCCTGCGGGGACGGAGATGGGGCTCTAACATGGCACACAGTCGATGCAGAGTTGGCCTGTCCAGCCGAAACTTCCTGATTACCTCTGTATCGTCCATGTCCGCCAGCAATTGGTATGGGCGGTCAATGTTCGGTCTCCGCCTGGGGAAAATGGCAGAGGACACATGTCAAAGCAACACGGCACATAGCAATTTCGCATACACATCACTGACATGACTGAGCAAGCACATGAGCCACAGCCCAGCTGTCAAGCTGGGACGGCACGGACACAATACACTTACACAGGTCTCCCAACAATGGCAATGGCAAGTGAGACATACCACTGCCATGTGCATGCACATGGGGATCTAGGCCCCAATGACTTGCGGGGCGTGCTGATGGGGACTGACTGCATATTCGTCAAGCGGCAACGCCACGGCAACATGAGTGTCTGCTGAGCATGGAACTGCTTCCGAGGCTGGATGAGTATGGCACACGACGACGACGATGTGGGCACGGGCTGAGCGGCCAATACAAGTGGGACCTGTGGCACGAGGGGATATGAGACAGTAGTAGGTGTCAGCACTGCACCCTATGTACAGCACTGTATGGATCACAGCTCCCGAAACTTTGACTGGTGTCCACATTGACAGCCCCATGCCAAGACGGCTGTGTGCTTGCAGTCACACGTCACAGGTGAGAGGTTACATTGCACGTGCCAGGTGGCAGACGTACATAGTGGGAGCTGGCATGTGTGTGCATGTGTCTCCTGTTCAGGGTCCACCAGATGGGCGCTGACTCTGTACTGACCATTGGACACAGCATGTTCCGTGGAAGGCTTGTGTGTGTGGGATGGTGGCACTGGATGTGCCTCCGTTGGGTGGGGGGCCATGCACAGGGCGGGTACGTCGATGATTGCGCATTGTTGGTCACGGTGGGTGCACCAACTAAGATGTGTTGCCCTGTGTTCAATTCCTATGTCCGCATGATGATGGATTGTGGATGTGGGCAGACTACACATTGGTCGATGTGCTGTCTATATGCATGTGCCTTCACACCAGGCACAGCTGCCCCTGCACATGTGACCCCTGCTGGACTCGCTGCTGGGTCTGTGGAGCTGATGCACCTTCTGCGCGTGGGGCGGACAGCTCTCCTCACTTCCCTCATTGCGCATGTCATGTCTTTGCCGCAGGTGACATGGATCATGGAGGGCCCACATGTACGCGTGGGTAGGCTACACATGATTGTTCACTGGTCGCCACCCCCAGTCAGTGTTTCGAATGGGAAGGTTGTCGTGCTGGTGGTATGTTCGATGTGGCGGATGGGCGGGCCTAGGTGCGGGCTTACATTCCGGACATGGGGGGTAGTTGGATTGGTGACTAGTTGCAGTACACACGGGACACGTCTCTTCCTTTCCACATCTGGGTCATCCCTTGTACTAACTGACAGTGATACAGTCATCTTCGCCCCAGCCCTCATGTCCTCCCCTCGCCCCCCCAATATGCATGCTCACCTGCGAGGCTAGCGCTTGCACAGGCAGCCCCAAGCTCGCACCAGAGAGGGCAAGGAGTGTATGTGTGGGTCCAGTTGCACGAGTGGGCTGTCTCAGGGTATGATGTGTGGCGGGACGCCGTCCACCTGCGTGGTGCCCCAAATGGAGACCCGGCCTGCATGGACTATGCATCACAGTCTTCGCCTTCCGGATCCGCCACCTGCGACACCCAGACGCATCCGTCTGTGACTGATGGCCCACACATTCACTCTTTGGCCTCTCTGGGGAGGGCTCGGGGGTGGTGGCGCACGCGCTTGCACTTAGTCACAATGGCATGTGGCGTGGTTGGTATAATGGGCAATGGATGGGATGGTGCGAGCCACCTCCCGTGACGTCAGTGCTGCTCGTGCTGTGGTGCGTCCCCCTACACTTCCATGTGACTTGTGCCATGCTAGACGTTGAGGTACTATTGCCTGCGTGATATGACCAGGAGGAGCGCGAGGAGACCTCTCACACACCATGCTCCACTGCCATCCCGTGCCCTGTATCGCCTGTGCGGATTTACTATGTTGGGGTTACACCTGGTCGACTGGGGCTGTGTGTGCCTTGTCAAGGGGCATGGCGGGCGCACAACAGGATCCAGCTTGTCCACAGAGGGTGGGCTGAGGTGCGCCTGGTACCGCTTTGTACGTGTGCCCGGCTGCTGTGCACACACGTGTTCACTCCCCCCGACAGGTGTCCTCTCACAATGCCCAGGGAAGCGGTGGTGTACTGTTCATGACCCCTCCCAACACGTCGTGCTCCAACTTGGCATGTGCGCATCTACCCGTCGCACCCACCCACCTGAGCACTGCGTCCATACGACTTCACACGACACATGTGTGTCTTCCACAGTTGTGCTACTCATTTGCGTTGACATCCAATACCAGTGGACTACATGGTCATGTCACGACTGCCGTGTACTTCACATACTCTCATCCTCTCTCATTCGTACTTGTGAAATGAGTCAGCGGAGACAGTTCTGGTTTCAAACATTATATTGAGTCTTCTGTCCTCTGTGATGCAGTATAGTGGACACTACTGGCAGCGGAATACATGTTGAGGATATACTGAGCATGATAACAAATGGGATAGGGTGTGGGGTTACATCTGCTTGGCCAAGGCTGTGCTAATGTACATTTACGTATAGCAGCGGAGCTGCGGACTTTGACACAGACGGTATACATGTAGCCTACCAGACCGCTCGGCATCATGGGCACAGTCCATCTCAGTTCCATGTGACAGGTTTGCTGCGGTTGTTCCTCATGCACGCGTGCATGTGAGATGACATCAGGGCATGTGCTTGCGTGCATGCAGCGGCGTGCCACTTGTTGTTGCACTGTGGTGGTTACTGGACATGTCACAGTCACTGGGGTCGTGTTGTTGTTGTATGCACTTGTCGTCCATGCAAAGGTCCTGGTATGGGATTCCCGGGCGGGGGTGGGAGGGGTGCAGCACCCACAGACTCCAGGCGACCTATTCATGTCCACTGAGCGGTGTGTGTGTCCATGTGCGCTGGATCCATGTCGTGTCCTGGTTGTTCGTGCAGTTCCGTCCATGTGGGTGCGATGCACAGAGCCCATGCCACTGCCTCCCACGATGCATGCGGTGTTCCTGGATGTGATGGGGAACAGTGTGCATGTCCCGGTCATATCCGATGTCATGGCGATGTCGTTGATGGTGTGGTTACAGTTGCCGGTCGTTTGGTATGGCTGTTGTGGTGGTGACTGGCCAGTCCGTGCGGAAGCTAAGCATGGGTGCGGGGTTGGACATCATAGGTCACTCGGGGAACCTGCGTTGTGGTCCGACGTATTTACAGGTTGTCAGGTATGCGATGCCGTCCAGCAGGGCTTCCATGTCATTGGTGGTGTACATGTTTGCCAGCCAATGAAGCGGATGGTGGCTGTCAAGGTGTTGTTCGTAGGTTGTCCCTTGGAGGACCATGATGGGGCATGCTGGGTGACATTCGATGTAGCTGTTCTCGATGATCCGTCGTGTGGAGGCACAGTGGTTCCATTTCAGTGCGCGTGCGATGTTGGCCACATACGCCATGCCCCCATAGGCAGAGCAGGCCCTGTCGTGTGCGTCCAGAGGGAGGAGTAGTGGTAGCAGGTCCGCCTTCAGACATGCCGGGTTGGAGAGGCATATCTCGACGGGATGCTGGTAGGGACACCTCCGACAGTAGAAGACGGGCATGACGCAGCTGAACAATGTGATGCGGTAAGTCAGTCGGTAACTTACGTTCAGCAGGGACAGGAGATCGCATCCCAATGTATGTATCGTGTTGGTTTGGTACAGCTTGAGCTGTTCGGCGTAGTTGGGTAGGTGTGTTGCGGTTGCCATTTCGCAGCGGTTCGTAGAGGTGGCGTGCTCCGGCTGTGTGTGCAGTCTGCAATGTGCACGCTCCGGGGTTGCTGTGAGCTCTGTGTAGTCGTGGGGAGACAGGACTTGTGTTCTGTTGGCTTGTTTGGAGGACACGGGCCCTCTTCCCACATGCTTCTCAGACAGTTCAAGGTCGGTGCTGTGTGACTCCTTCCAATTAACTTGCATGTGGCCGACATGGGGGAGTGTTTTCTTCTTTCTTCCCCGTCCGTTGTGTGCTTCTGTGATATGCGCTATCTGCCCTGTGGTCGGTCTCCTCGGCATGCCTGTGTTGGTCTATTCTTGGACAATGGCTGTATTCACCGGCTTCTGTCGTAGGGCTGTGGTTTCGGTGTTGGAATGGAAGGTAATTCAGTGCTGTCTGCTCTCCCTTGTGTGGGCGGCAGGCTGCCTTTCCGCTCTGCGTTGGGCCTTGTGTGTGGATGTAATTCTTGGGACACCTGTTGTCGGTCCCCGGGCTCTTTGGTGTTCCGTTTCATGTGTCTTGTTCATATGTGCAGGGTGGTATGGGTTTTTCAGTGTGGTACTGGCGTTCCTCTTCCCGAAGGGGCCCTGCTTCTCCTAGTTGGTGTTGCCGCCGCTGTGTGCTTCGCCATGTTTGTTACACTGGGGTGTGTCCTGCTGTTGCGTGACTTCACTGACATGTGTGCGTCGGTTGTGTGGCGTTGGGTGTTGTCCGTGAATTGGGCGTTGGGGACATGTCTGTGGCCGGCCTGTCACGTGTCATGTGCGTTCGGGGTGGGGCTGGTGTGTGTGCTGCTTGGTTGTGTCCCTGTGTCTGTGTGCGACGCATGCATGGCGCTGCGGTTGGCCTCTGCGTTGTGCGCATGTGTGGCGGCGTCATCGGCGCTTTGGGGCCGTGACGGGGTGGTTGGTTCCTAGTCCCAGGTGGTGTGTACACATGTGTTCCGCGATGTTACGATTTGGCCTGTGTGTCATATGTGGATGCAATGGTGGATGTGTAGTGTACACGCGCTGGTGGGGGTTGTCCGCTTTTTCCGCCCTTGCACTGTGTGCGCTGTTTGCGTGCACTTGTTGTGTGTGTGCCTACCTGCGTCTCCGCGGTACGTTGCGTCCTTGGTGGTGCATCAGCAGAAGCATGGGAAGGGCCTGCAGTGCTGGATTCATGCTCGGGGTGCCGCTTCTTCGTTGTCCGTGCTCTGCGTCCGTGTTACCGCCTCTCTTTCACGTGCGGTGTCTCTTAGCCGTGGGAGCCGTTTGTTTGCGGCATCGTAATTTATACGCCGGGCGGGACGTGTTTCGTCGGACGGTGTGTGTCAGTTGGGCTGCGCCGCTACGTGTACGGGCGCACTTTGATGGCGGACGGTGTTGCTGGCTTGCCGGCGGTGTTTGGCCTACTTTTCGCATCGTAATTGGACGGGCGTGTGGACTGCTGCGTGCCGGCGGTAACTGGTGGTTTTTGCATCCGCCAGCACGGCGGTTGTGCTTCCGCCCGCCATCGTAATGGGCCCCTAATGCCCTACCCCTTCCCTGCACATACACCTAGGTAGTCTTTTTAATAGCGAAGATCCCGATATTTTTTGTGAGTATAACAACCTAAACTATGCACAGCTTTTTACTGTTAAAATTTGACATGTAGGAAAATCTTTTTTTATGTATTCATAAGTCACTCCCAAAGTCTGCCTTGTAGGCCCACAAGGCAGGGAGCATAATATATAAAACATGCCACACTTTATATTTACAAAGTCTTTAATCAGAGTGACTGAAGTCTCAACGCATTTTTACTGTGTAGCTTCAGCTACATTTTAAATAGGTCGGCTTAAACATACTTGCAATATTTAATTCTATAATTCCACTTGAGGAAATACTAGCAATGTCATTCACAGTAATTTCCTACATAATTACAAAAATCTCAGTTCATAATGAAATTAGATTTGATACCTTGAGTGGAACAGTAACTTAATAAAAATGTACTTAATACAAATTCTGCCACTCATCACACCTTCACAGATAGGACACACATCCTTGGCTGAGTGAATTATCAACCCTGGCTCCAAAGACAATGTCATGCCTCTGAACCCAAGAAGGATAGGTTTTGGTTAAGTTAACTTCTAAACACTTAGCAGGGATTAACTTTTTAGGAGGAGACAGTAACATTTGGCAAAACAAAGAACAGCCTTAGCACTAGCTTCCTCTTTTGACTTGCAGATGTCAGTGGGAACTACTCCTATTAATTCCCAGGACCCCTCTTCTAGACACCCAGGCTCTTCTCAGAATGGGGAAGAGAATCAGGTGGACCCTGTCAGGTGGGAGGAGAACTCATCTAAATCGAGGGGTGGATAAGGAGTCTAATATAGACCTGCCTTTAAGGCAGAAGGGCTCTGCCATTTTCAAACAAGGGCAACTGAGTAATTTTTAAAATATGATGAAGAGGAAATGCTTCAAAAGGTGGTGAGAGCCTGCAATAAAAGTAACAAGATTGGATGACAGATTTTTTCCAAGCACTCGTTAGTGCAAGATTATCAATGTGACACCTCAACCATCACCTCCTGAGTATTTTCCTGGACCTGGGAAAGCTTCAGCTGAAGACGAAGGCCTTGCTGGAAGGAAGAAAGAAGACTCATTAATCCTGACTCCTGCTGGACCAAGAGTACTCACTCAAAGACAGAAGAGCTCTAGCTTGCACCCAGGGACTGGAACTGCTCTCCAAGGGTTAAGTGGCTGGTATCCTGTTTTCCTGTTTCAGGGACACAAACAACATAAGAAGCCCTGAATTTAAGAAGGCCCAGCTAACCTCAGGGGGACCCTGTTTGAAACCTGGCTGGAAAGGCACCTGGTACCCAGAGTCCCACTCTAACCAGCTAGAGACTGAAGCACTGATCAGAAGGAAATTTCCTAGCTGTTGGAAAAAAGTGAGACTTAGGGCCTGATTTAGATCCTGGCAGACTGGTTGCTCCATCACAATGATGACGGATATCTTGTCTGCTGAAATAAAAATCCCATTATATCCTATAGGATTTATATTTCAGAGGCCGGACTATCCATCATTGGTGTTATGGAGTAACCCATTTGCCAAGATCTAAATCAGGCCCTCAGTCCTTTTCTCACGTGACACAACAAAAGATACTATCAACATACTTCCCATAGCAAACACTCACATACACAGTACTATACGGCATTGCGTCCTACGTGCGCCCAAGCAAACTTTAAAAAATGTGGGCCTCTGTAAATTATTTCCACTGGTGTGAATTTTCAAGACTCACTTGATAATTTTAAAACCTTAATTTCATGCTAGTGGTGTTAAATGGAAGTCAGCAAAAACATGCAGCAACTGTGTCCATTAGTAGTGGAAGGGATTTAGCTTTAAAGACTTTCACAAGTGGGTTTAAAGAAGATCCTTCAAGTTTGACCTGAAATTGCAGCAATACATCCACTAATATTACAGATATCATCTCAAACAACTAAGGTGCCTCAACCAAGGACATTTTGCTATGTTCAATTAATAAAGATTCAATAGGAAGGGTAGAGATGTAAAGGACACAGTCTTTGCAACTATCACCAATAATACATACTTAGCTCTAGTAAGGTTGAGTCACTCTTTTTGAAAGCATCCAAGCAACTATAAAGAGAGTGAAGAAAATATATATAGAAAAGAGACTTAAATTAGGCTGTTTTATAAGGAAAAATGCACTTGAAAATAGAAAACAATTCAAGTGTGTTGGCTAGTGTTATGGTTAATTGAAAAGTGCTTTATTATTTTTTCCTTTTTGTGGCTGATGCTAGGGCTTAGACTGGCCACTCTGCTCCAATTACTGTCTGCTAAACCAAGATATTATTATCAGCATCTTCAGTTTTATTTGGGTCTTGTCAACTTGGGTTAGTTGGGAATCAACTCTTTTAAGAGAGCATGGAAAATCTGCAATAAAAAATGTCAACAACAGTATTGCCAATAGCCTGGCTATTAAGATTGTAGGGGTGAGAATACATCCGCCTGTTCTCTACACAAACAGAGGTGCGCTTTCACTCAAGTGTATAAATAAATTATATTATTGCCAAATAGCTTTGATTGATAGCCCAAGTTGACAGCTTTGTACACTGCCAATTATTGGCTATAGATTCAAAATCTGATTTGCAATCAAAATATGTGTAAACTAATGAACTATTTCCAAATTCATTCGGTTATTTAGGTGTTAATTGCGAGTTTGGTGGTCTAATGGACCACCAAACCCGCGGTGCGGCTACCGCCACAACGGCGGGCTGACTACTGTTTTACGAGTTCGGTGGTCAGACCACAATAGGACCCCGGCTACTGCCAGGAATCCACGATCCCTTGCTGTCTTGCAGTGGTCCGAGGTCCGCAATATGCTGGCACCACCAAGCATATTATGAGTTTCCTTCTGCCACAGTTTTCATGGCGGTGTGCCCACCATGAAAAGGGTGGTGGTGAGGAAACTAAGGGGACCCTAAAGGGCCCCTTTGTTCCTCTATGCATGGGGCGCATGAAGGGGGCACATGGTGTGACCCCCTGTCTTTTTGCACCCCCATTCCTGTACAGCATGGACTTCACAGTGCACACAATGCAGAAACATGTTTTGGTGGTCCCACGGCGCTGCCTTTCTAAGGCACTGCTATGAGCCTTACAAAGGCACGGCAGTGGGACTGCCGCTGCAGAACCGCCCATCAGATTTTAACTTGTAAACCTGTGTCCGGTGTGCAGACTACTTTGGCGGTCTTGAAGTGGAGCGCTGACGTGGTGACCTGCTTCAAAACTGCCAAAGTCATAATCAGGCACTTAGCCATCAAAGTTAGAACAATAGTATTTGTATTTTTGGAGGTTCAACTTAAAAAGAATTTGACTCTCCGATTCAGGCCAGACTTGATATGGTGAATGTCTTTCTGTAGTTCTTTATGTGTCTTACTGCCCATTCTCTCTTTCAGGTGGTCTTTGTGCATCTTTCACCATAATTGCCTCTGTGGGCCCGATTTACAAATAGCCTCTGCACTCGTGGCGGAGGCTCCGCAGTCATTGTGGGATATCGGCACTGCAGTTTTTCATTGTGGAGATGCCGCCACAAGTGCAGAGATCCGACCATGACTGTGGAGCCTCTGCCATGAGTGCAGAGACTCTTTGAGAATTGGGCCCTAAGTATCTTTAATCATCACCGTATGTTCATGTGGCTATCTTCGAATGCCTCTTGTCTCAATCTGAGATTATTTCATGGAGTCTTTCTATGTGATGGGCTCTTGATGTCTTTCTGTGTCAGTCATCAGGCATCTTGTTGGCTGTCACTCAAGTCTTTTTCAATGACTATCTCTCTTTGTTTCTGATACAGGGAGGGTTCTTAATATGAATTAATTTGCACAATGTTTTAGCCTCTTGGTATCGACATTTGTTTCTGTTTTCTTTGTAAATGTGCCTGAACCTACATTACAGTACTGTTTTCTGCGGCCAATTTTTGGTATCTTTATTTATCTATTACTCTTTGAGTGTCTCTGTGTATCTCTGGAAAATTCTTTCTCAGGTATTTTTCCATCCCTCAATGTCTGTTACCTCTCATTTCATTTTGTGACTGTCTCTCTTTATTGGAGAATTTCCTCTAGTCGATCTGTTTTGCCAATGGGTGTCATTGTCTATAGAAATGACTCTCTGTCACGGTTTTCTCGCCCTGTCTCTCTCTCTCTCTTTCACTCCATGTCTCTCTCCCTTTCCATCTCTATACCTCTTTCCCTGCCACTAAGTCTCTCTCTGATTGTTAGTTGGGGTATCTCTCACTCTCCTTGTCACTTGGTTGCGGTTTTTCTGTGGTTGCCTTTTGCTTTTGCTTTCTCTGTCTCTATTACTTTATCTCTTTCTTGCTATTTGTCTTCGTTTCACTCCATGAATTTCTCATGATGTCTCATTGGTTGATTCTTGGTGTGTCATGCTCCTTGTCAGCATCTATTAAATTGTTTTTGGACATTTCTTTCACTTTTTCGTTACATCAGTATAGCGACCGCAGACAGTTTCTGTCTGCCCAAATTTGGGTCTCCTGGGGTACTTTGAATGAGCATCTTTCTCTGGGTGTCTATGTGTGCTTCTGCCAGCAGGAATTTATGGGGTCTTATGTTATTTTAAAGAGCAAATCCAGACCAGGCAGGTAAGTAATACGTTTACTTTTAACAAGAATCCAAGGCATGCCCTCAGTCTTGCTTTGCAGGGCTCTCTGACTGAGCTAGCATTATCACTCTAAATGCACTTCAACACAGATTTAACATTCAAACTCAAGAGAAGGGATGGGTGAGAAGGACAGGGAGAAAGGGGAAGATAGTATGGAAAAGTACAACACATCTCCCTTCCTAGAGAAAAGTAAAAGGAAGGAACATAAAGAAAAGGAACAGGGGTAAGCATTGTAAAGAACAATTAAGTAAAGGGGAATTGAATAAACATCCAAAATATGATTGCAGATCCCATACAGATTATAGAACCATCATGTGAAGGGTAAAATCATTAAAAACAAAAAAAAGAATGCAGAATATATGGTTAACCTGGTTGACCTGGTCAGTGCGACTGCTCTCCCCTATGCAGCTTCACCGTTAAGTGCTGCTCTCTGAGCCCTGAGCTCTCCGTCTTGGTCAGTGTTCGAAGCCCTAATCCACCTGCAGGTTCCTGCCTGTGCCTCATCTCTGGTAGTCCAGTGGGACAGCACTCTGCTCTTCTGCAGTTCCGGCTCTCTTGCCTTTCTCTGTGCCCGGTTTTCTCTTTTGCTCTCTCTGCTCTTTTGCTCTCTTTTCCATCTTCTTTCTCTTCCTTTTCCCTCTTCTTCTCTCTCTCTGCTTTATTTTTTTTGCTCTCTCTGCTCTTTTGCTAGCTTTTTCCCATCTTCTCTCTCTTTTCCTCTCGCGCTCCCCACTGTTGCTGCCCCCACGGCCCCTCCTCCCTCCAGCGTTGGCCTTCCCGCTTCCACCTCCCAGCTGACTGTCCTCCCCTCGACCCCTACTTAATGGTGGCCACTGCATGGCAAGAAGAGCTGGACCACTGACCTGGTCAGTGCAACTGCTCTCCCCCACGCAGCTCCACCATTAAGTGCTGCCCTCTGAGCCCTGAGCTCTCTATTGTGGTTAGTGTTCGAGGCCCTCCTCCACCCGCAGGCTCCTGCCTGTGCCTCATCCCTGGTGGTCCAGTAGGAGAGCACTCTGCTCTTCTGCTGTTCCTCCTCTTTTGCCTTTCTCTGTGCCCGGTTTTCTCTTTTGCTCTCTCTGCTCATTTGCTCTCTTTTCCCTCTTCTTCCTCTTCTTTTTGCCTCTTCTTCTCTCTCTGCTTTCTTGTTCGTGCTCTCTCTGCTCTTTTGCTTCCTTTTTGCCCTCTTCTCTCTCTATCCTCTCTGCTGCTGCTGCCCCCATGGCCCCTCCAGCATTGTCCTTCTCGCTCCCACCTCCCAGCTGACCGCCCTCCCCTGACCTCTACTTAATGGTGGCCTCTGCATGGCTGCACTGCTGGCGCACCAAAGACACACCACAGGCATACCCGTCTATGCCTGTCTGTGACCCACCTGCGACCAGCGCCAGGGACCCTGGTCCTCCAACCAGCCTCCACTATGACTCCAGCACCCTCCGCACTCTCAACCCTGGACACAGCAACAACTGCGAGCTCTTGACGCCAAGCAACACCCAAGGCCCAATCTCCTGTCGACACCGCCGCTGCACCTTCACCCATCACCGGACCCCAGTAGCAGCCCACAGCCTACCGGACATCACTGCTCACAAACCACTAAACTGCATCCTCCTCAATGTGCGCTCCCTACAGAGGCATGCCATAGAAATCTGGGACCTCCTCAACACCCATGTGCCCAACGTCGCCTTCCTCACAGAAACCTGGACCAATGCCAACTCCACGCCCGACATCGCCACTGCCATTCCCAACGGATACAAGATTCTGCGAAAAGACCACCTCATCTGCCAAGGGCGGATGCATCGCCATCGTCCTCAAAAGCTCCCTCTGCATGACAACCACCAGCCCGAATGACACTACGACCCATATGGAGCATCTCCACTTTCAGATCCAGACCAACCCTAAAACGACTCTCTGAGGAACCCTCATCGGCAGGCTGCCTGGCCCCCGCACTCCTTTCACCGACACCATCGCTGAGCTCATTGCAGCCCACGCCCTCGCCTCCACAGACTACATCCTACTCGGAGGCCTAAACTTCCACCTGGACAAATACGACGACCCCAAAACCACCGCCCTCCTAGAGAACCTCGCCAACATAGGACTAAAGCAACTTGTCACCACTCCCATGCACACAGCGGGACACACACTCGACCCCATCTTGGCAGAAGGAAACAGCACCTCCTACAGCCATACCACGGAACTCCTCTGGACAGACCACCACTGCATCCACTTCTCCTACAGAGAAACCACCGTACACAAGCACACCCACCGCCGCCCCCATAGAAGCTGAAACAGAGTTACTGAAGACCAGCTCCCCCCCGCCCTCACCAGCACCCCACCATGGACGATGCCAGATGCCAACACAGCAGCATGCAACTTCCAATGCTGGATCACGAACTGCGCCAACGGCTTCGACCCCCTCAAGAATGCCACAGGATGAAACACCAAGAAAGCAAGATGGTTGACCCCCAGCACTCTAAGAATCCAAGCGCTCCTGCCGATGACTCAAAAAGAAATGGAGGAACAACAAAACCCCAAAAACATGCACCGCCTGCAGAGCTGCGGCCACAGCACATCGCCACCTCATCAAATCCACAAAAAAGAACTTCCTCCAAGACAGAATCCTCACCAATGCTCACAACTCCAAGGAACTCTTCATCATCAAGGAATTTGCCAATCCCGGCAGCGAAACAACAGAAGTCCCACCCTCCCAAGACCTCTGCACCACCCCAGCTCCCACCCCTAGCGAAACCACCCAACAGACCCTGCTCACCTGGATCCTGCTCATGACAGAAGACAACTTAAAGACCATGAAGAGCATCAACTATGGAGCATCCTTAGACCTCTGCCAACCCCACGTCTTCCACACAGCTGCCACGGCCATCGCACCCAAACTACGCCGGATGATCAACTGCTCCCTCAAAACCGCCACATTCCCCGACGACTGGAAACACGCCGAAGTCAACCCCCTCCTGAAGAAACCCTCTGCAGACCTGACAGATCTCAAGAACTTCAGGCCCATCTCCCTGCTTCCATTCGCAGCCAAAGTCATTGAAAAGGCCGTCAACACCCAGCTCGCAAATGTCATCAAAGCCAACAACATCCTACACACCTTCCAATCTGGATTCCGCAGCAACCACAGCTCTGAGACCGCCCTCCTCGCTGCCACAGACAACATCCTCTCCCTCCTCGACCAGAGCCATACGGCAGCCCTCATCCTCCTGGACCTCTCAGCTGCCTTCGACACTGTCTCCCAGCGCACACTAGCGACCAGACTACACCACGCCAGCATCCATGGAAAGGCCCTTGACTGGATATGCTCATTTCTCACAGGCAGAACTCAGCGAGTCAGACTTCCGCCTTTCCTCTCCGAACCAACAGAGACCAGATGTAGAGTGCCCCAGGGATCGTCACTCAGCCACACCCTCTTCAACATCTACATGGCCCCCCTTGCAACCATCGTCAGAAAGCACAGGCTCAACATCGTCTCCTACGCCGACAGCACCTAGCTCATCATCTCCCTCACCAAAGAACCACCCAACATCACCAGGCACAACTTCCAAGAAGGGATGAAAACCATTGACACCTGGATAAAAAAGAGCTGCCTGAAACTCAACTCTGAGAAAGCAGAAGTTCTCATCCTTGCCTCCACCATTTCCGCCTGGGACAACACCTGGCACCCCACCACCCTCGGAAACCACCCCACCCTGATGGACCACCCACGAAACCTCTGCATCATACTAGACTCATTGCTCTCGATGAACCACCAGATCAACACTGTATCCTCGGACTGCTTCAACACCCTCTGCATACTACTAAAAGCGTTCAGATGGATCCCACCTGAATCCAAAAAAATGGTCATGCACGCCCTCATCAGTAGCAGACTGGACTACGGCAACTCTCTCTGCTCCGGAATCAACAAGAAACTACCTCTCAAGCTCTAGACCATCCAGAACGCCGCAGCCAGACTGATCCTAGATATCCCCTGCCACCACCACATCATCCAACACCTTCGCGATATCCACTGGCTCCCCATCGAAAGAAGAATAACCTTCAAGCTCCTCACTCACGCTTACAATGCCCTCCACAACATCGGACCAGCATGCCTAAACGACCACCTCTCCTTCCACAAAACTCAAGACACACCTCCAATCAGTTGACCTCTCTCTGGCCACCATCCCACGCATCTACAAGACCAGAACGGGAGGAAAGTCCTTCTCCTACCTCACAGCCAAGGCCTGGAAAGACCTCCTCCTCCACCTCTGGCAAACCCCCACATTGCCCCAGTTTAGGAAGGACCTCAAGACCTGGCTCTTCGGATGATCCCAGCACTCAACGGAGCCGCCCCACCTAGCATTTTGAGACCCTCATGGGTGAGTAGTTGTGCTTTACAAACCCCTGATTGATTGATTGATTGAACCCACATTATAATCCACATGGCAGGTGGGAAGGAGAGTACATCTGCAGATTTTTCTTCCAAAAGCTGATTTATCTTCACATTTGTCCTGTTAAGCATTTGTTTAGTTATTTATATATTTCCATTTCTAGAGCACAAACACTCATCCCGTCAGGGATGTCACGGTGCTAGAGAGCTCCCTATCTTTCCAGCTATGAGGACTGACTGTTAGATAGCGGAGCAGCTGCTAAAAAATATTAAACTTTAAGAAGCCAAGTTGAATTTTTTTTCCTAAACTGTATCTGGGCCTAAATCCATCATTTTTTTGCTCACCATGCCATTCCAGTTCGAACCCAGCCATATGCAAATCAGTCTTGACCCTGTGCCCAATGGGAACAGTCCAGCCCAAACTGCCAGGCCAGGTCCTCCCTGGACTGGAGCCAAGCATCCTAGGACCGGTTTCGGAGTTTCACCCCTCATCAGCCAGGATAGCTTGACTCCAGTGGCATGGAGAGCACGGGACCCACGTCTGGGCAAACCCGTCCCACTCGGGGTGACAAATGCAATAAAAACAATTGATGGACAGAATGCAGAACAATGTCATACATTCACCCCAGTACAGAGATCTGGGCCTAAATCCATCATTTGTTCGCTCACCATGCCAATCTAGTTTGAACCCAGCCATATGCAAATCAGTCTTGACCCTGTGCCCAATGGGAACAGTCCAGCCCGAACTGCCAGGCCAGGTCCTCCCTGGACTGGAACCAAGCATCCTTGGACCGGTTTCGGAGTTTCACCCCTCATCAGCCAGGATAGCTTGACTCCAGTGGCATGGAGAGCACGGGACTCACGTTTGGTCATACCCGTCCCACTGACTGGAGGTGAATGTTTTGATTTGTTCTGCATTCCGTCCATCAACTGTGTGTCTTTTGCTTTCTCGCCCTAAGTGCACCGGGTATGCCCAGACGTGGGTCCCGGGCTCACTGTGCCACTGGATTCAAGCTATCCTGGCTGATGAAACCGGTCCTAGGATGCTTGTTTCCGGTCCAGGGAGGACCTGGCTTTGCAGTTTGGGCTGGACTGTTCCCATGAGGCACAGGGTCAAGACTTATTTGCACAGGGCCAGGCCTAAACTGGGGTGGCATGGTGAGCAAAAGAATGATGGATTTAACCCAGATTTCTTGACTGGGGGTGAATGGTTTGATTTGTTCTGTATTCCGTCCATGAACTATGTGTCTTTTGCTTTCTCGCCCTAAGTGCGCCGGGTATGCCCAGACGTGGGTCCCGGGCTCACTGTGCCACTGGATTCAAGCTATCCTGGCTGTTGAGGGGTGAAACCCCAAAACTGGTCCTAGGATGCTTGTTTCCGATCCAGGGAGGACCTGGCTTGGCCGTTCGGGCTGGACTGTTCCCATGAGGCACAGGGTCAAGACTGATTTGCATATGGCCAGGTCTAAACTGGGGTGGCATGGTGAGCAAAAGAATGATGGATTTAACCCAGATCGCTTGACTGGAGGTGAATGTTCTGATTTGTTCTGCATTCCGTCCATCAACTGTATGTCTTTTGCTTTCTCGCCCTAAGTGCGCTGGGTATGCCCAGACATGGGTCCTGGGCTCACTGTGCCACCTCATTCAAGGGTAAATGGACATAATACGGAATTATTAATATTGAATTGCAGTAATATCGAAGTTTTTATATCGATATTACCATTATATCGAAGTTATGAATATCGTTGTAAAAATATCGGGTTTTTTTTGGTTAAAAAATATCGAAGTATAAAATATCGAATCAGTCATATCGTTAGTAGATAATATCAATTTTTTAGTGTTGTTAAAAATATCGGTAAAAAAATATAGAATGTGTAAAATATTGTTTTTTGTAAATATCGAAATAGTATTTATTGATATTAATTTATTATTAGTTTAATTGTATTAATATTTGTTTCAAATTGTATTAAAATTATTTTTGTAAGATATGTTTTAGGAGCGGGATGTTGAGTTATTAGGGGATAAGGCTGGGGAGTGTTTTAAAAATATTAGTATAAAATTACATATTAAATTAAAATTTCGAGTTTTCAAAATAATTTAAAATAAGAAATATAAATTTTAAATTGAAATTATATTTTTGTTTTAGGAGTGGGATGTTGGGTTATTAGGGGATAAGTGTGGGGAGTGTTTTAAAAATATTTACATAAATTGACATATTTAATTAAAAATTTTAAAATTGCAATTATTTTAAAATTAGAAATTTAAATTTAAAAATGAAAATATTTTTTTTTTTTAGGAGCGTGATGTTGGGTTATTAGGGATAAGTGTCGGGAGTGTTCTAAAAATATTACCATAAAATTACAGATTAAATTAAAATTTAGAAAATTGAAATTATATTTTTGTTTTAGGAGTGGGATGTTGGGTTATTAGGGGATAAGGGTAGGGAGTGTTTTAAAAATATTACTATAAACTTACACATTTAAATAAAAATTTGAAAATTGAAATTATTTTCAAAATAGAAATTTAAAGTTAAATTAGAAAGATTAATTTTGGTTTACTAGAGGGATGTTGTTGTTTTTATGGGATAAGAGTGGGGGTGTTTTAAAATAAAAATATAAATTAAAAAAAAACAGAAAATATTTGAAAATTTGAAAATTTATTTTAATTTTGAAAATTAAAATGTTGTTTTAGAAGTGGGATGTTGGGTCATTAGGGGAAAATGGTGAGGTCGTTAAAATAGTAAATTATATATCTTTAGTGTCCAGCACCTTCCCTGACTTAATACTGACTGTGGTCGGAATAGTAATTTATATGTTTAGTGTCCAGCACCTTCCCTGACTTAATACTGACTGGAGTGGGAATAGTAATTTATATCTGTTTAGTGTCCAGCACCTTCACTGACTTAATACTGACTGGAGTGGGAATAGTAACTTATATATGTTTAGTGTCCAGCACCTTCCCTGACTTAATACTGACTGGAGTGGGAATAGTAATTTATATATGTTTAGGGGCCGATTCTGATCTCGGCCGGTAGTGCTCCGAATCGGATTCGGATTTACCGGATCCGATTCGGAGCCATGTTTCCCGACCGAATCGTACGCGGGTCCGGCCGAGCGAGTACGATGCAAGCGCCCGCGAAATCGCCGAGCGACTCGTACGCGGCTTCAACACGCTCCGACCGACTCGCACGGACACGACTCGCACCGCGCTATGGAGACGTTTCCCGGCCGGGTAAGTACAATGCGTGCCGCGAGCAGTCCGACCGACTCGCGCCGTCCGGCTCGAAAGAGCTGTCGGAGCCGGACTTTGGGGGTCCGCGTCGGACCCCCCTGTACGCGTAGGCGCGCGAAGTCGCACACAGGGGGACCCATGGGTCCCCCTACCTGTGCATGTATGCCGCGATGCGCATGGACGCGCACCCGCTGTAGGGGGCGCCCTTGTTCGCCTCGCACCCATTGAGTCAATGGGAGCCCGCGTACGCGTTGTACGACCGGCTCCCATTGACTTCAATGGGAGTCCGACCGAATCGAGTCCGATAGCATGCGAACACATCGTACTCATTCGGTCGGACTGCTAGGGTCCGATTCGGTCGGAATTCTCTCCGGGTCCTGCTCGGTCGGAGAGATTTCCGGCCGGAATCGGCCCCAGAGTGTCCAGCACCTTCCCTGATTTAATACTGACTGGAGTGGGAATAGTAATTTATATATGTTTAGTGTCCAGCACCTTCCCTGACTTAAACCTGACTGGAGTGGGAATAGTAATTTATATATGTTTAGTGTCCATCACTTCCTTGGACTTAATATTGGGTGGAGTTGGAATAGTAATTTATATATCTTTAGTGTCCAGCACCTTCCCTGACTTAATACTGACTGGAGTGGGAATAGTAATTTATATATGTTTAATGTCCAGCACCTTCCCTGACTTAATACTGAGTGGAGTGGGAATAGTAATTTATATATCTTTAGTGTCTAGCACCTTCCCTGACTTAATACTGACTGGAGTGGGAATAGTAATTTATATATCTTTAGTGTCCAGCACCTTCCCTGACTTAATACTGACTGGAGTGGGAATCGTAATTTATATATCTTTAGTGTCCAGCACCTTCCCTGACTTAATACTGACTGGAGTGGGAATAGTAATTTATATATGTTTAATGTCCAGCACCTTTCATGACTTAATACTGACTGGAGTGGGAATAGTAACTTATATATCTTTAGTGTCTAGCACCTTCCCTGACTTAATACTGACTGGAGTGGGAATAGTAATTTATATATGTTTAGTTTCCAGCACCTTCCCTGACTTAATACTGACTGGAGTGGGAATAGTAATTTATATATGTTTAGTGTCCAGCACCTTCCCTGACTTAATCCTAACTGCAGTGGGAATAGTAAATTATATATGGTTAATGTCCAGCACCTTCCCTGACTATTATTTAACTGGATTGGGAATAGTAAATGATATATGTTTATGTACAAAAACTTTTTTAATTTATTTATCATTTATCTAAGATTTTTATATTACATACATGTTATTTGCTGTGTATTTACTAATTTTACATAAATAGCTGTAGGAAAATTACAGTATGTGTTTTTATATGTGAACAAATATAAGAGGTTTTTATTATGTGCAGTGATAATGTATTTTTATTGTGTAATTGATGTATATTTTATAATTTACTAAAAAAAACACATTTAAGTAAAATATTCAATAATAATATATACATATAAAAAATTAGACATTTGTAATTTTCAAACAAGCTTTATTTTTGTATAAGTAGGTAGAAAGAATTTTTTTTTTTATTTACAGCATGGAATACACATTAGTAAAAACACAGAAAACATGTACATTTTTATTTCAGGAACATACATTATTTTGCATACATTTATTTGTTAATGGAATTTTTTTAGGAAAAGAACATTTTATGATATAATCAAATTTTATAACACAAGTATTGATATTTTGATATACAAAACATATTATTTTATTATTTTAGAACAGTTGGAAAATCATAATTTATTTTTACAATTAATATAAACATTTTTTGCATATATATACATAACATAAAGGATTGTATATTTAATAATTATTTAATATTGTAACATTATAATGCTGTAGTGAACATCCTTTAACATTTTGAGAAAATAACTTTATTACATGTAATTAAAATTGTAATTAATATTATTAGTATATAAAATATTAATAATATTAATTATTACATTGTTGCATTGCATGACAATATTTTTTTTAAACAGGTAAGTTTCATTTTACATTTGTACATAATTAATATGTATTTTTAATATTGATTATAATTTAAAAATACATATATAATTATAATAATAATACATATATTTTTATATTAATTATTATTATAACTTTACAAAGTATAATAAAATATAAACAAATTTTTAAATATACAGAAAAAATTGTGCAATCTAAGAAAAATATATGTAACGTTTACACTTTACTATAATGCATGTTTTTAATGTTATTCATTTTTTTTTATTTATTTAAGCAGCCATTTTTATTTCACAGGGACTATTTTGTAACCGCGTAATGTTATTTTGGGTCATTCAGGACCGGAGAAGCTCGCGGTTGGAGGCTGCGTCGTGTCGAGCAAGGTAAGGGGAATTTTAATTATTTTATCTAACTTAGGGGGTCATTACGATGACCATATTCCCCCGCCCGCATGCCAATTCCTCCCCGCCATATTACGATGGTGGGGGGAGCACGGCGGACGGAAAGACCGTCCCCCGGTTTTCCGCCGGTCCTACAGGGGACCGGGCGGAGAAGGGCAACAATATGGTGGCGGTGTCTGCAAGACACCGCCATCCAGATTAGGATGGTGGCGGAGAGAAGCATTACATAGAAAAGCATACGGTCTTCGTTATTGGGGGCCCGTTGCGGGCCCCCAGAGTGTTGGGGGGTGGGGGGTGCATGGACAAGGTGGCAGGCACCGCGCTGTCACCTTGTGCATGCCAATGCACAACGTGCATTCCCAGCATTGTGGCGGGTGGTTCTGTAAACACCGCCCGCCATGGGGGTACCTATGGTACCCCCCTGCATTGGCATGGACAAGGTGGCAGGCACCGCACGGTGCCTGTCACCTTGTGCATGCCAATGCATGACATGCATTCCCAGCATTGTGGTGGGTGGTGCTGTGAACACCGCCCGGCACAATGTTGGGAATAGGGATGCCACCGTGGTGGTGGCATCCTAATACTCGCGGCGGAGCGCCGCTCCTATGGTGGACGGTCCCATTCACCGATACGGTGGCGGGCAGACTTTGTCCGCTCGTCATCGTAATGTGCCCCTTAATACTTAGGGGTCGATTCCGATTCGGGCCGGAAAAAGCACCGACCGACTCGGATCCGGAAAAAATACCGACCGACACGCACCCGTGGCGCACGACACGCCAAGTACGATGCAAGGCGCGAAAAATCCGACCGACACGTAACGAAACCAAGTCGACCGACCGAGCCGCACGGAAAACAGCAATCCGGCCGGAAAACACGCGAATCCAACCGACCGACACGCACCCGGAACAAATCCGACCGAAACGTACACGCTAACTCCAAACCGCAAAGTACGATGCAAGGCGCGAAATCACGAGCGAGTCGGACGGAGGACAAGCCGTACGACCGACACGCATACAAAACCGAGCCGAAGCAACACAATACACCGCGACCGACGCGTATGCAGCATAGAAAACTGCACAAACACAGCGTGAACGAAACGGAGAACACCGTACGAGACCAATGCAGGGTCCGACTCGGTCACACGAACGTTTCCAACATACACAAACAGCACAAAGGAAAAATCACCCAAAAAGGCCAAACAAGCAATTACCAAGCCAATAAATACTGAGGGGGTGGGGACAGAGAACAAAGACACACCCACAACTCCACCTATATAAAGGACACAAATAACTACCATGAGCCTTTGCAAATGCCATTCCACTGCCAGCACCCAAGAAAAAGCAACCACACACCCACAGCTCATCCCTCACACAAGCCACACACCATCAGCACACCAACAAATACCAACCTCACATACACCCAGCAAACCACACACTCACACACCCTCACCTGCACACCAACACACACATCACTCACCATCACCACCCATCACCATGCCCCCAAGAAGAATCACAAGTTCCTAGATTGTGAATTGGAAGTCCTGGTAGACGAGATCCTCAGGGTAGAGCCACAGCTGTTTGGCGCACTGGTCCAACAGACCCCCATCTCCCAGAAAACCAAGATGTGGGAGAGGATCATCAACAGGGTGAACGCTCAATCACCATGTCTGCGCACAAAGACCGACATCCAGAACAGGTGGTATGACGTGCGCAGGAGGGTCCGGGAGCTGCTCAAGAAAGACTACCTCATCAGCCAATACACCAGCAGTGGCCCTCCTGCCAAGCCAGTATACCTCAGGCCCTGGGAGGAGAAGGTGCGGGCCATCCTTCCGCCAGTGAGCGATATGGACTAGAGAACATCCCAGAGCCTGGTGAGTACACAACAAATGTACACAATATTCTGACACAAAACACACACACATCACTGTCAAGGGGAGAGTCAAACCATGCACACATAGCAATTACACAGCAACCAGAACAGAATCATCCCAAAATGTGTATGTCAGTCAGATAAACACAACACATGCCATCAAAAAAGTTACATCCAACCGTGCCATCACATGTACAAACACAACTACAACTACAGCTAGGCAGTGGCACAAATAGAACTAACAAACACATCCAGACATGTAGCCACCACAACAACACCAACACACAGTGAAGACCACTCAAAGGAAGGAATTCTGTGTATGCTGGCCAAGTCAGTGTAGCCAATAGCATCATGGGAGTCGCAGTCACACATATTGCCCCCCCCCACAACTGTCCTATCAACACCACCATGAACCATGCGCACATCACAGGGAGTGGAGAAGGACTCACAAGATGGCTGACACTGGCTACTGCTGTGGGGAGCACAAGGCCCTGCTGGCAAATGTGCACCAACAAACAGCAGGACACCACTGACTGACATCCTGAGAGACAACTTCCACTCCCTGCAATGGCTGGGTGGGTGGGAAGGAGGTCCGGCTGCCAACCAAACACAACCAATGCAGACCATGTTCACACCCCAGAAAATACATAGAAATGCCCAAATAATGCAGGACAATGTGCCACACCAATATCAACCCCTGACTGTGACGACTCAGGACAATGCAATGTACAGGCCCGCACCCAGAGGCACAGTCACAACTGTCATGTGTGTCAACCATTGATGCCTGCAGAAACATGACATACATTGTTTGTGTCTCCCAAAAACAGGTGATGATGGGGACACAGCAGCAGACGCTGAGGAGTCCCAGTCCCAGGCTCAAGAGGATGCCGAGCTCACTGGCGTCGTACAGCCTCTGTCCTCCTCGGACGATGAAGAACAACCTGGCACATCCGGTGCAAGTCAACATGCAGCACCAGCAGGACCACCAGCTGCAGCACCAGCAGGACCACCAGCTGCACCCCCTGCACCCACCCCTCCAACGACTGTCACCACGAATACCATCCCTGCCGACATGGACAGAATAAGGAGCAACACCAGCACAGTGACCCTGGACCAACCTGGGGCCATGGCCACCACCACCACCACCAACTCCCAAGGTGGACCAGGGTTATCTGTGCGTGCCACTGCACACACTGCACATGTCAGCAGGGGTGGTGGGAGGGGTGGGAGACAGAGGTCGCTGCTTGCAGACGTTGCTGGTGTGCATAATGACCCACAACTGGTACGCATAGCTGATGCGTACCAGTCCAGCACCGGAGAGCTCAGCCAGGTAGTGGGGCTCCTCAGAGACATTAAACAGCAGCAGGCTGCCCATCATGCCCGCTTGGACTCCCAAATGTCCCACGTGGAGTCACACATGTCCCGTGTGGACTCACACATGTCCCGCGTGGAGTCCAAGTGGGATGCACTGCATGAGATGACGGCGGTGCACAGGGACATTTTACAATGCCTCCGCCAGATGAACAGCAACCAGTCCACACCTCCCTGTGTGCCAACAACATCTGGTGCCGAACAAACTGCAACTGCCACAGGGAGGGAGGAGGACTCTGGCGGAGAGTCCCCTGCACCGCAGCAGCCTGCACTTGAGGGCCCCCCAAGAAGAGGGGTCGTCCGAGGAGGGAAAAGTGAGAGGCCGATGGCCAAGCGCAACTCCCAGGAAGCCTGAACCTGTTCTGGATGTTCGCCTTTGTGCACAGACTGTTCACCCTGTTGACGGCAACACTACTCCCACACATTGCATGGGGAGTACAAGTTGGACCAATGTGTCAGACAACTGTGGCCCCGATACTGGGGATCCTGTCTACCCGGACTTTCAATTCACCTAGGAACTTGGGATTGCAAGATTCATGTACAGCACAACCCATCCTATGCACTATTAACACAAATGTATCACAATAAACACACTAATACACCATACTTGCCTCTGTCGTGATTCCAACGTGGGTGCTGTTATGGGGATGATGAACTGCAAAATTACACTGTGTATGCGAACTGCAACAGCAAGGACAACACAGGCATGTGAGTACAGGAAACGTGACACACATGAGGGAGACACACCACCAGGGCTACACGACACATACACACCTAGGCCATCTGACTCATTGCCTACACTGATGTTGCCAGGGAAGACGGTGCAATGCACAGACACCACACCCATTCCCAGTTGTAGTCAAGTAGCCCACAGGTGCAGTAAGCAAATGGCAGTCAAATGTGTGACCACAGACAACGCACATCACAAAGTGAAGCACAGGTTTATTACACAGTTGCAACATGCCGTAACCACTACAGATGCAAGGTAACCCCACCTGGCAGCGGGCACACAGTCAACAACTGTAGACGGAAGGAAGTCCATGGGTGTGGCGCACATCACCTGTAGGGACACAACAGCTACCAGCCTGGATGTGCAATCACGTCGCCGGTGGACACAGTTGACCAAACGAATCTGAAAGTACCCTGTGAAGGACAGAAATGACACACAGTCAAAAGCAATGGAGTACAGGACAGAACAGCAAAACACATGCACAATACATGTTACAAGATACCCACCCAGAACCAAGTTAGCATGTCAACACTGTTGGGGAGTACAGCCCACCTGTTAGCACACATCGCAACACACATCCAGTCAAGTGGCCCATGGACACACTCCCACAGCACCAGAGCACCACCCACACATCATGCCAACTCACATCATTGACATGACACCTCAGGATACTCACATTCAGCTAAAGAAGTTGGTGATGAGCTGTGTGCGGACATCACCATCACCATCACCATCATCATCATCGTCACTGGCATCGTGGTCCAGGCCAGGATCCTCCACAGGTGGCGGATGTTGGTCATTGTCATCCTGGATGAGAGGCAACTCCTTCCGCACTGCCAGGTTGTGGAGCATGCAGCAGACGATGATAATCTTGCACACTTTCGCAGGGGCATATGGGAGGGACCCTCCGGTCTTGTCCAGGCAGCGGAAGCGGCTCTTCAGGAGACCAAAGGTCCGCTCAATCACTCTCCTGGTCCGACCATGTGCCTCATTGTAGCGCATCTGGGCAGGTGTCACAGGGTTCCTGAGGGGTGTCAGCAACCACGGCATGTTGGGGTATCCCGAGTCACCTACGGACAGACAAGTGCACATTAGCTGACTTGGAACAGTGGGCGGAATACTACAGATCAGATCACACACAATGGCACAAAGTCAGTACACACCGACAAGCCAGGCACGCTGGTTCTGCATCTGTGCCATCATCCTGGGGATGCGACTACTCCTCATCACAAAGGCATCGTGTGCTGAACCAGGGAAACGGGCACACACGTGTGTGATGGTCATGTCTGCAAGACACACCACCAGTGCATTGACCGAGTGGTAGTGCTTGCGGTTCCTGTAGGCCTGCTCCTGGGCCTGTGGTGGTACCAAAGCCACATGTGTCCCATCAATGGAGCCAATTACATGCGGCATCCTCCCCAGGGCATAAAAGTCACTCTTCACGTCAGTGAGTCGTCGCAGTCTAGGGAAATAGATGTACCGGTTCAGGAAGAGCAACATTGCCGCCAAAACATCGCGGAGCACACGGCTGAACATGGTCTGTGACATCCCACCAGCAGTCGCCACAGTATGTTGGAAGGTACCAGTGGCAAAGAAGTGTAGGGCTGCCATCACCTTCACCTTGGGGGTCAGCGCTGTAGGATACGGCCGGCCAGGCTGCAAATGTGGGGACAACTGCACTGCCAAATCCTCAATCAGCTGCCTGGTGAAGCGGTACCGTCGGATGCTGTCCCGTTCCACCATCGTTGCCAGGTCTGGGAATGGCCGATGGACAGCAGGAGCCCTGCAGTGCAGAGGAGAAGTAAGCAAGATTGTCAGTCACCCCACATATGCGGCATTGAACACACTCAAGATCCCAACATACATCATTATGAGGCACAACTACATGAAGTGTGCAGTACCGGAAGGACATGTATGGTACATACATGGCCAACATCTGTCAACACGGTCCAACAGGTGGCATCAATTAGTCCCAGGTTGGCCCATTGGATATCATGAGGCCGTGTCACAGTTCCCATCTCCTGCTGCCGTGTCACAATAACCCCCACAGGGACATGTGAGGACAGATGTGCCCCAGGCACCACAGCTCAACGACAGGTACATTCCCAGGGACCCTGTAATGCCACATGGACACTGGCATTACATGGAGTATCATGTATACACCACAGCAAAACAACCATGACCCCCACAGGTAGTGGCCCCACTTGCCACGGCAGGACAGACATGGACGTCTGTGACACACACGCACAACATCAGAGTCCATGCACACACAACATGGATGTGGAGACTGTCTCCCATTGTGCACATGAAATCAGAGACATTGTAAACACCACATGCACAAAGACTGTGGAGGACCATCACTATTGTGCCACTGGGACACCCTGGCTCAAACATACCGTCCCACATGGGACTCACGGGGTATGTGACATGACATACACATACACCACTGTGAAATGTGACCATGGCACATGCACAGATATGAACAGTTGCACATCACAGTGGTCATGTACACGTAACACCCAGGATCCTGTCCCCATGAACACGTGCACAGCCTGGGGGTGGCTGCCCACAGGTGACACCCACAGGACAACATGTACACCAACATACACACAATAGGAAATGCAGCCTTACATGCCTTATGATAAAGTTTGGACAGGCTGTCGTGGTGGTAGGTGTGCCCCTCACTCCCTGGGAGCTATCTGTGGCTGGCATATGTCCATCTGAGACAGGCATGCTGACATATGCCAGTCACATGTACAGTGATGCGTTGAACTGCAATGGACCGATCGGTGCCTCCGGCCGGCCCATTGCTTTCAATGTGTGCGGGTACGCGTTGTACCCTGTGCGCGTTGAACCGCAATGGACCGATCGGTGCCTCCGGCCGGCCCATTGCTTTCAATGTGTGCGGGCACGCGTTGTACCCTGTGCGCGTTGAACAGCAATGGACCGATCGGTGCCTCCGGCCGGCCCATTGCTTTCAATGTGTGCGGGTACGCGTTGTACCCCTGTGCGCGTTGAACTGCAATGGACCGATCGGTGCCTCCGGCCGGCCCATTGCTTTCAATGTGTGCGGGTACGCGTTGTACCCCTGTGCGCGTTGTACCGCAATGGACCGATCGGTGCACACCCATTGACAATGGGCTTGCCTGGCAACGGACGCGTGCTCGGATTTCGAACGAGTCGGTTGCTGGAAATTCAGTTGGTCACCCACAACAATGTTGCAAAATCATGTATGTCATGAAGTTGAAGATTTGAAGGATGCTGTGGGCGTGTTTTGGTGCTGCTATTCCATGGATTGGCCAGATTCAGAAGATGCAAACGACTTGGACCTATCACTTTGGACACAAGGGACAGTATCTGCCTCTCCAGCACATATATATTGCTGGCTGTTCCCCTGAGAGCCCACTTGCCTGCACTACATGCTCCAAGACGACATCTGCCACTGCACTGCTGCTGTCTCTGCCCCTCTGGACCCTGCAATGGCACGTACTGTGGAGAGAGCCCCAGCCTTCAGCCTTGAAGAGAACCAGGCCCTGCTGGACAGCCTACTTTCCACAGTACAGCAAGCTGTATGGGACACCAGGGGAGCAGGTGAGTGTTCTGTGCACTGCCTTTCTGAATGTGCTGTTTGTCTGACTAGCAAGGCTGAGAGTCTGCACGCCACTGGCTAGCAGGCTCACTGAGTAGTTGTCACCCCCATAGTGTGTAGTGACTTGCACTGGACAGGTATGGTGCAGTGACAGTGCATTTGAACATGGTTTTACTTCCCATGCAATGATACCATGTAGTGACGTCTGGCAAACTGTCCATGGTCAGCGTTGCACTGCCTGTGTACATCATGTGCCCCTGTGATTGAGACATGTATATACAACTGTGTCATGCACGGATATGTTGCATGTGTGGTAATGGCCTTTTCACTTTGTCATCCTGACAGGTTAATGCCCATCGGAAGCAGGAAATCTGGAAGGACATCGTCCGGGCTGTCCGGTCCGTGGGGGTCTACAAGCGCCGGATCCGCAACTGCCAGAAGAGGTGGCAGGACCTTCGGGCTGGACCCGGAGGATTGCACGGGTCCAGCTGAAGCTGTCGCCTCCTCGCAGGAGGGGCGGAAC
This sequence comes from Calotriton arnoldi, assembly GCA_963921515.1. Classification (NCBI taxonomy): domain Eukaryota; kingdom Metazoa; phylum Chordata; class Amphibia; order Caudata; family Salamandridae; genus Calotriton; species Calotriton arnoldi. The sequence continues at coordinate 41,473 of CAWUFW010014526.1, read as the reverse complement.
ACGGACCCTGACCCCCACATGCTCCAGATCCTGGCGGTGGTCTTTCCAGACCTGGATGGGCAGCTGAAGGCCAGACAGCAGCAAGGAGGGGGTGAGTCAAAGACTGCACTGTGAACTCTGTATTACATGCTTTGTGCCCTCCTCTGGCCTGGTTCAACTGCCACAGTGCAGCAGTCATGTTGTCCAGGAGCCATGTCCCTCTATTGTGCACTGCCCACTGCTCATCTGATACCCAGGTGTGGCCCTTACAGTCAGGGAATTGTGTCACTTGGGACTGTGTCCTTGCAGTTTGCTTCACTAAAGGTGGGGGACAGCATCTGTTTCCCTAACTCTGTTGTGGGCATCATGGGTGGGTCCATTGTTCACACAACGCCTGGGTTTGGACATGTGATCTGCGTGTTGCTTTGATATGCGGTCCACTTGCTGAGCTGAGCCACCACATGTGCCTGGGGTATGTGGCACACGCCCATGCAGCGGGTGGGAACAATGTTTGTGCCCCAGGAGTGTGCAGATTACGTGTGTCACACATACATAGCCAGCTATCCACTGTCCAGGGCACATCCCTCATTCATGTGGAGCAGGACAGTCATGCCTACTCCAGGCCATGCAATGCACTCTGTACTCCCACTCCCGTGTATCAGCTGACACATTGTGCACAGTGATTTGACCCCTCCGGTGTCTGCCTCTGTGTCAGTGTGCTGTGGATTAGTTGCCAGGACTGCTGGGGTGTTTCTTGGTAGGGGCTCAGCATGCCCCTGGAGATGTGACCATAGGAGACGATACTTGTGTGTCACATAGGTGTTTGATCAGCTGCCCGTGCAGACTGGGGTATGCAAATGTGATGTTCAGGCAGCTGTTCCCCATTCACAGCAAATTGTGAGGGGCTCAGGTTCAGAGGGTAGTGTCACAGGTCTCCCATATGTCCAATAGGTGTGACCTGGACAGATGAGGGTTGAGATGATGTGTTGTGTGGGGATGTACATGTGCACTTGTGCAGCTCCAGGACTTGCATTCCCCATGACCTACTATTGTGACACAGTGCATAGTGTTGTTGTCTGGCTGCCAAGTCATACATCACTGAGACAGTGATGTATGACTTAACAGTCATGCCTCTGCCATGGCATGTGTCAACTTATTTGTGGTCCTGCAGGGGAGTGACATGTGCTACATGCACACCATAGTGGCGCTGGCTATCAGGACATGGGTGCATCATGGTGTCTGTCGCTGGTATGCATCACATGCATTTCCTATTTGACTCTGGGCATCCCTTTCATCCGGAAACCTGTACTGACTCAGTGGCAAGAGCTGTGATGTGTCCACACCGTGTCCTCTGCACTGTCCAACTACTGTGTACTTGGTGCATGTGTCCACACTGGGGTGTTGCAATCCAACAGACACCAGACAGATGGGTGCAAGGCCATGTGGGATGTGAGTGCCATGCTTGGCATCAGACTGACAATTGGCTTCTCCTGTTCAGTTAGGGCACTTTTAGCAATGTACAACTAATGATGCCAGGCCTTGCTCTGTGATGTGCTGTGCTCACAGTGGTGTGTGCGTTTGGTGCAGGTGACTGATGTCTGTCTGTTTCCCCATTGTTTGCAGATACATCCACGGCCACGGAAGGGGACAGCTCCACGGACCAGGAGGAGCCAGAGAGCCAGACTGGGTCAGCAGCCGAGGAGTGGTCGGAGGGACCCAGTGGCACGGAGGGCGAGGGGAGCCACACCGAGGAATCCTCAGCACCATCCACCTCAGCTGAGGACCAGAGCAACTCGGAGGATGACTCCCTTGTGGAGGCGGGTGTCAGCAGCCACCACACCCCAGCTAGTGTTGCTGTCCCCGCCACCACCAGCACCACCACCGCCCTCCCATCGGCTCCCATTCCCCAGGTCCGTGGAGGCTCCCATGTTCGGGAGCGTGTCTCCTTTGGCCCAGGCACCGCACCCCTGCCCCTGTGTCCCCTGCTGCCCTGAGTGAGGAGTCTGTGTACCTCCTTCGCCAGCTCCATGTAGGGCAGACAGCCATGCTGAGTGTCCTCCATGCGCACACCGCACTGTTGACTCAGCTGGTGTCGTTCATGGAGGGCATCTCATCGGGCATGTCTGACCTACAGAGGGGCAACAGGTCCATGGACTCCTCCCTGACGGCAGCAGTGTCCCTCCTCAGACAGTCCCTCACCCCTCCTGCCTCTGCTCCATCCACACTCCCCAGCACCTTGCCCGTCCCAAGCACACACACACCGGCACAGGCACACACCAGCACACACACATCCAGCACACAGACACACACGCCACAAACTAAACGCACACGCACGCACAGTCAGGGGACTGAAACCAGACTCACAGGGGATGGGGCCCTGGTACACACACACGCATCCACGGGCACTGCGCAGTCCTCACTTGCCTCTCCCTCCAAAGCACCCTCCCTTGCCTCACCTGCAACCCCAAAGACCCAGCGCCTCTTCCTCAGTGACCTCGGCCTCTTCCCTCCGATCCAGCTGCCCCAGCATCCAGGGGGAAGAGGAAGCCCCCCACACGGAGCAGAGTGCCCTCGCCCCCGGACACCCTCCCCCAGGCGCAGACAGACTGAGGCCCCCACCCGCAAGTCCCCCCGGAGTGGTAAGAGCAAGACCCCGCTGCCGCCCTGCAGCTCAAGCACCAGGTCACCTTCCTCCATCCCTCAGGCCCCCACTCCACAGGTGCCCCCGCCACACCCTGCCCCAGGTTCCCCCACCCACAGATATACCATCCCCAAGAGGCTCCGGCCTTCTCCCCTGCCACTTGCTCTCCCGGCACCACACCCCCGCTGCGCTTGTCTGTGCCACTGATGTGGTGAGGGTGTCCATCCCCTCTGTCCAGCCCACCTTGCCTGTTCCCCATTCTCCTCCCCTGGTGGTAGGCACTGCAGTGGAGTCCACTACCACCCTGTCTGACTTGGGCACTGCAGTGGCGGACCTGTCCACTCCATCTGCAGGGTCCACTGCAGTCGTGCCGGCACCCACAACATCTGAGCCATGCCCCCAGTTGTGCCGGCACACACCATGTCAGACACCTCCACTGCAGTTGTCAGTGGCTCTCCAGCACCCACCACCCCTTCCCTGCTTCCTCCTGGTGAGCCCTGATCCTGTCCCTGCGGTGCCTGGCCTACCCCCGGTTGCCCCTCCTAGTGGATTGTCCCTGGTTTTGTGCAGGCATGTGTAGGGTGGCATCTGCCACTGTCACCCACTTGTGACTTTGTTGATGGACTGGCCATTGGCCTTTGTTTATGTTCTACCGGACTTCTACTTTTAATGCCACATATGCTGAATAAAGCAACTTTCTGTTCTCTAGTGCTTTTGCTTCTGATGTACATGATGTTGATGATGCTAACAATGCCCTTGCTGCAGTGATGGTGATATTTGGTCTCATGATAATGAAGTGTTACTGTGCAGGAACCCATGTGGTCCAGGGGTTATGGGTCCTATCCTGTGGTGTATCCATGTCATCCATAGCAGCATCTGAGGGTGTCATGTGTTCAGTATTTGGCAATGAGATTTCCTACTTAGATTGGCAACTTCACATCTGTGGCTTCCACCCCTGCACATCTGTTGTGCCTGCCATTGTTCTATTCTGCCTACTTCCCTGACCGTGTGGCCATCTCCAGTGAACATGCAGGTTTGGGCATCAATGGGGAAGGACTCATCTGTGTTGTCAGTGCAACATTGCTATACAAGTGTGTTGGATCTGTGCTGATGATTCCGTTGGCACTTCCATGACCAGGCTGATGGGACGGGAGCCCTCATTTGTTGCTAATTGTTGATTGTGTGTCCCATTGCTGCCATGGTATGGTATCTGTTCGCCTCACATCTGCAGTCTCCACAGGGTATCTGCATGTGTGTGCCCATTGGTGCAAATATGTGGGTCTGCATTCGGATGGTCACTTCTGTCATTGTGTCATTGATGATTGTTGACGGTGTCAGCCCCCATGGGTGTTGTTTGTCTGCACATGGCCAAAGTTATGTCTTATTTGCACTGCAGGATTTGGCTCCCCCAATTTAAGTTGCAATGGGACACATACACTACTTTGCCACTGATGTGTTTGTTGTTCTGTGACCAGGAATCATCCATGCAGTTTGGCAGTTGCACCTCTTACTTTGTCAACACTTGCCTTTTGGTCACTGTGATGATGGGGGTTTGGACCCCATTGCCACAATGTTCAAGATGTGCTGCAGCTATGGACCCCACACTTGCTTTTTGGTCACTGTGATGATGGGGGTTTGACCCCATTGCCACAATGTTCAAGATGTGCTGCAGCTATGGACCCCACACTTGCCTTTTGGTCACTGTGATGATGGGGGTTTGGACCCCATTGCCACAATGTTCAAAATGTGCTTCAGCTATGGACCCCACACTTACCTTTTGGTCACTGTGATGATGGGGGTTTGGACCCCATTGCCACAATGTTCAAAATGTGCTTCTGCTATGGACCCCACACTTACCTTTTGGTCACTGTGATGATGGGGGTTTGGACCCCATTGCCACAATGTTCAAAATGTGCTTCTGCTATGGACCCCACACTTACATTTTGGTCACTGTGATGATGGGGGTTTGGACCCCATTGCCACAATGTTCAAAATGTGCTTCAGCTATGGACCCCACACTTACCTTTTGGTCACTGTGATGATGGGGGTTTGGACCCCATTGCCACAATGGTCATGGCCTGCTTGCATTGTGGGTGCCACACACATATATGTGTGGCACATGTGCTAGGGGGTCACATTGTATGTTCAAAGTCATGTTCGGTGTTGTAGGCATTTGACACAGTCTACACACGCTTGTCATGGTGTTGGGGGATGTCTTCTTCTTGCATTCCCTAGTTTGTGGTGTGCTGGTTGTGTCATGCATTGTCCATCCTATGAGTGGGGGTGGTAGTAGTGGTAGGCATCCTGCCCCCTGGCTAAGGGTGGTGGTAGGCATCCTGCCCCCCTGGGTGAGGGTGGTAGTAGTGGTAGGCATCCTGCCCCCCTGGGTGAGGGTGGTAGTAGTGGTAGGCATCCTGCCCCCCTGGGTGAGGGTGGTAGTAGTGGTGGGCATCCTGCCCCCTGGGTGAGGGTGGTAGTAGTGGTAGGCATCCTGCCACCCCTGGGTGAGGGTGGTAGTGGTGGTGGGCATCCTGCCCCCCTGGCTAAGGGTGGTAGTAGTGGTAGGCATCCTGCCCCCTGGGTGAGGGTGGTAGTAGTGGTGGGCATCCTGCCCCCCTGGCTAAGGGTGGTAGTAGTGGTAGGCATCCTGCCCCCCTGGCTAAGGGTGGTAGTAGTGGTAGGCATCCTGCCCCCTGGGTGAGGGTGGTAGTAGTGGTAGGCATCCTGCCCCCCTGGGTGAGGGTGGTAGTAGTGGTAGGCATCCTGCCCCCTGGGTGAGGGTGGTAGTAGTGGTGGGCATCCTGCCCCCTGGCTAAGGGTGGTAGTAGTGGTAGGCATCCTGCCCCCCAGGCTAAGGGTGGTAGTAGTGGTAGGCATCCTGCCCCCTGGGTGAGGGTGGTAGTAGTGGTAGGCATCCAGCCCCCTGGGTAGGGGTGGTGGTGCGCATTCAGGCCCCTGTGTGCATATGTGGCATTGGTGATGGGCATCCCGCCCCTATGGTGCTGCTGTTGCTGGTGTAAGTATATTCAGCATCCCCGTGTGTGTGTGTGATGTGTCGTGTACGTGTTGTATGTGTTTTGTGGTTGGTGTCTGGCTTACCTTCTGCGCCGTACGCGTCCGTGCCTGTTCCGGTAGTAAATGTAGAATATTGGTATGATCGGGACGAAGGGATTCATGGTTGGTTCGTGTCGTTCGTCCTCCTCGTCGCTTCGCCTCGTCCTCGCCGCTCGCCTCGTCCTCGTCGCTTCACGCCGTCCTCGCCGGTGCCGTGTTCGCCTCGGAGCCGTGGATCGTGTTGTGGCGCGAATCGGAGCTTATGTGCGCCTCTCCCGGATGCTTTGACGTGCCGTGCGTAGCGACGGGTTCGGGCGCGTACGGAAAGCGCATCGTACTTGTCCGGCCGGACGGGGCTGCATTTTTCCTTCCGTGCGACTCGATTCGGCGTTTCCGGATTCGCGCTCGGTCGGAGAACAGGACCTGGTTTGGGTGAGTACGGCTCGGCCGGATTTTTGCTGTTGTGCGCATCGTACTTGCTCGTTCGGTGTACTGTAGCGGATCGGTCGGGAAACAGGCTTTCGCATGGCTTTTTTCCCGACCGAATGGTATTGGGTGCGCCTCCGACCGAGATCGGAATCGGCCCCTTATTGTTTAGTCTAGTTAGGATGTATATATTGTATTTATTTTTGGTGTGCTGTAGGTGTTAGTTATATTTTAGTGAGATGCCGTGAGTTAGTGTTTGAGGCCTGGTGTAGACAGACGATAATATGACTAAGGGGCCGATTCCGATCTCGGCCGGTAGCGCACCGAATCGGATTCGGCTTAACCGGATCCGATTCGGAGCCCTCTTTCCCGACCGATTCGGACGCGCGTCCGGCCGAGCGAGTACGATGCGAGCGCACGCGAAATCGCCGACCGACTCGTTCACGGGTCCGGACTGCACCGACCGACTCGCACGGACTCGACTCGCACCGCACGATGGAGACGTACCCCGGCCGGGCAAGTACGATGCGTGCCTTGAGCAGTCCGACCGACCCGCACCGTCCGGCTCAAAACAGCTGTCGGAGCCGTACTTTGGGGGTCCGTGTCGGACCCCCCTGTACGCGTAGCCACGCGAGTCGCACACAGGGGGGACCCATCGGTCCCCCCTACCTGTGCGTGTGCGGCACTAACCGCATTGACGCGAACCCGCTGTAGGGTGCGCCCTCGTTCGCCTCGCACCCATTGAGTCAATGGGAGCCCGCGTACACGTTGTACGACCGGCTCCCATTGACTTCAATGCGAGTCTGATAGCATGCGTGCACATCGTACTCGTTCGGTCGGACTGCTAGAGTCCGATTCGGTCGGAAATCTCTCTGGGTCTGGCTCGGTCGGGGAGATTTCCGGCCTGAATCGGAATCGGCCCCTAAATATGTGTTGTTTTGTTAATATAAATTAATGTATTGTATTTAATGAATGTATTTGGGTGTATTTGTGTGGGTGGGTATGCTTTCGACATTTTTTGCAGGTTACTTTTAATCGATGTTACGTTGGAGAGAAAGGCGCGTTTTAAAAAAAAAAGAAGTGTGCATTAGTTGATTCAACTAATAATGTTATCACACTTTCTTTTTATTTTTCGGGATTTCCTGGAGCGATTTTTATATTTTTATATCTTTTTCGCGTTTTTGAGGGTTTTGACTACTTGGATTTGTCGAGGATGGATTTATATTGGACCTGTTGGATTTTTGCATTTTTTTTTGGCTTTTTTTTACATTAACATGGATTAACAGACAGATGCAAGGATTATTACTTGTTGGAATACATCGTCTACAGCTACATAAACCGTAAGTCTATTTTTTTGTATTAATTTGGGTGGGAAATGTTGTTATAATTAATTGTGATATATATAGTATATTTTGATAAATATTATTTAATTGTAAATATATATTTTTTAATTAAAAAAAATATATGACTTTTAATTAATATTTATTAAAATATAGTATTAATATATGTGTGTAAAGTGTTTGTTTTGTCAACAAAAAAATATAAAATAGCTGTGGAAATGTAGTTTATAATATGCTTTTGGCTATTAGGGATAGGTACTCTAGGCCTCTTGTTGATGGGTATAGGGTAACCTGACTTTGGAGTAGCTCAAACATTTTTTAAGTTTGCTTAGTTAATTTTGGACATATTTGAATTACAGATTGTTCCATCCGTAATTCTTGATAGCTTTGTTCTTTCTGTATAGATTGTAGTAGTTTTTGTAGGGTAGGTTTACTCTCTGCTTGCTGTTGCTTGGAAGGCATTATGCCATCCTTCAACACTATTATTTGTTTTGGCTTCTTTGTTTAAGGTACTTAGGTACACATTCCACCAAGGAATGTGGAATGTAGGTTGCCTTCTATGCCCTGATCTATGTAGTCTTCCCACCCAGGTGTCCTCAAAGTAGTCTAGGAGTGGGCTTAATTTGTCTTCGTTCCTTTTGTAATGGGGCTCTCTATTAGAATATTGCAGTGCTCTGCTACATCAGTTACAGGTACATATGCTAGTGCTATTAGCTTTTTAATTTGGTAGGCGAAAGTACTGTCTGTAGCATATTGTACACTTAGGGGGTCATTAACATGGCGGGCGGACTTTGTCCACCCAACATACCCCCGGGAAATGGGACCGCCCGCAATGCATGCGGCGGTCCCGCACATCCCATTAGGATGCGCCCGCCACACTGGCGGGCGCATCCCGCATTTCTAACATTGCGGCGGGCGGTGCTGAAAGCACCGCCCGCAATGCCAGAAATGCAAGTTAGTGCAGTTCATCGCACAACGTGACAGGCACCGCGCGGTGCCTGCCACGTTGTACATTGAAATGCAGGGGGTACCATAGGTACCCCCATGTGCACCCCCACCCCCCAGAATCCCTGGGGGCCTGCTACGGGCCCCCAATGTAGAATACCGTATGCCTTTCCGTGGCGGCGTTGCCGCCGTGGAAAGGCATATCCCCGCATGCATCATGATATGGATGGCGGTGTCTAATAGACACCACCACCATATTAAATGCTTTTCCGCCCAGTCGACTCATCGACCGGCGGGAAAACCGGCGGGCGGTCTTTCCGTCCGACGGGGTCCCCCCCGCCATAGTAATATGGCGGGGGGAAAATGTGTGGCGGGCGGAGTAAAATAGCGGGCGGATCGCCACCGCCATACGGGCGGTGGCGATCCGCCCGTTATCATAATGGACCCCTTAGGGTTGATTTTTGCAGATGTCTCCAGAGACTCTGGTTAAAATGATAATAGTAACCCTGGATTGCTGTGTGTGGATAATTTTTCAGTATGGCATTTATCATGGCTAATTCGAAATCAATAATTATTTTTGAAGGAAAATAATTATTGCTTTTTTGTTTTATTTTAGTTAGTATATCTATGTAGGTAGTTTGCTGCTTATTTGGTAATAGGGCATAGATGAATGGAATATTTGAATGATGGTACAATCCATGCACTGTGTACAGCTGGTAGAATGGTTTTGGACAGACTTTGAAAGTTCCATTCATCATCCAGGTGTCACATTGCTGTAATTTAACTAAACTGTTTGCAGTAGCAAACATAATTATTCTTTTATCAGGGCATTTGTTATAAAAAAAAAAAAATGGTTCTTTAGTGTGAGTAATGCTTAATTCTGGGGGAATAACTACTTCTTCAAACGTTTTAGGGGCAGGTATGATACTTATAGTTGCTTTTTTCTGTCTGGCAATAGTTCTTTTTAAAGAATCTATGGAGGGTAATTGTCCTGATGCATTTTGAGGTACCTTTAATATTTGCTCTTTGAGTATTTGGGTGGTGGGTTTATCAGTACTAGTGCTTGCTTCATTAATACTTTCAAGAACATCTCTAACCTCAATCTCTGTTATACTTGGGGGGTAATTATGTTCTTTTACAGAAATAACAGTAGTTTCATGAGTAATAGCTCTTCCATAGCATTTGTTAGAGTAGTATTTGCTACACTTCCAAAACACTTTTAGACCAATTTGTTTCTCCTGTGTATAGACATAACCCATATAACATAATAACATTTTATTTTTTTGTGACATTACAAATTCTGCACCTTCAGTCATGTTGTTTTGTGTTATGCTAGGGGAAATTAAAAAACAATTTTTTTAATCTAATAAATGATACATATTTATTAAATACAGTTACATTTCAGTGAATATACTTACAATGTTTAGTTTGATGTAAACAAAAAGGTCCAGGAAATGATTTCAAGCTTTGGGGCATATTATCAAGGGCTTTATCGCCGATTTAGCGGCACTTTTTGCCGCTAAATCGGCGATATTTTTAACGCCCTATTAGCAAGCTGTCGCTAACAGGCGTTAGCGACAGCTTTCAGGCGTTAGAGGCTGGGAATTACATCGCCTTGCATGTCAGCGATATTTATCGCTAATGACATGCAAGGTAGGCGTTCCCAACCTAACAGTGACTGAAAACAGTCGCCAACATCGCTATCGCCTATTAGCAATAACCGCGAGGCGATAAAAATACGCGCGCTAACCGCGATTAGCGCTGGTTTTTAGAACTGGTAAAAGCATGACTTAACAATAATAGTCAATGGGAGGTGGATTGCAAGGTTAAGTCCCCAGCATTAGCGAGGAATCTATCGCTGGATTTCTCGCGTTATTGCTGGAATTCATCGCTATCGCTGGATATTTTATCGCATTGGAGATTAACCTTGCTAATAGCATGTTATCTCCGCGGTAATATCCAGCGATAGCGGCGATAGGAAAACGCGCGCTAAGCAAGCTTTGCGATAATTATCGCAGGTTCTTGCTAATATGCCCCTTTATTTTCTATTTTCTTGATGTATTTTCTGTTGGGAAGAGAAAAGAAAACTTTAATAATTTGATTACATTGTTTGTAGCTGATAGGGATTTTAGGGGAAAATGGATATTTGGGTGGGTATTTAAGGGTGTTTAATAATTGAAAATTATATACTTACTTTTTGATTCTATTTACTTGGTGAGTGTTTACAAAATGATTTTGGATGCTTTTGCAGCTCTCTGTAGAGGAGATAGATAAGAAATAAAATACACATTAGTGAATTACGTTTGAAAAATATTTTTAGGTGGATAGGAAAAAAATATAATATACTTACATTGATTGTTCTTTTATTGGTGAGGATGTTGAAAATATTTTGCTGGCTTTATAAGATATCTGTAGAGGAGATATAAATGTAAGAAATGAAAGATTAGTAAATTATGTGTCAGAAATAATTTAGGTTGAAGGCTAGTAGTATGGTTATATTTTAAATACAGTTTTACTTACTTAGTGCAGTTTTAAACATTTCTTCAGTAATGAAAATTTTCTTTCAGGAAACAGTCGGGCAGAGTTTCACCTTCTTCTTTATTGTAGGTTAGAAGTGTAAAAGAGATGCAAACATTTCATGCTTATATAGGGGCCCATTACGATGTCGGGCGGAAGCACTACCGCCGTGCTGTCGGAGGCAAAAACCGCCAGTTACCGTCCGCCCGCAACAGTCCACACGCCCGCCAAATTAGGATGTGAAAAGTTAGCAAAACACTGCCCGTAAGCCAGCGACGCCGTCCGCCATCAAAGTGCGCCCGTTCACGTAGCGGCGCCAGCCAATGGAGACACACCGTCCGACGAAATGACGTACCGCCCGGCGTACAAATTACGATGCCACAACCAAACAGCTACTCCGGCTAAGAGACACTGCACGAGATACCAAGGCGGAAACTCGACTGCTGAGTACAAGCACCAAAAAGGCTGCCCACCCCGACATGAATCCTGCACTCCAGGCCATCCCCATGCTCTACCTGATGCACCACCTAGGAGTCAACGCGCCGCGGCGACGCAGGTAGGCAGACACACAACAAGGGCATGCAAACACTGCACACAATGCAAGGGCGGAAAAACTGCACAAGGGCCCCCCAGACACCCCTATGTGGACAGGACACATCCACCACTGCACCCACAAATATCCCACCGGCCAAAATGAAACAACTCGCAACAACCGGGCACACACTACCCGGGACCAGGAAGTGACGTCCCCGTCACGGCAACGCAGCGCATAGGCGATGACGCAGGTACACATGCACACAACGCAGAGGCCAACGACAGCGCCATGCATGGGCCGCACACAAACAACACAGGGTCACAACTACACACCCCACACACCAGCCCCACCCTGAACGCACATGTCACGTGGCCTTCCTGCATCAGTCATGTCCCCAACCGGCAACTCACAGGTGCCAACATGATGTCACACAACTGTCCCGAACAGTGGAGTGATGTGACGCCAAAATAGGACACACCCCTGTGTGCAAAACATGGCGAAGCACACAGCGGCTGCTACATCACACCGCAGAATATGGACCTCATCCGCAAAAGGCACGCCAGTACCATACAAAAATACCTATACCATCCTGCTCGCAATACCAAGACATGCAATACGCAACATTAAAAAACCCTGCTGCCTGACAACAGGTGTTTCCAATTACAACACCCACACACAAGGCCCAACGTATAGCGGAAACGCAGCGTGCCGCCCACACACGGGAGAGCAGATAGCACTGAATGTCCTTCCATTCCCACTCTGAAACCACATTTCAACAATTCAAGCCGGAGAATACAGCCATTGTACCAACAAAAAGCCAAACAGAGCCATGCAGAGGAAACCGTCCACTGGGCAGATAGCGCACAACATGAAAGAAAGTTCATAACACAAAAAAGAAATAATACCACTCCTCCATGTGGTTCACATGCAAGTAATCTGGAAGGAGTCAGACACCACTGACCTTGACCATTCATTGAAGCATGTGGGATGAGGGCCTGTGTCCTCCGCACAAGCTATAACCCAAGTCCTGCCTCCGTACAACCATGCCAGAATTCCCAGCATCGTCGGAGGTTGCACTCTGCTGACTGCACAGCCAGCCGGAACACGCCATCACATCGCCCTGTAGCAAAATGGCTGTTGCACCACTGCTTTCCAACTACGCCGGACAGATGCAGCTGTACATTGAGAGCCTGCTACAGATAGTGGGCTGTGAAAATCTGGCCATGCTGAACGTAAGTTACCGAGTAACTTACCGCATCGCAATGTTCAGCTGCGTCATCCCCGTTTTCTACTGTCGGAGGTGTCCGTTCCACTGTCCTGTGGATTTATGTCTCTCCAACCCGGCATGTCCAAAGGCGGACCTGGTACAACTGTTCGCCCCCCTGGACGCCCACGACAGGATCTGTTCAGTCTATGGGGGCATGGCGTATGTGGCTGCAATCGGACACACACTGCAATGGGACCAGTGTGCGTCCACACAACGGATTCTGGATCACAGTTTCATCGAATGTCACCCAACATGTCCCATCAGGCTCCTACAAGGGACAACTTACGATGAACACATTGCCAGCCACCATCCGCTTCATTGGATGGCATCCATGTTTACCACCAATGCCATGGAAGCCCTGCTGGAAGGTATCGCATACCTGACAACTTGTCAATTCGTCGGGCCCCGACGCAATACCCCCAATTGAACAATGATGTTCAACACCGTACCCATGCTTGGCTTTCGCACGGACTGGGCAGTTAGCTGTACAACAACTATACCATACAACCTGCAACAAACACCACACCATCAACTCCACTGCCATGACATCGGACATTTTCGGGACATGCACTCTGTTCCTCACCACATCCAGTATCTCTGCATGAACAGGGGGAGGCAGAGGTATGGGATTTGTGTACAGCAACCACATGGACAATACTGCATGAACAACTATGCTATAATATGTATCCTGCGCACATGAACATATGCACCGGTCAGTGCACACCAATCTGTCTGCTGTATTATGTGAGAACTGTCACCTCACCTTTGTCTGTACTTCCGTGCCAGGACTTTTGCATGGACTACAAATGCATCCCCCAACAACATGACCCCAGTGAATGTGTCATGTTCAGTAGCCACCACATTGCAACAACTAGTGACACGCTGCTGCATGCACGTAGGCTCATGCTCTGATGTCACCCCTCACCCAGGTGTGTCGGAGTAACAATTGTAGTAAACCTGTACCATGGAACTGAGATGTACTGTGCCTATGATTCCAAGCTGTCTGGTAGGCAAAATGAATACTGTCTGTGTCAAAGTCTACAGCTCTTCAGTAATTAGCAAATGTACATTAGCATAGCAAGGGCAAGGCAGTTGTAACTCTGAAGCCCTCATCCCACAGTCAACAACTAATCACATCTACCCCTACCCCCTTTTGTATGTGTAATCATGCTAAGTATATCCTCCACATGCATTTCGCTGCCAGTAGTGTCCACTATACTGCATCACAGAGGACGTAAGTCCAAATACATGGCTTGAAGCAAATATGTGACACTGGTGAATCATTTCACGAACACAAGTACGAATGAGAGAGGATGAGAGTGTGTGAAGTACACGACAGTCGTGAGATGACCATGTAGTCCAGTGTCATTGGATGTCAACGCATATGAGTAGCGGTAACTGTGGACACAGTGAAAAACTACAGCTCGTGGTCCAGGACTTGTCACACTCTGAAGTGGCCCAACAGATCATCACATTAACACTGACGGCCTGGTCACTACAAAGCACAGTCCTACATATGTCTACAATTTCCCTCACAGTCTGACCTCACACTCAGCAAGCAAAAGTAGGAGCCACGCAAAAGCATGCTACAGCAATGCCTGACAAAACACACACACGACATCAGTGTGGGTGGGCAGGACTGCACAGTGAGTAAGAACTGCAGAAATTCAGACATGCACAATTGAACAAGGCACAATCTTGACAGTCACACACCCTGCAGACACACAACGTCCGAAACATAACAAGTAGGAGTCAGCCTGAACTGCAAGGACACACCCACACACTGCACACTGTGCAACATACAACACACACATGTGATCACATTCACAGACCTGAACACGGATACAAACATCCACCATGGGCCTGGGTAACACGTGTGTGTAGTCGACATTGCCACAGCACACACACACGCCAACACTACCCCAAAGTCACACCACTCACACCACACACACCAACACCTCCCAAATACACACATTGGAAGTAAGCCATGTGCCCAGGCACAATGTACATCACAAGACTAACATACACCTACACTGCTGGCCACACAGCAAGTAAGCTCACACATGCCCGCATACTCTGCGCATGCTGCCTGTCATCCTGTGGCTAGACTCACACCCTGTGCATTGCTTGCACGCAAACATGTCACGGATACATTTCCCCAGAAATACCACCAAATACATGCAGTCAATCCGTGTCACAGAAAAGCATATTCATCACACACACAAGTAGCAGAGTCTGAAAGAAGTGAAGTCCCTGCCACGTGTACAACACATTGGAATGTGAGACCAGACATTGCAATTGCTGAGGTACCATACACGGCATGTGCCTCACTTAACCATGCACACACTGCAACAACTGCAATCAGCAATTACACAGATACAACCGACTACAGGAACAACAGCATCCAGTCACAGAGAACATAGACAGGCGGCATTATTTATCAAACCCAGGGACAGTGGCCAGTGCGATGTGCCGAGTAGTGACACGAAGTGCTGCGTATGCAATGTGTGTGAGTGTGCCCTGCCATGGCCACCAACACTGCCATGGCAGTCACAATTGCCATCACAGCCACCACTCTGTTACAGGTAGATGTGTGAGTGTGCCTACCATTCAAACAGGATGCCAGTACGACTCGGTGCTGTGTGTGTGCTATGGGACAGTTGCAGGGCCGCCCCTGAGAGAGCAGCACAACTGAGGAAGACACACATGTGTCATGTGAAGCGTGAGTACCGCTTGGCCCAGGTGGGTGGTTGTGACGGGTAGGTGCACACATGCATTGTTGAAACACACTGTCTTGGGAGGAGTCGGGAGCACAGGATTACCGCTGTCCTGGGCATTTGGAAAGACCACCTGTCTGGGGATGAATGTGAAATCGTGTGGGCACAACAGGCGGGCACACGATCAATGCTGCATCAGGTGTAGACGTAAGCCCACCCTCTGTGGACATGCTGGATACTGCTGTGCGTCCGCCAGGCCCTCACCAGGGCACTCACATCCCCTGTCCACCAGGTGTACCCTCAACATTGTCCACCTGCACATGCGACCCAGGGCACGGGATGGCAGTGGAGCTTGGTGGGTGGGAAGTCATGGCGCTCATCCTGGTCACATCTCACAGGCAACACCTCCTCATTGTGCAGCATGGCACAAGTCAAACATAAGTAGTGGGGGGCGCACACTTCATGCCCGGAAGTGACGTCACGGAAGGTGGCTTGCACCATCTGACGTATTCCCTATATTCACCCACCCGTCACATGCCATTGCAACAGAGAGTGCTGCGCGCGCACAAGCAGTTCCGAGCTCGCCCCAGAGAGGCCAAAGAGTGAATGTGTGGGTCCATTTGCTCCAGTTCCCGTGCCAGCGTGAAAAAATTGCTGGCACGCCGCCCACCCGCGTGGCAACCCAAATCGAGACCTGGTGTGCAGGCAAAGTGTCCTATTGGCTTAGCGATATGTGTGTGTTGCATGACAGTCGTTGGCGGTAGATGGCTCGGAGGCCTGTCACCCTGAGGCCCATGTCCCCCCACATGGGTCCCTAGTCAATGGCAGCGGTGGTAATGACAATGCGCGCCGGGGTGGGTCCACCTTTCGTCTGGGATTTTGGACGCGGCCTGGGCCGCTAGGGCAGCTACAGCCTCTGTGTGTTTCATGTGGTGTATCCGGACTGCGGAGCCTGTCATGCATTGTCACTGTTGTCCTGGTCCCGAGTCGGGGTACCATGCTGGTGGACGGTGTCCCACCACTGATCATACTTCGAAACAGATAACTTGTTCAAATGGACCCACACATCAACTCTTTGTCCTCTCTGGGGTGAACTCGGAGCTGCCTGTGCACGCGCTGGCTTCTCACATGCAAACGCATGTTGGGGTGAGCGAGGGGAGGCCATCAGGCTGAAGGTGCAAGCCACCTTCCAAAATGTCACTTCCTGTCGTGACATCAGCGTCCCCCCACTTCTTCTTTTTTGGACTCGTGCTCTGCTGCCGTCAGATGTGCCACTCCCTAGGGGGGTGGAGAAAGGGTCAGGAATGTCAGTCTAAGATTGGCCCAGTTGAAGGGCCACCTTGACTGGGGGGACAACCATTGCACAGTCTGGTGTAGCCCACCCACGCGTACATGTGGGCCCTCCATGATCTATGTCACCTGCGGCAAAATGATGTCATGGGAAATGACGTCATTGAGGAGAGCTGTCTGCCCCACGCAGAGATGGCGCATCAGCTCAACAGACTCAGCACTGAGGGCAGCAGGGGTCACATGTACAGGGGCAGCTGTGCCTGGTGTGAAGGACACCCTATCCTTCCTCCATGTGCTGAGACGTGTTGCACCAGTGGAAGTAGATGGGAGGGCGGGCATTGGCCTCCGCGTGGTTTAATGAGCAGTTTCTTGACCCCCTGGAACTCTTTACGTGCGGCCTGAACTGTGGCCGTGAAATCGGGGTAAAATGATAAGGCATTGCCCTGATGGTTGACCGTACCTTTTTGGCGAGTGATGCGCAGCACAGTGTCCCTGTCTCGGAAATTAAGCAGTCTCGTTATGATCGGCCTGGGAGGGGCGGCGGGCACGCCGACAGCGCCCTGTGCGCCCGCTCCACAGCAAACATGGGGGAAAGATTGTCAGCGCCACAAACCTCCCGCAGTAGTGTCTCAATATAGTCCTCCAGGCGCCCAACATTGGTTGATTCCGGCAAACCTAAAATGTGCACATTATTGCGCTTAGAGCGCGCTTCCATGTCCTCGTTTTTCACCTGGATAACGGCCAGTAGTTTCGTGATGTCAGCCGTTTTAGTGGTGACCTGTTGTAGTCCATCCTCGGCGTCCGAGATTCGCTGTTCAGCCTCCCCGATCCTTGCCGCGTGTTTGTCCAGCTTCGCCGAGAAGTGATCTATCTGGCCATTCAGCGCCTCAATCTTACCATCTATCCCTTGTAAACTGGCTTGTATGGCCGCCAGCGATGTTTCCAGTGCTGAGGAGGACGAGGCTCCCGCCTCCAGCTCCGAATCAGATGTCGCAGTCCGCGAGGATTTCCCGCCCTTCCTTAGCTCAAAAGTCAAGCGAGGCTGGGAATTATCAGGCTTGCCCATTGCGCCTGCCAGTGGGGGGAAGCAACACACAGCCGCACCGGGCCCCAGCGTGTGTCCAGCGAGCGATAGCCAGGCCCCGCCTCAGAGCGCAGTGATTATTGCCCAGTCCGTCAGGCACTTAGCCGGCCACCCAGCACCCCATGACGTCCAGCTCAGCTTCCTCCCCGGGAGCGGGACCAAAAGATCTTCCCTCAGGCACACCGCAGATCCCACCACCTCCACAGCTCCAGTTCTCACAGCGCTGCCCGTTAGGCCCATGCAGCAGCCCCTGTGTTCACACAGCGCGGTCGTCTGCCGTGTGATTGTTCCCCCGGAGGTACCTTTCTGGGGCTAGGCACTAGGGCCACCAGCAGGGTCTCGTGCGCGCGCCCCCCGGGTCAATGAACAGCAGGTGCGCCTTCCGCCAATGTGATCATTCACTCGCCAGTACTAGCGCTTTCTTGAGTGCTGCAACCAGGCGACTGACATCCAGGGGACCCAGCACCCCTTACCCACAGTCACCGCAGTTGTCGGGTTGGCGCTATTCCTCCTCAGCAGGATATTGCCGCCGAACGCTGGACGCCACGCAGTGCCGCAGCTCAGCCGCTGTAGCCCCTCTGCAGCCCACTTCACTCTCCGGAGCCGGGCGCCTGCATAGCCCAGGGCGCCAGCCGCGCCTCCCGTACAGCAGGTAGCAGGTCACTCCGGAGCAGTTAGGCACGCTCCCCCGCCTCACAGCACTCACCCGAGGCCGCGGCCTCCCCCACAGGCCCCAAGGGGGAGCTCAGTTGTTAGCCTCTGCTCTCCGGTCCCAGGCGGGCACGCTCCGTAACTCAGCCGCTCACAGCGCCGCCGCTGCCATCTTGCCCACAGGCCTGAACTCGTCACTCTCCTCGCGGCCTCAGGAGGCTGCACAGATGCCAGTTCTCGTGTCCGCAGCGCTCCCCCTGCCTTCGCAGGACACCTCAGCCCATAAGCACCGGTGGATGGCTCAACAGGAGCAGGATAATGGTAGGATTAATTCGGCGGCCGGCAGAGCTACACTACGGTGCGGCCATCTTGCCGAGCGCCAGGCCACGCCCCCCTAAGTACCCAACCAACGTTGTGCGCCATGTCGTGTAGTTCCTATAGTACCCCTGCAGGACCTGCGCGTTTGGATAACATAAACTGTGGGCTTGGTGTTAGACTGGCTCTGTGCACCCCCACCGCGTATGTTAGCCGGATTTGCATTAGCTAGCTCACAGTGCCACTAGAATCTCCTCTTATCGAGGAGAGATTCGTTTCTGGCAACTTTAGATCATGACAACCCTGATCCCTCAGAATCGTGGAAACAATGTACTACTTTTCGCTCAGTCACTCGTGCTTACTTGTTCAGTTTGTCTCAGAGAGTTACACAGAATAAACAGTCTGGGCGTTGCAATAAGTATTTATTGAACAGTTGTCATTCTAGTGTAGAATATATGTGCTGCAGTAACCAGCAGACAGTAGCAGAGATATATTATCAGCAGTACGATAAAAGTGAAAGGATAGTACAGTTCTACCATATTGCAATAATGATGGTTACATACATGAATATATGAAATGCATTATAAAAGTGCGCATACTCCTACGATGCCTAGCTAGATGTACCTAAGTGTACCTAGCATGTGTGTAGGTCTAAAAGCCTAAGAGCCAAGAATCCCTCTAGGATTTAGTCGAACCCCATTACCTGAATAGAGAGAGTGTGGGACCCCGTCCTGGTCTCGAGTTGGACACCCCGCAAGGGCTGTGTTAGACCACTGTCAGCTGGAGCGACTGGTCAGTGTGTCGGCATGGAAATCTCGGTTCCCTCTGTCTTACCGTGGCAAGATGTGGTGTATTTATACCCTAAAGTGTCTCGTCCCTTAGTATGGTTTGTATTGGTCTTTGTTGGACATGAGGAAGACGTCAGGGGTGAACTTTGTACATACATATTACGCGGGAGATGTAGCTGGTGAATGCTCATGCATAATTTATGAGTACATTGTAGGCCTGTGTTCGGGAAAAATGCTGCCGTGTTCAAACCACAGACTAGATAACGTTCAACCCTCAGAGTTCATTGTGTACTGTATGGAACTAATGTAGGTGAAAGATCATGCCTATATTAGGGCATGGGAGATCATGACTATAATAGGGCATAGACGATTATGACCAAAATAGGGCATATACGATTATGACCATAATAGGGCATATACGATTATGACCATATACAGCATATATGAACGTGTCTGTATTAGGGCACCTATACGAAACATAACAGGTGAAGTAGTATGCATCATCAATGTTGGGTGCGTAACAGCTTACCAGGGTAACCGAATGGTACGCCAAGCTACCCCACATAATGCTAAATCTCCCCTGAGGGGCCTGTATGGAACCCAGCGGCAGTATCCCAGACCTTTCTTGGTCAGGATTGCGGTGCCTCTGGCATATGTGGAATATGCAGGGAAGCAGCTGTGTGCAGCCCATTTCCTGCCAAACGTCGGCATTACCCCAGGGGCTCGGTGCATCTCCTGGAGCATAGCCACCTAGACGTGATGTCTGTCAAGATAGTGTATGACCTGTCTGCGCTTATGGGGATCTCGGAGGCCTCGCACATTCCACGTCATGCAATTGATGGTGGGCTTGCGAGTCTGTGGTTGGCTAGCCATTCAGTGTTAGGTAATTGTGGAAGTGACCGTTACCGGACAGTTTGTTGAAGAGGTGTATGTGCCAAGCACAATATATGCCGCTAGAGCATGTGCAGTTAGGAATGGTACCATGCAAGTCTAAGCAATTTAACAGTCTAATTGAGCAACCACCCCCCTCCACCCACATCTGCGGCCCAATCCCGCAGAGAATAAAGTCCCCCCAACTCCAAAAAGTAACAGCACAGGCATTGTAAATAGCATACAGTAGCAATTGCACCCCATAATCCACATACAATTTGCAGGAAGATATAGGATGTGAAGGGGCCCCAGGCTGTTAAGCTCCGTACTAGGCAAAACAAAATAACAATTATAAACATCCCGTACATCATGTACAACATTTGTATGGGGAATTACCACTGGGGGTACATGCCAGAGAGGCCATCAGCGCACCTCGCAAATGCGAGGGAGCCCAGGAGGAAGAGTCATAGGGGGCGTCATAGGGCTGAGTCATTTGAGCTAGGGCTCAAGGCCCAGATATAGCTTCAGAGTCCCAGGGGCGGTCTTCATCTCGCTCCAGTTCCCGATGCATTAGAAAAAAAGAACAGTCTTACCAGTTCTCAGCGGCGTCATTATTTTTCGCAGGAGCAGCATTACAGTTCCTCGTGTTCGGATGTGGAGCGACCAGATACAGGATCCTCGGCTAGCGGGTTGGGCGAGCATCTCGTGCAGGTCTTCAGGAAGTCCTGGACATGTTGAGGGTTGCTGAAAATGTGTGTCTTCCCATGATGTTGCACATGTAGCCTCACTGTATGTAGCATGGCATAGGAGATGCCAGTCTGTTGAAGCTTTTTATTTGCTGGGAGGAACTTCTTCCGCGCCTCCTGCACTACCATAGTGAAATCTGGATAGAGTGCAATCTTCACTCCATCGTAGATCAGTTCTTGCTTCTCGCACGCAAGCCTCAGTGCAGTGTCCCGATCTTTGTAATTGAGGATGCGTGCAAGGATAGGGTGCGGCGGCGCACCTGGCGGCGGTCTCGCCATGAGTGATCTGTGGTCTCGTTCAATTATCAGCACTTTGGAGAAGGCCTCAGCTCTGAAGAGACCCAAGAGCATGCGCTCTACATAGTCCTCCTTCCGGCCCGTGGCAGCGGACTCCGGGACACCCACGATGCGCAAGTTGTTCCTGCGTGAGCGTGCCTCCAAGTCTTCGTTTTTTGCCGCTATGACCTGGAGCAGATTCTCCATCCCCTGCAGTTTGATGCTGCTTGCACCTGTGGTGTCTTCGAGGGTGGATATGCGATGTTCGGTCTCGGAGATTCGGCCATCATGTTTTTCCAGCTTTTGGGCCAGGAAGTCCATGCGTAAGTTCATAGAGTCCATCTTGGACTCAATGGAGGTTAGACTGTGGCGTTTGGTGAGGAGGATGGCTTTGAAGTCTTCATCTTGTGCGGGAACGAGGGGACTGATCGTCATCTCTTTGGGACTCTGCGTCTTCACTGGGAGCATGCTTGCGCGCTGTGAATTACAATTTCGCTTGTTTGCCTTCGGTGCGACCCTTCGCGGCCGCCTCTTCCAGTGGGGCTCTCCCAATGTCGTGCGCGGCACATAGGCACTGTTCCCAGCAGTAGCAGGCTCAAGGCAATGAGGAATCCTAGGAGACCGCGCCGAGGTTGTCTCTAGCTCAGTCACCAGCGCCGCATCGGTCCCCCACAGCACCTCTCACCTCATCAATTGGGGCTTCTTCTCGGGACTGGAGGTGTGCTATAAGCGCCCCAGCATACACGCGTCATAGAGCGCCACAATGAAGTTATGTTGGATCACAGCTCAGATTCCCAGTATTATTCAACCAATCCAGCAATGTGCTAAGGGCAGGTTTTCCTTCCCAGGCAATATGGGCAGTATTCTCTCCACAGCACACTGCTGAGGTTCCCAGCGTGTGCAAATCAATGCAGCCTGCAATCCACGCTCGCGCAGGAAAATGTAAGCGCACTTACTATCCAAGCGCTGCACATGGCCACGAGTCGGTCTGTCAGGCAGGGGCGTAGCTTCCAGTGGAGTTATGGCGTTCCTCGTGTATTGTGGTGGTGTGCCCCGCCAGGTCCAGAGATCGCCCCCCTGGGGCAAGGATCGCACTCAGCATGAGGTACCCAGCGCTAACAGTCCGGATCCAGAGGCATCAGCCCCAATGCGGGTGTTCCAGGCAGCCGATCGGGATGGCGCAGGTACAGCCCCCCATCCTGAGTCACAGCACGTCACCTGAAGCCTTCCTGCAACGATGCGGGTGCCCCAACCGCACATACCTTGGTGCAGGACACGGGAGCAAGGCCCCAAGTCTCCCGAGCTTACACGCGGCCACCTCCAGCTGCGCAAGCCACGTCTCCACGGGGTTTCAGCAGGGCAATAGGGCCGCGCTCAGGCCTCTGCCGCAGATACGCAGAACAGGGAACAGCGCACAGCGGTCACAGCGTGTTGCAGGCAGGAGCGCCCAGCCACGGGTCCTCCGATAGCCGTTGATGCAGGTCGCGTCTCTCAGGATATGGGCGCCGCCATCTTGTGGGCTGCCGCGTTGCGTCAGGCCGCACTCGGGGAGAAGCCACTGCGGCCACTACGGTAACCCGCCAATCATTATCGAGCAGTTCCCCAGACTCGCGCTGTGTTCATGAATCCAATGCTTGAAGTTAGGAGCATGTAGGCACCCTGCGGACGCTGGATTATTACGGATGATGCCTCTGGGCTGACAGAGCCTCCCTAAGGTGCAGCCATCTTATCCGCCGGCTCTCTAGCGCCCCCCGACTATTCTGTCTTTAACGGAATATGACAATTGGGGTGCCCGGACGAATTATACCATCGATGCGTTGCGGGCTTTGTCTCAAAAAGACAACTTTAATGTCTCAGAAATTGATTCCTCCGGTTGGTTGGTGTGGCAGACAAATTCAAATGCATGTCAATTGCGTTTTTATAATGTAACACCTTGTTTCACACAGACTAGACCGGACCCTCGTTATCCATGTTCACATTCCGTTACCACATACTTGGTGGGTAAATTATGCCAACAATGGTTGCAACATTCAACCCTATCGTCAGTGAAGCAACACCTGTCGCTCTTGTCGAGTGACATCAATTTGGCTGACTTTATCTTGGGACCCAGTGTTCCCAGATCTAAAAGATTTATATATGCAGCTTACAATGAAATTTGGAATCTTTCGCAGATGGAGGCTGTCTTTCGTCTGCATCAAATTAATCAAGCGAATTTAGAAAAAGTTCTAGCTGTGGTCAACAATAGCATCAATACGCTTTTATCACGCATTTATACATTGGATAACATTGTTTCTTCTGTTATTGATATTGTTCAGAATGATGTGTCTGCGTTGTATCATGGTCAAAATCAATTATGATCAGTTACGCAGTTTGCCTGGACGTTACAGACCCTTAACATGGGAAAGGTCCCTTGGTATTATTTGAATGCTTCTGCTCTGATTTTACCATTTAATCTGACTGATAAACAGCGTTTTTTGTCGATGAAAGATGCTACATACACGCTATTACACATTGAACAATTAGAATCCTTGCCATTCTCTGTGGCGGAGATGGACTCAGCAGTTTGGTTAATTCATGGGGTTATCTCTCTCTCACTGTTTCAATTCAAATCTTGCATGAAACTTTTTCCAATTGGCCGCTTTGAACCCCTGGGTAGTGAGTTTTGCATGAATTGTGGTCCCTGCCTTTCACTTACAGATGTCAACGGGAAGATAATGAGGTGGTCCTGACAGGGGAGGACTGCGATTCCACAGTAGGGCATTCCCTAGTTTGTAAACACGTTAAATTGCACAGCGCATGTAATGTATCAGCGCCTAATCTTGCTTGTTTTTTTAAAGGGACTCCAGTACCATCAATAATTCCCGCATTTACCCTGCTTACTAACGGTAGCTATCTTATTTTGAACAACCAGGATTGCTGTGGTTTACGGGCTGGAGTCCCGTATTTGGTAACTGTTCCACAAGGCATTACTTGTTGTAGCAATGTGCTTTTTCCGCCCCCGCATGGGAATGTAGATAGTTCCATTTGGCCTTCCATTCCTACTTTGAAAACAGATTTCAACAAATTAAGCAGGCTAAAAGCCCTTTTGTTCCAACAAGAAGTCGCTCTCACTTCAGCTCGAGAGACTTTCGAGTTACAGGTGGCTAGAACATCTAGTGAGATTCAGTCACTTCTGAATACTAACCTCCCACTCCACTTTGGGGAGCTTATACATCAAATATTTAATGCGTCTGACACTAAAGGCCTCGCACATTTTTTTAAACAGGTGGGAGCAGGCCTTGTGACTTCTTTTCAGACGATATTTGGAGTAATACAAGCTTTTATTCATTCTATTTTTTCCAGCGTCTTCGGTAGATTCCCTTTATTACTAGCGCTAGCTGGTGGAATCCTGCTTCTTCTGCTGCTGTGGCGCAATGGCTGCTCCTCTTGTGGTGCTGCACAGACCAGGGCAATTGCAATTGTACCGTGATCGAATGCAACATGTTTTTGGATGCCTGCCATTAGCGACGCTTGAGTTATGGATTAACTTTTCGCTTTGCCTACTTTACTTGCGTGCAACCAGTTTTCTACTGTCGGCGTTGCCCCTTCTATTGGGCTATGGATTTATGCCTCTCCAATACGTCCTGTCCAGTCCCAGAATTTGTCCAGTTGATGGGTCCCTTAGAGGCTCATGACCAGGCTTGTTCTTGTGATGGGTGTATGGCGCATGCAGCAGCACTTGGAGTATTGGCTGAATGGGATATGTGTGCAGCTGCGCAGAACCTCTTGCATCAGAGTTTCATCGAATATCACGCAAGTTGTCCGATTATGCTTCTGGAAGCATCGGATTACGAGGAGCACATTTGTTCCTTCGACCTACTTGATTGGATGGCATCCCTTTTTTGTACTAACGATAGAGATGCCCTTCTGGAGGGGATTGCATTTTTAAGTTCACGTACGTTGATGGACTTACCACCTTCGTCATCATAACATTTTCCCGGAGACCCCACACCTCATTTTTTCAGCCATGAAAAAAGATGACAATCTTTTTTATTTTTTTATTTTTCCAATTTGGTTTTCTCAGACATTTTTGAACTCTACTTGGCTTTTTGAACTTTGTTTTCGTCATTTGTCTATGTCCTATGCCCTTACCAGGGGGAGGGTGTTACATGGCCATTACCTGGGTAATTGAAGGAGTCAATGAGTAGTGTCTAGGTGATTAGAGGACTGCATGGGTAGTGCACAGGGGATTGTAGCAGTGCATGTGTTAGTGCCTGGGTCATTGCATGAGTACATGGGTACTGACTGGATGATTCAAGTACTGCAAGGAGAGTGCATGGTGAATTTATAAGTGCTTGGGTATTGGCGGAGTGATTGCATAAGAACATGGTACTGGTTGGGTGATTGGAGGAGTGCATGGGTACTGACAGGGTGATTGCTGGACTGTATGGGTACTACCTGGGTAATTGAAGGTGTGAATCAGTAGTGTCTAGGTGATTAGAGGACTGCATGGGCAGTGCACAGGTGATTGTAGCAGTGCATGGTTAGTGCCTGGGTCATTGCATGAGTACATGGGTACTGACTGGATGATTAGAGTACTGCAAGGATAGTGCATGGTGAATTTATAACTGCTTGGGTATTGGCAGAGTGATTGGATAAGTACACCTCTTTGATTGAAGGAGTGCAACAGTAGTGCCTGGGTGATTATATCACTGCATGTCTTATACCTTAGTGATTGCATAAGTGCACAGATACTGCCTAAGTGATTGCATCTGTGCAAGAGCAATGGCTGAGTGATTACAGCACTGCATATGTTGTGCCTCCACCATTGTAAGACTCCATGGCGAGTACTTGGGTGTTCGTATAAGTACATGACAGTTGGGCCTAGCCAAAAATAAACCCACACACTATTACATAACTCAACTATAAGTGTCCCCATATTTCTAAAAGCACTCATACATATGGGTCTACCTTCCCAAATCATCATCATATGTAAAACAAATATATAAACAACATTTCTGAAATATAGGAAAACCTAGAAACTGAAACATGTACTACATCTGCCTGAGCAATTCCAAAACTCCATAGGTAGTGCTTGGGTGATTGGGAGCAAGGGTAGTCACTGAAATTTTTGCTGAAGAAAATAGACAGTGGCTAGATAATTTCCTGAGTGCATACATACACATTCACTGCATAGTTAAGTGTATAAATAGCACCTGAAGGGATCTATGAATTATTGAGTACTGCCTAGGAAAATAGATGAATGCAAGAGAAGGGCATGGGTGATTCTACGACTGCAACAGTAGTATGTAGGTTATTAGATGACTGCATAGGTATAGCCTACATGATTACATGACTGTAGAGAAAGTAAATTACTAGACCCTGGATAATAACATGCTTGTAAGGGTAGTTTCTGGAGGATTACTGAAGTACATAGCAAGTGAGTGGATGATTTTTATAAGTTCATGATTACTGCCTGGATGCTTAGTGAACTATTAAGATGGTGCCTCACTGATTACAGGAGTGCAAAGATAGTGACTGGGTGATTTTAAAACTACATGAGTAATGATTGACTGATTCCATAACTACAACAAAAGTGGATATATCATTAAAAAAGAGAAGAAAGGGATTAAAGGAGTACATGGGTAACACCTCGGCAATTGTATAACTGTAGGGATAATGTCTGGGGATTTACGTGACTACATAGCAAATGACTGGGAGATTTTGAAAGTGTATGGGTACTTCTTGGATAATTGCAAGACTACTGAGGTAGAGTCTGACTAACTTAAAGACTCCATATGTAGTGACAGGAGAATTTCATAACAGCGTAACTAGTGTCTGAGTGATTACAAGAGTAGATAGACAGCACTGCATATTTTGTGCCTGCCTCATTGTAAGACTGCATGGCGAGTACTTGGGTGTTGTTATAAATACATGACAGTTGGGCCTAGCCAAATATAAA
This sequence comes from Calotriton arnoldi, assembly GCA_963921515.1. Lineage (NCBI taxonomy): Eukaryota > Metazoa > Chordata > Amphibia > Caudata > Salamandridae > Calotriton > Calotriton arnoldi. The sequence continues at coordinate 14,091 of CAWUFW010014526.1, read as the reverse complement.
CCTGCACACTATTACATGACTCAACTATAAGTGTCCCCATATTGCTAAAAGCACACATACATATGGGTCTACCTTCCCAAATCATCATCATATGTAAAAGAAATATATAAACAACATTTCTGAAATACAGGAAAACCTAGAAACTGAGACATGTACTACATCTGCCTGAGTGATTCCAAAACTCCGTAGGTAGTGCTTGGGTGATTGAGAGCAAGGGTAGTCACTGGAATTTTTGCAGGACAAGCTAGATAGTGGCTATCTAATTCCCTGAGTGCATACATACACATTGACTGCATGGTTAAGTGTATAAATAGCACCTGAAGGGATCAATGAATCATTGAGTACTGTCTAGGTAAGTACACAAATGCAACAGAAGGGCATGGGTGTTTTAATGACTGCAAAGGTAGTGCTTGAATGATTGGGAGAATGCATGGGTAGTTCCTGGGTGATTTCATAACTGCTTGTGTAGTTGCTGAGTGATTTCATGAGTGCTTGCATATTAACTTGGTGATTGGAAAATTCCATGAGTACTGCATGTGTGATTGCATCTGTGCATGCGTAATGCTTGGGTTATTCCATGAGTTCATGGGTAGTGCTTGGGTGATTGGGAGAGTGCATGGGTAGTGCCTGGGTGATTTCATAAATGCTTGGGTAGTGGCGGAGTGATTTCATGAGAGCTTGGATACTAACTGGGTGATTGCGGAATTGCATGGGTACTGCATGTGTGATTGCATAAGTGCATGGGTAAGGCTTGGGTTATTGCATGAGTACATGGGTAGTGCTTGGGTGATTGGGAGAGTGCATGGGTAGTGCCTGGGTGATTTCATAAGTGCTTGGGTAGTGGCGGAGTGATTTCATGAGTGCTAGCATACTAACTGGGTGATTGGAGAATATAGAATCAGTCAATCATTAGTCATGTAGTTTTGAAATCACCCAGTCACTACCTTTGCAATCCTGTAATTGGTCAGTCAGTCTCTCAATAGTTCACTAGGCATACAGATAACGCTATAATTACAATCTGAAGACATAGAGGAGTCATTACGTATTATCTAGTTAAGTAGATAAGTACAACATGCCAGCAAGGTTATATGTAGTGGTTTACTTTTGAGCTACAGCTTCATCATTCTATCTACAAATATGCGACATAATTAAACTATACCTATCAACAGACTTAAAAAGGAAGGATAATTAACAACACCATTTATGAGCATTTTTAAAACCACACTTTTATTCTACATCTTCACCTTTGTACCTAAAATTATGTGGCATCATTCAACTATACCTTTGTTCAGACTAGAAAAAGAAGCCTAATTAACAGCACCTTATTTCACCATTCTATCAAAAAATATTTGGCATTATTTAACTTTACCTTTGTACAAACAAAAAAAAGAAACCTAATTAATAACACCTTACATGAACATCTTTCAAACTGCACAGTTGTGCTGCATCTTTACCAAACTATCTAAAATTATGCAGTATCATTCAACTATACCTTTGTAGAGACAACAAAAAGAAGCCTAATTAATTACACCTTATATGAACATCTTTCAAATTACACATTTCTGCTGCGTCTTCAACCAACTATCTAAAATTATGCGGCATCATTCAACTATAACTTTGTACAGACTTAAAAAAGCAGCCTAATTAATAACATCTTATATGAACATCAGTAATCATCTTAAAAAATACACATATTACTGTACATTCTCTTTTTAAACAACACTTAAGTAGAATGAAACAAAGTACAATATACATCTCTACATTTAATAATATACTTTAAACAACACAGTTTTTGAATAATGTTAAAAAATTTAAAATAAACCTCACGAATTTATAACTCACCTTGCAAATGTGTTCAATTTAAAATCTCCCAAACTCTGACAGGATTTTCTTTTCCACACAATCAATGTAATGCACCAGACTCAGCAAGGTAAAACCAGTAATGGCAAAGTTTCCCTCTCTTTCTCCACACAAATACACATAAATAACAAATCACATTGCGTCCCAGATTTTTCAAAATTGTAAAACACATTTCTGGTTACACATAATAAACCTTAGCAACTGACTTCTAAATGTGCCCAAACTGTTAGAAGTTGCGACCCCATCTCGCATCACCGCGATAAATTCGCGAATTCTTACGGGCGTTCAAAAAGATATAACAAAAAATGTCAACACTATTTTTTCATTAAACACCACTTCTAAAGAGAGTACTGACTTGGGAAAATGTATTGAAAGAAAAATATGACTTATATATATATATATATTACAATTTCACATTTTAAAAGCACAGTTAGGGGCAGATTTACAAGAAAGTGATGCATCTGCAGAGATGTGTCACTTTCCCTGCGCCACCCTGAGAAACCCTTGCACCACCACGGATGCGCCGTATTTACAATACGGTGCACCATGGCGCAAGGATTTACAGATGCGTCAGACATTCTGACGCATCTGTTGGGGCAAATGTCACGCATTGCTGGAGTCGTGTCGCAAGCACGACGCAACTCCAGCAATGCATTTTGAGGACTATTCCCACTATACCGCATCACTCCTTATGCCTGCTTCAAGCAGGCGTAAGGTTTTGACGCAATGGCGTCCTAGAAGTGCCGCAGTGAAATCTTGTAGATTTCACTGCTTCACTTTTACGAGGCTTTCCTGCGTGGGAACACCCACCCTGCATACATTATACCTGACGCATTTTACATACCTCTCATTCTGCCAACTGACTACCTCAGCTACAGACATCTCTTCATTACTTACAGACATCCCTTCAAGATGCTTACAGTGTGGAATGTTGGGCACAGCTATGTTTTCTGGTGCAAAAGGTATGCTGAACGCAGAGGTATTGACAAAGACCTAGCTTTGCAAAATGTAGACATTAAATAGATTGGACAGAGATGATTAAAGTGGCACCAATTGATGCCTTTGGTTAAAACCTTTTTGCATCTCCAACCCCCTGACCTCATGATTGTGCACTGTGATGGCAATGACCTAGGCACATTGTCTGGGGTAGGTCTGGAAATGCTCATGAAGGACACCTTTGCACAATTGATGTTGCTTTTCCCCTAAACTGTCTTTGTATACTCTAACATATGCCAAAGACAGAAATGGAAATGGTCCAATTAATTCTGTCCACAGAAAGCTAGAAAAAATGTCAATAAAGCTGTTTCCGCTTACCTCAGAGACCATAGGACGGGCTCCATCTATAACAACAATCTACATTTCCATATGGATGACATCTACAGAAGTGATGGAGTACACTTCACTGATGAAGGGAACTGAGTGTTTCTCAACAACCTGAAGCTCTGCATCCGCACTTACATGTAGCTTCAACAATCTCCCAATCAAAACAAGGGCTCTTTTTAGAGCCACCCAATAACCAAACATATAACCAAGCTTCAATAAAAAAAATTCTTAATTATTTTTGCTTGGAGTCGCGCACCCATCGCGCCTTTTGAAACCACGCACCCATTGCGTTTACGCTAGGGGGCCGCGCTGAGCGCTGCGCATCCATCGCGTTCACACTAGGGGGCCGCGCTAGGGTCGCGACTCCAAACTTTTGCAAACAAAATTAAAAACGTCCACTAGCATTAATTTATTTATATTCGCCCCGGGGACCCCATCCCCTGGGGCATTCCCAATTCTTTTTTTTCAAAGGAAGGGGGGCGGAGTGGCCCCCCTCCCGGTCTATTTTTACCAGGGGACCCCATTCCCTGGGACATTGCCACATATTTACTTTATAAAAAAAAAAAAATTTAAGGAGGGAGGCTGCGTGGCCCCCCTCCTGAGGCCTCTATTGGCCCAGGGGACACCATCCCCGGGGCTGTGTCTCTTTTTTTTTAAATTTAATATTTTATTGAGAAAGAGGGGCCGCGTAGCCCCCCTCCTTGGCCACTTCTGGCCCTGGGTAACCCATCCCCCGGTGCCTGACCTCATGTTGGGGACCGTGGGGGAAGCCCCAATGCCCCCATGGTCCCTGCCAGCTCCCCGCCTCCTGCTGGAGCTGGCATTGCTTTTGAGCAAGGGGAGCTGCTGACATGCAGCCTAGGGGGTCACGGTGTTTCTACCCTACCCCCTTTTCTTGTTTTTCAACCTTTTTTCCCCAGTTTTCTTCTGGATCGGTTCTACCGAGTCACAAAATGGCTGCCAACCATTCCTGGTTTGGAGTGTTGGCAGCCAATCAGAATTGAGCTCGTGCTCGGGAGGGGTCGCGACTCCTCCTCGGTGCTCAGATATCGATATTTTTCTTTTTTGAAATTCTCAGGATCTACTGAACAGATTTACACCATCTGAACCAAGCCCTACCTTTTTGTCAAATTTAGTGTAATTCCGTTCAGCAGTTCGGACTGTAGCTTTTTCTAAAGTTTCCTATGGAAAATTACAAGGGGAAAATGCATTTTGGGACCCCCCTTTTTTCTCGGCCCCCGCTTGACAAATCACCCCGAAACTTTCAATACAGGAGTTGACCAGAGCGCCCCACTAGTTTTGAAAATTTCGCGAAGATTCGCCAAACGACGCCAAAGTTATTGGGAAAACAAAACACGCATTTCCTATGGAAACTAGGTCCTAACTATAACTACCTACTGGCGACCGCCAGTAGGTTATATATATATATATACATGCATATATGTATATTATCTACTGGCGGTCGCCAGTAGATAGTTATAGTTAGGACCTATTTTCCATAGGAAATCCGCAACATTCTATTTGAAATAACGTTGGCGCCGGTTGACGAATATTCGCGAAAGTTTCCAACTTGTTGGGGCGCTCCGGTCTGCTCCTATCCTGAAAGTCTCGGGGTGATTCGTCAAGCGGGGCCGAGAAAAGAGGGGTCCCAAAACATGTTTTCCCCATTCATTTTTCCATAGGAACCTTTCATCGCAGCTACAGCCCGAACTGCTGAACGGAATTACACCAAATTTGGCAAAGAGGTAGCCCTTGGTTCAGTGTCGTGCCTTTTGCTTAAATGGTGTAAATCCGTTCAGTAGTTCCTGAGAAAATCAAAAGTAAAATCACATATATATCTGGGCGGAGCCTAACCACACATGTCATCGTGAGATCTGATTGGCTGTCAGCACTTCATCCTGGAATTGCTGGCAGCCATCTTGGGACCAATATAAATGATAGTACCCCATTGAAATGCATTGTAGTGAATCAAAGATTTTGAGGGTTACCAAAAGGAGAACTCTAAAGGGTGAAAACAGACTTTAGTTACATTAGAATTCATTTGTTGATGGTACCATACTAATTTCAGGAATTGTGGTGTGTACTAAGGTGATTTTACCCTGTGAAAAACCTTCTGCTGGGATATCATGAATCATGTTTGAGAGAAAACTATTTTCACATGCTTGTCCCATAGAGTTTTGGAAGGTGCTCCAGAAGCTAAAATGAGAGCATATTTTCTGTAAATTCACATTATCTTTCTCAGTCATGTGAGAATAAAGTCTGACATTCTCAGTAAAACATGTACATCCAACAAGGGCAGAGACTGTCAGTTGATTCCTTTGTGTTCTACTGCAGCTTCCCAGAGTGTTCTAAAGAACAACTAGAGAGCTAACAGTCTTACTTATGACAAAAGTATGGCACACCTGAAGCCATCTTGATTGGAATAAACTGGTAACACTTAAAACATTTAATTTAAAAAGGAACAAAATGATGGGGTTCATTTTGTCATAGAAATTATGGTTAGTGCTGTAGAAAGAAAAATTAGGACATGTTTCAAGTGTGATCTCAAATATCTTCCTGTTATATTTCAACAGGAGCAGCCTGCCAGTTGATGCCTTTGTGTTCTACTGCAGCTTCCCAGAGGGTTCTAAAGAACAACTAGAGCGCTAACAGCCTTACTTATGACAAAAGTATGGCACACCTGAAGCCATCTTGATTGGAATAAACCGGTAACACTTAAAACATTTAATTTAAAAGGAACAAAATGAGGGGGTTCTTTTTGAAATAGAAATTATGGTTAGTCCTGCAGAAAGAAAAATTAGGGCATGTTTTAAGTGATATCTCAAATCCTCTTCTATTTCATTAGAAAATTCTGACATGCAGACTGAAACAATCACTTTCAATACCAGCAGCAGACTTCCAGTTAACTCCCTGGTGAGCAGTAGCTTTACTACAGTGATCTAATGAGCAACTAGAGTGCTAACATTCTGAATTTATGGCAAATGTGAGACACATCTGAATGCCTTCTTGATGGAATCAAAGTAAAAAACTGAAAGCATTTCCTACTGAGGAGACTGCAGTAAATGAGGAAATTAGGAAACTTCATAACAAAGAAGTCTTCCAAGATGGCCACCAGTGAAAAAAGAGCCCAAATGTAGCACAAAAATTACCCAGATGTAGCCCACATATAGCCCAATGACAAAAGTGTGCAAAACACTTTTTATTTTTAGTTTTTGCAGTTTTATGTAGTGCAGACTGGTCAGGTATTGGAGCGTTGCATCTTAAAACATGACCCCCTACACTACAAAAACACCACTGCACTACCCTAAACCCTAAAACACTACCCCCAGCACGACCCCTACACTACACAAGCACCACTGCACTATCCTAAACCCGAAAACACTACCCCCAGCATGACCCCCTACACTACCCAAACACCACTGCACTAACCTAAATCCTAAAACACTACCCCCAGCACGACCCCCTACACTACGCAAACACCACTGCACTACCCTAAAACATGACCCCTACACTACACAAACACCACTGCACTACCTTAAACCCTAAAACACTACCCCCAGCACGACCCCCTACACTACCCAAACACCACTGCACTAACCTAAATCCTAAAACACTACCCCCAGCACGACCCCCTACACTACCCAAACACCACTGCACTACCCTAAAACATGACCCCCTAAACTACACAAACATCACTGCACTACCCTAAACCCTAAACCACTACCCCAGCACGACCCCCTACACTACACAAGCACCACTGCACTACCCTAAACCCTAAATCACTACCCCCAGCATGACACCCTACACTGCCCGAACTCCACTGCACTGCCCTAAACCCTGAAACACCAGCCCCTGCACGACCCCCTACACTGCCCGAACACCACTGCACTGCCCTAAACCCTGAAACACCACCCCTAGCACGACCCCCTACACTGCCCGAACACCACTGCACTGCCCTAAACCCTGAAACATCACCCCCAACAATACCCCCTACACTGCCCGAACACCACTGCCTAAACACTGAAACACCACCCCCAGCACAACCCCCTATACTGCCCGAACACCACTGCGCTGCCCTAAACCCTGAAACACCAGCCCCAGCAAGACCCCCTACACTGCCCGAACACCACTGCACTGCCCTAAACCCTGAAATACCACAGCCAGCAAGACCCCCTACACTGCCCGAACACCACTGCACTAAACCCAGAAACACCACCCCCAGCAAGACCACCTACACTGGCCGAACACCACTGCACTGCCCTAAACCCTGAAACACCACCCCTGCACGACCCCTACACTGCCCAAACACCACTGCACTGCCCTAAACCCTGAAACACCACCCCCTGCACGACCCCCTACACTGCCCGAACACCACTGAACTGCCCTAAACCCTGAAACACCACCCCTCAGCACGACACCCTACACTGCCCGAACACCACTGCACTGCCCTAAACCCTGAAACACCACCCCCAGCATGACCCCCTACACTGCCCGAACACCACTGCACTGCCCTAAACCCTGAAACACCACCCCCTGCACGACCCCCTACACTGCCGGAACATCACTGCCCAGCCCTAAACCCTGAAACATCACCCCCAGCAAGACCCCCTACACTGCCTGAACACCACTGCCCTAAACCCTGAAACACCACCCCCAGCAAGACCCCCTACACTGCCCGAACACCACTGCACTGCCCTAAACCCTGAAACACCACCTCCAGCACAACCCCCTATACTGCCTGAACACCATTGCTCTGCCCTAAACCCTGAAACACTAGCCCCAGCACGACCCCCTACACTGCCCGAACACAACTGCACTGCCCTAAACCCTGAAACACCAGCCCCAGCACGACCCCCTACATTGCCCGAACACCACTGTACTGCCCTAAACCCTGAAACACCAGCCCGAGCACGACCCCCTACATTGCCCGAACACCACTGTACTGACCTAAACCCTGAAACACCAGCCCCAGCACGATCCCCTACACTGCCCGAACACCACTGCACTGCCCTAAACCCTGAAACACCACCCCCTGCACGACCCCTACACTGCCCGAACACCACTGCACTGCCCTAAACCCTGAAACACCACCCCTGCACGACCCCCTACACTGCCCGAACACCACTGCACTGCCCTAAACCCTGAAACACCACCCTCTGCACCGCCCCCTACACTGCCCGAACACCACTGCACTGCCCTAAACCCTGAAACACCACCCCCAGCACGACCCCTTTACTGCTCGAACACCACTGCACTGCCCCAAACCCTGAAACACCACCCCCAGCACGATCCCCTACAGTGCCCAAACACCACTGCCCTAAACCCTGAAACACCACCACCTGCACGACCCCTACACTGCCCGAACACCACTGCACTGCCCTAAACCCTGAAACACCACCCCCAGTACGACCCCTACACTGCCCGAACACCACTGCACTGCCCTAAACCCTAAAACACCACCCCCAGCACGACCCCCTACACTGCCCGAACACCACTGCACTGCCCTAAACCCTAGAACACTATCCCCAGCATGACCCCCTAAACTACCCGAACACCACTGCACTACCCTAAACCCTAAAATACTCCCCCAGCACAACCCCCTACACTACCCGAACACAACTGCACTGCCCTAAACCCTCAAACACTCCCCCAGCACGACCCCCTACACTACCCGAACACCACTGCACTGCCCTAAACCCTAAAACACTCCCCCAGCACGACCCCTTACACTACCCGAACACCACTGCACTGCCCTAAACCCTAAAACACTCCCCCAGCACGACTCCCTACACTACCCAAACACCACTGCACTGCCCTAAACCCTAAAACACTACCCCCGCATGACCCCCTACACTACCCAAAGACCACTGCACTACCCTAAACCCTAAAACACGACCTCCTACACTACACAAACACCACTGCACTACCCTAAACCCTAAAACACTACCCCCTACACTACATAAACACCACTGCACTACCCTAAACCCTAAAACACTACCCCCAGCATGAACCCCTACACTACCCAAACACCACTGCACTACCCTAAACCCTAAAACACTACCCCCAGCAGTACCCCCTACACTACCCAAACACCACTGCACTACCCTAAACCCTAAAAAACTACCCCCAGCAGTACCCCTATACTACCCAAACACCATTGCACTACCCTAAACCCTAAAACACTACCCCCAGCAGTACCCCCTACACTACCCAAACACCACTGCACTACCCTAAACCACTACCCCCAGCACGACCCCCTACACTACCCAAACACCACTGCACTACCCTAAACCCTAAAACACTACCCCAGCACGACCCCCTACACTACCCAAACACCACTGCACTACCCTAAACCCTAAAACACTCCCCCAGCACGACTCCCTACACTACCCAAACACCACTGCACTACCCTAAACCCTAAATCTACCCCCAGCATGACCCCCTACACTACACAAACACCACTGCACTACCCTAAACCCTAAAACACTACCCCCAGCACGACCCTCTTCACTACCTAAACACAACTGCACAATTTGTTACAGGCGTTGCAACGCAGGCCTGTGGTGCTTACTGGAAGTACCTGGTGGGCTAGTTGGGCCCCAGGGACCCTCAGGATTCATGGTGACCTAATCCCCCAACTTAAAACGCGCCACGGGGCGCGTTTGCACAGTGGTGAAGGGAGGGGGCGGGGCCTCAGGTGACGTACGCAAACACGCCCTGTGGTGCGTTTTAAGTTGGGGAATTAATTCCCTTTGAATCCTGAGGGACCCTGGGGGCCAACTAGCCCACCAGGTACCTTCAGTAAGCACAACAGAGTTGCGTTGCAGAGAGGTGAAAAAGGTGCGTGGCCTCGGAACGCCTCTCTGCAACTCAGCTCTGTGGTCCTAACTGTAGGTACCTGGGGGCTAGTTGGGCCCCAGGGACCCTCAGGATTCAAGGGGACTTAATCCCGCAACTTAAAACGCACCACGGGCGCGTTTGCACACATGTCACCTCAGGCCCCCCTCCCTTCACCACTGTGCAAACGCGCCCTGTAGCGCATTTTAAGAGGTAGTTTTAATCCCCTGCCCTATTATGTACTAGGGACTTGCAGAGGAGGTCATGCTAATCACAGGGGTACCCCAACGCATAGTGTTCCCTAGTGTATGTAGGTGTTTTCACTGTATTCTAAGTGTCTTTTAGCATAGCACTGGCTCTGGTTAGTCAGAGTCAGTTACCACCAGTACCCGTCTGAAAAAGTTGTGGGCACAGGATGATTTTGCAACAAGGCCTCTTTCTGCTCCTCTGTTGGTTCTTTCTGCACATCTTTTGCTTCTTTCTGTGCGTTTTTTCTTCTTTCTTCACATGTCCTACCTCTGTAGGCATAGTTAGAAACTAGCATTGGAAAAAAAAAAAATTCACTTAAAAAATCATAGGTTTCAGGCACGTTATAGTTAGAAATTAGCATTTAAAAAACCTTTGAAATTCACTGAAAAAACCATAGGTTTTAGGGACAGTTATAGTTAGTTGGACATTTCACTCGTACAAAACCGTAGAAATTCCCCCGTTATAGTTAGTTCAGCTAACTATAACTTGCGCCCCCGCAATGCACTGCTGATGACGTCACATATTACATCACTCGTGACATGGTCAGTGACATCACTGATGACATCACTGATGACAACTCAAATGACATCACTGATGACATCATCCATGTGATAATTTCATGCATCTTCTCACACCCTAATATAACTTTTGATACACCCAGTCTAAATTACAGACTGCCATTCTCAAAACCATAGACACTCCAACACCAAAAACTACATACCCACTCACTGATTCTTAGGTCTACACACACATCCACTCACTCACCCGTACAGTCACTCATACTTACAGTCACTCAGTACAGGACTATCATATGCACTCATACACCTATATAAACCCTCACACACCGCCACTCATCCATAGAGGTCCTCACACACCTAGTCAGTCATGCAAAAAATTAATCACAAACCCATTTACTCACCTATACAGTTATACACACACCAGCTCACTTACTCATACAAATACTAGCACATTCTTACGCTCTTATACAATAACTGATACAAGCACACACGCATCCAATACAGCCACTCTCACAATCACACACTCTCACTTATAGCCATTTAAATACTCTAACACACATATATACTGCCTTTTACATATGTAGTTACTCGCACATGTACCACTGAGATATACATTCACTCACTAACACACCCATACACACACTCACCCACCCAAGCAGTCCATCACAGATGCACTCTTGAAATCATGCACCCAGTGAATCACCCACTCACACATCTATGTAGAGAGTCACACACACCCCACCCACACAAACACTCAGGCAGCCATACAGATACTCAGAGAACCAATCAATAACCCATATAGACACTCATGTAGCTATTCGCAAATCCATGCATCCACTTACACACCAACAAACAGACGGATACAGACATTCACACAGTTTAGTCACTAACCCATGCATTCAGTAAGATACGTTTAATCACTCACTTGTAGAGTCAGTCACTCACGTACTAAATCATCCATTCAGACACTTATACACCCACTGATTCTTCAATACGCCTTTCCCTATATATATTAAACATATTTAAACTTTACAGAAACACACAGTCACTGGATGATGTCATCAGTGATGTCATTTGAGATGTCATCAGTGATGTCATCAGTGATGTCACTGACCATGTCATGAGTGATGTAATATGTGACGTCATCAACAGTGCATTGCAGGGGCGCGAGTTATAGTTAGCTGAACTAACTATAACGGGGGAATTTCTATGGTTTTGTACGAGTGAAATGTCCAACAAACTATAACTGTCTCTAAAACCTATGGTTTTTTCAGTGAATATATATATAGATTCACTGAAAAAACCATAGGTTTTAGGGACAGTTATAGTTAGTTGGACATTTCACTCGTACAAAACCCGTGAAATTCCCCCGTAATAGTTAGTTCAGCTAACTATAACTTGCGCCCCCGCAATGCACTGCTGATGACGTCACATATTACATCACTCATGACATGGTCAGTGACATCACTGATGACATCACTGATGACATCTCGATGACATCATGCAGTGACTGTGTGTTTCTGTAAAGTTTAAATATTTTTAATACATATAGGGAAAGGCGTATTGAAGAATGAGTGGGTGTATAAGTGTCTGGATGGATGATTTAGTAGGTGCGTGACTGACTCTATAAGTGAGTGATTAAACGTATCTTACTGAATGCATGGGTTAGTGACTAAACTGGGTGAATGTCTGTATCCGTCTGTCTGTTGCTGTGTAAGTGGCTGCATGGGTTTGTGAATAGCTACATGAGTGTCTATATGAGTTATTGATTGGTTGTCTGAGTATCTGTATGGGTGCCTGAGTGTTTGTGTGGGTGGGGTGTGTGCGACTCTGTGCATAAATGTGTGAGTGGGTGATTCACTGGGTGGATGGTTTCAAGAGTGCATCTGTGATAGACTGTATGGGTGGGTGTGTGTGTAAGAGTGTGTTAGTGAGTGAATGTATGTCCCAGTGGTACATGTGTGAGTAACTACATATGTGAAAGGCAGTATATATGTGTGTTGGAGTATATAAATAGCTATAAGCGAGAGTGAGTGATTGTGATAGTGGCTGTATGGATGAGTGTGTGCTTGTATCAGTGATTGTATAAGAGCGTAACAATGTGCTAGTATTTGTATGATTAAGTGAGCTGGTGTGTGTATAACTGTATAGGTGAGTAAATGGCAGTGTGTTTAATTATTTGCATGACTGACTAGGTGTGTGAGTACCTCTATGGATGAGTGGCGGTGTTTGAGTGTCTATATAGGAGTAAGAGTGCATATGATAGTCCTGTACTGAGTGACCGTAAGTATGAGTGACTGTACAGGTGAGTGAGTGGATGTGTGTGTGTAGACCTAAGAATCAGTGAGTGGGTATGTAGTTATTGGTGTTGGAGTGTCTATGGTTTTGCGAATGGCAGTCTGTAATTTAGAGTGGGTGTATCAAAGGTTATATTAGGGTGTGAGGAGGTGCATCAGATTATCACGTGGATGATGTCATCAGTGATGTCATCAGTGATGTCATTTGAGATGTCATGAGTGATGTCACTGACCATGTCATGAGTGATGTAATATGTGACGTCATCAGCAGTGCATTGCGGGGGCGCGAGTTATGGTTAGCTGAACTAACCATAACGGGGGAATTTCACGGGTTTTGTACGAGTGAAATGTCCAACTAACTATAACTGTCCCAGTAGGAGAGTAGGATCTGCTTCACATGGGTACCCCCACTTTTTGCTGATGCTTCACTGTTTTTCGACCTTAGTCTGGCTGGGGCCCTGCTAATCAGAACCCCAGCCTAGCTGCTTCCTCTCTAAAATGGTTTCCATGTGCCTTAGGCACATCACTGATTGGAATCTGGAGTGCCCTTATAAGTCCCTAGTATATGCTATACTATGTACCCAGGGCATAGGTACCTCAGAGGCCTACCAGGGGCTGCAGCATGTATTGTGCCACCCCTGGAAGGCCATCCAAACTGACACCACAGGTCTGCTACTGCAGCCTGGGTAAGGTGGTGCATGCACCCCTTACTGTGATATAGGTTACCTATATCACTATATACATACACACATATAAACCTATAAGTCACTCCTATGGCAGGCCTTATTAATCCTGAAGGCAGAGTGCGTGGTTTCCTATGTGAGAGGGTGCCCCTGCATGAGCAGGGCCCCTCTGCAGCATTCGGAGACCCTTCTCTGATGCTGTTTGTAGTGCAGCCTGACCATATACTCTTAAGCGCATTATAACCTCGCGTTAAATGCGTTAAATGCGTTAAATGCTAACTTTGGAATGGCTGCACCGAAACATGTCGTGTTTGGTGTCAAACA